>CM042254.1:21202010-21522010 GCA_023566225.1 Romanogobio albipinnatus | reverse complement strand
AGACATAACAGCAGCGGGTTTAATAGGCTGCTGTCACTTTAAGAGCCGAAGCACATGACGCAGATCCGGATCTGACACGCGTCCGATGTCCTCACAACTCTTTGCGTTCATTTAACAAATGTAAACTCATTTAAGACTGTGCTTACGAGGATAAAGCTGACATTTTGTCATACTTTTGTGTATTTTTGTCCGCTCAAGCGCAACCTCAGTCCACTGAATTAAACGCTTCATTTACAGAGGCACGTCTCCTTTAAGGGTGCTTTTACACTTGGTTCGAGAGCCTGTTCCGACAAAATAATGTCTTTGCATACGTGGAACTCTTTTGAAAACTTTTACTACATTCTTTTACTAAATTTTTAGTATTACAGCTTCAGAGAATCACTAATCTTGAAAGTCAAATGATCAAATTCAATGATCTCACTATTGCTACTCAACTTCTGTTCTGCTTTAATCAAAACTAACACAGTGCAAACGCGACATGTGCAGTATTGACTGGTATTGATGTCTTGCATGTCAAAAGATCAAGGATAACTTGATTTCTCAATTCATGACCCCATTAGAAAGTGGCTAAAGGTGCGACTACAGCCAGCCAGTTTAACCATGGCATGTGGGCAGTATAAAGTGGTGACAGCAACTATAAAAAAAACAGAAATGTCCAATAATTAATTAAATGTATTATTTTAATAAGAATTACAATAATAAAGAATTAGAATCGTTACTTATGAATAATGATTACAATAAACAAATCATCAGGCAAGTGATATATAGTTCATTAGCCTGACTGCAGGCTGTTTGCGGTTGCCAAGCAACATCAGAACGGCAAGCAACATTAATATAGAACTCATCTGATGATGCGTATATCACCTAAAGGCTGAACTTGTAATTTGTTACTGTGATTTAGTTGTGATCGTGAACTTTTATTGACCTTAACTCTAAATTTTGCTGAAAGCTTGCCTAAATGTTCTCCGGTGTTAACCATTTGCATTGTGTATGTCTGTCATTATGTCCAGAAATAGAAAGGTTAAAGAGTCGATTTAGGCTCGACGGCGAATACTTTCACTCCATCTGGTGTTTTAACACAGGCTCACACCTTTCATTCTCTCTCTCTCTCTCTCTCTCTCTCTCTCTCTCTCTCTCTCTCTCTCTCTCTCTCTCTCTCTCTCTCTCTCTCTCTCTCTCTCTCTCTCTCTCTCTCTCTCTCTCTCTCTCTCTCGTTCAGAGGCGGTGTAGCATTAAGGCCTATGGAGATCAACTGTGTCCAGGCAAATCCCTACACAAATTAGATAGCAAAAGCCATTATTACATCCAATGTCTTCATGGCACTCCCAGCAGTTAAATTACAACCTTTCTTCTCCTGTTCACAGTCAAAGAACAAAAGGGAAACCATTTTCATTACCGCCAGTCTGTCCCTTTTTCTCTTTTCTCTCTAGATAGGAGGAAAAGGAACAAGCCCTGTTTATGAGATGCTTAGGTGGTACCACACATGCCTGTGTTAAGACTTAAAATAAAAAGGATGGGGAGTGTGAAAGAGAGAGCTTTTCATAAACTGAATTATATTTCACTGACTTAAAGCATTGAGAATGCAAGCGCTGTTCTCACGCCTCAGACGGCAGGCACATCACACACACACTTGAAACTCTTTACTTTCCTGTCAGGTTTTCTGAAGCAAGTCATACTTCAGGTTCAAACTTCTGCTTTGCTGCTTTTGTTTAACAAGAGAAGCTCTCCACCTAAACAAATTGTCTGTCAGTCAAAAGAGAACTAAAGCTTTATATTGTGGATTAATGTATTGAGTTTCGGTGCGGACCTTCTTTCATTGTGTAAATATACAATACAGACTACAACGACATTTAACATCAAGCTGTCAGGCACGGTTTTACTTTTTTATCAGTCTAGAAAAAGCTACCGCTTGTAACTTAAATAGCAATACTATAGCTCAGCTGTTTTCTTTTTGTAGCTTTTCCAATAAAGTGTATATAAATAAACAACTGTTTTGTCACATTTTTGCAACTCAGGCATTGTTAAAACATACCCTGCTAGAAAGGTTTTGCTGTCTGATCTCATTTCATACTTCAGGTTCATAAAAGTGAACATCAGAAGTCCCTGTACAGTATTTTACATCATATTTTTGTATTAGAATATTTTGTTAAACACTGGCACATGTTCACTATTTTTATTTCACTTAATTAAATAAATAGTTTTTAATATAAATGGGCACTTAAATTATTTGTATTAATTATTTAAGTGAAGTATGTCATTATTTTTTAATTATGTGTTTTGTCTGTTTTTTATGACTGGTACCTCTTTTATGATTTTTTTTTTTTTTTTTAGAAATAGGGGACTTGACATTTATAAATGTACTTAAATGTGACCAAAAATCATTAGGATATTAAGATCATGTTCCAGATTTTCAATAGTTGTATCTCGGCCAAATATTGTTCTACTTCTGTCCTAACAAACAATACATCAATGTTTCCATTTCATCAATGGACCCTTATGACTGGTTTTGTGGTCCAGGGTCACAAATCTTACTTTTGCAGTAATTTGTATGTTTGTTAATGACTGTTATTTTGTGAGCATTCACCCAAACATGAACATTATTGTTTACTCGTATTATTTACATTTACTTTTTTTCTGCGGAACACAAGATACAATATTTTGAGTAAATTTGGTAATTTGGTTCTCATTTACTTTCTCAAAACATATTTGTCTTTGTTTCATTCACTCAAAAAAAAATGCTATATGGCACTAAAAGTGATTCTTGGTCGTAATCAAATCAAATCAAATCACTTTATTGTCACACAGCCATATGCACAAGTGTAACAGCAGGTGAAATTCTTAGGTGCAGTTCCGAGCAACATAGTAGTCATGACATGACATGTACAACATTTAAAGCAGCATCAGATTACACATCTGATGCGCCCACAATTACTCACAGCACGGTAAACTCTACAATAACAATAAATAATTTACACAATGTGAGTGTAGTTCTCACAGCTTTAAACAATATACACATACTTACAATATACATATACTTTAAACAATATACACTAAACATACATTAAACAGTATACATTAAGCTATAATAATAATAATATACAATGTACAGTATACATTATTATTCACAGTAGAGATCCAATGTACAATAGGTGCTATATGATAAATGATAAATAATAAATGATAAATAAATGTGTATATAGTGTGTGTGTATCTACAGTGGGTTGTGCTGAGTGATATTCTGTCAGTGTGTGTTATGATCCTGATGGATCAAGAGTTAAGGAGTCTAATTGCTTGTGGGAAGAAGCTGTTCTGGAGTCGGCTGGTGCGTGTTCTAATGCTGCGGTATCGCCTGCCTGATGGCAGCAGTGAGAGCAGCCCATGGTTCGGGTGGCTAGAGTCTCTGATGATCCTCTGAGCTCTCTTCACACACCGCCTGGCGTAAATGTCCTGGAGGGAGGGAAGCTCACCTCCGATGATGCAGCTGGCCGTGCGCACTACCCTTTGCAGGGCTTTGCGGCTGCGGGCGGTACTGTTGCCGTACCAGGTGGTGATGCAGCCAGTCAGCAGGCTCTCTATGGTGCTGCTGTAGAAGCGTGTGAGGATGTGGCGGTTCATTCCAAACCTCCTCAGCCGTCGCAGGAAGAAAAGGCGCTGATGAGCCTTCTTCACAACGGCCTCAGTGTGGACGGACCATGAGAGTTCCTCTGTGATGTGGACACCGAGGAGCTGCTGACTCTCTCCACCGGTGCTCCATCGATGGTGATGGGGCAGTGTTCTCTCTCATTCCTCCTGAAGTCGACCACCAGCTCCTTGGTCTTGCTGACGTTGAGGGAGAGGTTGTGCTCCTGACACCACCGTGTCAGAGTGTGCACCTCCTCTCTGTAGGCCATTTCATCATTGTCAGTGATGAGACCTACCACCGTCGTATCGTCAGCAAACTTGATGATGGTATTGGAGCTGTGGGTTGCCACACAGTCATGTGTGTACAAGGAGTACAGGAGTGGGCTGAGAACACAGCCCTGAGGGGCTCCAGTGTTGAGAGTCAGTGATGAGGAGATGTTACTGCCCATTCTGACCACCTGGCGTCTGTTTGACAGGAAGTGCTATCATATATAGCACCATATCTTAACATGTTCTGTATATGGTAGCGGTGCTATATAGCACCTCAGCCAAAGAACCGGTGAAGAACAGCTGAAGAACCGCTGAAGAACCACTGAAGCACCCAGATTGGTGCTATACAGCACTTAAAGAGGTTCCCCTATGATTAAGAGCCAAGAACCACTTTTAGTACTATATAGCACCTTTTTTTTTTTTTGAGTGTTGAAGAAAGAAAATCATACAAATTAGAAATGACTTGAAAGTGAGTAAATTATGACATTTTTGGATGAACTATCCCTTTAAGAAATCAACAGCTTTGTTCACACTGGACACATATCCAGATTGGTTTTCAAATACTTTCCTTACAATTGACTCTGTTCACTGTCATGTTGCAAGTTTGTTCAGACAGCGTAGTCAGTATCTACATTGGTTGCTATAGTAACAATGTAAGCATCAGCACGATGCCAAGAGACTTTCACATACAACTGCAGAAAGGAACTGTCAGCATGGAAAGAGACAAAGGAAAACGGAAAATATTGCCCTTGCTCATGTCCATCATTATATCATAAAGATGTAGTTTGAATCTGGGTTTGTAAACATCATATTTTGGCTCTTAAAATTGTGTTTTTTTGCTAAATGGATTTGATTTGGATGCGTATCTAAACAGAGTCCAAGAATTTGGTCCGCTGGATGCTGCCCTTTTCTTCTGGTTCTTTTGGCTCAGTAGACGACAGCGGCTGTCTCACAGATGCTGAGTTGCGTGCACACAGATAGAAATCTCACGTCTCCCCCTCCCCGCATTCAGACACTCTCCTCCTCAGTCACGCAAACGCTCCCATCACACCGTTCCATCTGCATCACTGTCACCGCTTTCTCCCTTCATCATTTCAGTTGGCAAGCTCGTTCATACATTCATAGACTGCGTTCACGGATACAGTGCATGAGTGGGTATTTAATATGTTGGCCGACAGATGCAGTGGTATTGGCCACAATATGTTGATGTAATTGATTTAAACGGAGAACATCTCATCTTCATTCAGCCTGAAGATGACGCAGTCTACTTTCCTAGCGCACCAGATGCCACGTTTGGCACGTTTTCCATCGCCCTTATGACCTATGGCTTAACCTCTCATGTTTCTTTTCTTCCACTTACTCTCCTCTCCAGGTTTAGCTTTGGAACATTGATGCTGAATTTCTGCAGTCCAACCTAATTTGGCAGATTCTGTTAGGAAGGGAGTCCAACTGCCGGCATTCCAGTTTCCATTATGCAGGCGAGCATGTGCTGTCCTCTCCGGCTGTTCCTTTGGTTACAATGGCATCATTACTCATGTTTGAACACTCTTTCTGGCTCTTGGCAGTGGTGTAGTGGGCATGCAGGGGTGACGTCGTGCCAGGGTAAGGCACTGCAGGAGAGCGTGACCCGCCAAAGAGCGGGCACATGGAAAGGGGCCCGCTGCAGCAAAGTTGTTCTGCCGGTCATCTAGGACACTCCATCAACCTGTCCTCTCTTCTGGCTGGTTGATCTCTCCATAAATGAATCATGTTACGGCTGTTCAACATAATTTATGTAACATGTAATATGTTACTGTCTTAATTCTATTTGTCTGTCCATATGGTAATGATTATTCTATTGAAACAATTGGCGTTGCGAGGCGTGGATGAATTGCCACCAGCATGCCTCATTAATTTAAAATAAACATAACATGTTTTACATTAAATATTAACAGAGTGATACCCAAAATCATTATGCATGTAGAATATATAGTAGGGATTAGTCACAATGGTCAAACCATAGATAGATAGCAATAGCACCCTCTAGGTTGATACTGTAATAATAGAATGGTATTGGCAAAACAGATTTGGCCATCGCACTAATGCGTTTGCGCTGTGGAGAACGGTGAGAGCTCAACAATGTTTGTTGATCTCTTGACTGCAATGGCCAATCACAGGTTAGAATCCAGTCACTGAGTTTTTGTTCAGTGCTGAGGTCTACTCACTCTCATGAATCCTCTCATTAACAAAGTAAGAGATTCATTATGCAGTGTAGACAATTTTACTGATTTTAATGGAATGTTGTGAGATAGCGAACTGAGATGAGTGACAGCTTTTTAATGATTGTAACGTGAGCACTCTTTTGTGCTTTCCAAGCTATATACACCGATCAGGGATTACATTATGAACACCTTCCTAATATTGTGTTGGTCTCCCTTTAGCTGCGAAAACAGACTCTGCTAGACCCCTGAAGGTGTGCTGTGGTATCTGGCACCAAGATGTTAGCAGCAGATCCTTTACGTCCTTTAAGTTGCAAGGTGGGGCCTCCATGGATCGGACATGTTTGTTCACATCCCACAGATGCTCGATTGGAATGAGATCTGGGGAATTTGGAGGCCAAGTCAACACCTCAAACTCGTTGTTGTGCTCCTCAAACCATTCCTGTCAATTGATGACAGTGATGTACAGTGAGGAAAATAAGTATTTGAACACCCTGCTATTTTGCAAGTTCTCCCACTTGGAAATCATGGAGGGGTCTGAAATTGTCATCGTAGGTGCATGTCCACTGTGAGAGACATAATCTAAAAAAAAAAATCCAAAATCACAATATATGATTTTTTTAACTATTTATTTGTATGATACAGCTGCAAATAAGTATTTGAACACCTGTCTATCAGCTAGAATTCTGACCCTCAGTTAGTCTACCTAACTGAAGACCTGTTAGTCTACCTTTAAAATGTCCACCTCCACTCCATTTATTATCCTAAATTAGATGCACCTGTTTGAGGTCTGCACAAAGACACCTGTCCACCCCATACAATCAGTAAGAATCCAACTACTAACATGGCCAAGACCAAAGAGCTTTCCAAAGACACTAAAGACTTTTAATTTCCAAGCAGCTTGGTGAAAAAAGGTCCACTGTTGGAGCAATCATTAGAAAATGGAAGAAGCTAAACATGACCTTCAATCTCCCTCGGACTGGGGCTCCACGCAAGATCTCACCTCGTGGGGTCTCAATGATCCTAAGAAAGGTGAGAAATCAGCCCAGAACTACACGGGAGGAGCTGGTCAATGACCTGAAAAGAGCTGGGACAACCGTTTCCAAGGTTACTGTTGGTAATACACTAAGACGTCATGATTTGAAATCATGCATGGCACGGAAGGTTCCCCTGCTTAAACCAGCACATGTCAAGGCCCGTCTTAAGTTTGCCAATGACCATTTGGATGATCCAGAGGAGTCATGGGAGAAAGTCATGTGGTCAGATGAGACCAAAATAGAACTTTTTGGTCATAAATCCACTAAACGTGTTTGGAGGAAGAAGAATGACGAGTACCATCCCAAGAACACCATCCCTACTGTGAAGCATGGGGGTGGTAGCATCATGCTTTGGGGGTGTTTTTCTGCACATGGGACAGGGCAACTGCACTGTATTAAGGAGAGGATGACCGGGGCCATATATTGCAAGATTTTGGGGAACAACCTCCTTCCCTCAGTTAGAGCATTGAAGATGGGTCGAGGCTGGGTCTTCCAACATGACAATGACCCGAAGCACACAGCCAGGATAACCAAGGAGTGGCTCTGTAAGAAGCATATCAAGGTTCTAGCGTGGCCTAGCCAGTCTCCAGACCTAAACCCAATAGAGAATCTTTGGAGGGAGCTCAAACTCCGTGTTTCTCAGCGACAGGCCAGAAACCTGACTGATCTAGAGAAGATCTGTGTGGAGGAGTGGGCCAAAATCCATCCTAAGTATTTGAACACCTGTCTATCAGCTATAATTCTGACCCTCAAAGACCTGTTAGTCTGCCTTTAAAATGTCCACCTCCACTCCATTTATTATCCTAAATTAGATGCACCTGTTTGAGGTCGTTAGCTGCATAAAGACACCTGTCCACCCCATACAATCAGTAAGAATACAACTACTAACATGGCCAAGACCAAAGAGCTGTCCAAAGACACTAGAGACAAAATTGTTCACCTCCACAAGGCAGGAAAGGGCTACAGGGAAATTGCCAAACAGCTTGGTGAAAACATGTCCACTTTTGGAGCAATCATTAGAAAATGGAAGAAGCTAAACGACTGTCAATCTCTCTCGGACTGGGTCTCCATGCAAGATCTCACCTCGTGGGGTCTCAATGATCCTAAGAAAGGTGAGAAATCAGCCCAGAACTTCACGGGAGGAGCTGGTCAATGACCTGAAAAAAGCTGTGACCACCGTTGCCAAGGTTACTGTTGGTAATACACTAAGACTTCATGGTTTGAAATCATGCATGGCACGGAAGGTTCCCCTACTGTGAAGCATGGGGGTGGTAGCATCATGCTTTGGGGGTGTTTTTCTGTACATGGGACAGGGCGACTGCACTGTATTAAGGAGAGGATGACCGGGGCCATGTATTGCGAGATTTTGGGGAACAACCTCCTTCCCTCAAAGATGGGTCGAGGCTGGGTCTTCCAACATGACAATGACCCGAATCGCACAGCCAGGATAACCAAGGAGTGGCTCTGTAAGAAGCATATCAAGGTTCTGGCGTGGCCTATCCAGTCTCCAGACCTAAACCCAACAGAGAATCTTTGGAGGGAGCTCAAACTCCGTGTTTCTCAGCGACAGGCCAGAAACCTGACTGATCTAGAGAAGATCTGTGTGGAGGAGTGGGCCAAAATCCATCCTGCAGTGTGTGCAAACCTGGTGAAAAACTACAGGAAACGTTTTACCTCTGTAATTGCAAACAAAGGCTACTGTACAAAATATTAACATTGATTTTCTCAGGTGTTCAAATACTTATTTGCAGCTGTATCATACAAATAAATAGTTAAAAATCATATATTGTGATTTCTGGATTTTTTTTGTTAGATTATGTCTCTCACAGTGGACATGCACCTACGATGACAATTTCAGACCCCTCCATGATTTCTAAGTGGGAGAACTTGCAAAATAGCAGGGTATTTTCCTCACTGTATGTGCAACAACAATAATGTTCATAGTTCTGATCTACTGTCTTAACATAATATAACTAATTCGTAATCATAATATGATTAGTTTATATTGATATCAAAGAATTCAGGTGCTGGTCATATAATTAGAATATCATCAAAAAGTTTATTTATTTCCTAATTCCATTCAAAAAGTGAAACTTGTATATTATATTCATTCATTACTCACAGACTGATATATTTTAAATGTTTATTTCTTTTAATTTTGATGATTATAACTGACAACTAAGGAAAATCCCAAATTCAGTATCTCAGAAAATTAGAATATTACTTAAGACCAATACAAAGAAAGGATTTTTTGAAATATTGGCCAACTGAAAAAATATGAGCATGTCCAGCACTCAATACTTAGTTGGGGCTCCTTTTGCCTGAATTACTGCAGCAATGCGGCGTGGCATGGAGTCGATCAGTCTGTGGCACTGCTCAGGTGTTATGAGAGCCCAGGTTGCTCTGATAGTGGCCTTCAGCTCTTCTGCATTGTTGGGTCTGGCATATCGCATCTTCCTCTTCACAATACAGACAGGTCAGACGAGTTTTCTGGCCAATTAAGAACAGGGATACCATTGTACTTAAACCAGGTACTGGTTGCTTTGGCACTGTGTGCAGATACCAAGTCCTGTTGGAAAATGAAATCTGCATCTCTATAAAGTTGGTCAGCAGCAGGAAGCATGAAGTGCTCTAAAATGTCCTGGTATACGGCTTTGTTGACCTTGGACCTCAGAAAACACAGTGGAGCAACCCCAACAGATGACATGGCACCCCAAACCATCACTGGCTGTGGAAACTTTACACTAGACCTCAAGCAACGTGGATTGTGTGCCTCTCCTCTCTTCCTCTAGACTCTGGGACCCTGATTTCCAAAGGAAATGCAAAATTTACTTTCATCAGAGAACATAACTTTGGACCACTCAGCAGCAGTCCAGTCCTCTTTGTCTTCTGACGCTGTCTGTTGTTCAAGAGTGGCTTGACACAAGGAATGCGACAACTGAAACCCATGTCTTGCATACGTCTGTGCGTAGTGGTTCTTGAAGCACTGACTCCAGCTGCAGTCCACTCTTTGTGAATCTCCCCCACATTTTTGAATGGGTTTTGTTTCACAATCCTCTCCAGGGTGCGGTTATCCCTATTGCTTGTACACTTTTTTGTACCACATCTTTTCCTTCCCTTCGCCTCTCTATTAATGTGCTTGGACACAGAGCTCTGTGAACAGCCAGCCTCTTTTGCAATGACATTTTGTGTCTTGCCCTTCTTGTGCAAGGTGTCAATGGTCGTCTTTTGGACAACAGTCAAGTCAGCAGTCTTCCCCATAATTGTGTAGCCTACAGAACTAGACTGAGAGACCATATAAAGACCCTTGCAGGTGTTTTGAGTTAATTAGCTGATTAGAGTGTGGCACCGGGTGTCTTCAATATTGAACCTTTTTAACAATATTCAAATTTTCTGAGATACTGAATTTGGGATTTTCCTTAGTTGTCAGTTATAATCATCAAAATTAAAAGAAATACATATTTGAAATATATCAGTCTGTGTGTTATGAATGAATATAAAATACAAGTTTCACTTTTTGAATGGAATTAGTGAAATAAATCAACTTTTTGATGTGTCTCTTGGTGTCCTTGCCCTGAAAAACGTTGAAGATCCCTGTTATTTACATTATTGTGATGCTTTAATTCACTTGTAGCATTTAGGACAATTTAAGAATTTTAGGACAATTAAAGAATAGTATATAATTTTGAAACATGAAAATATTTAAATATTTGTAAAAAGTAATAAAATCGGTGCATCCCTATTTTGATTTGATTTTGTTTAGTTTTTTTGTGATATTTTTTACAGCTGTACCGATTTTTTGTTTTAAGATGACATTGTTACATTTAGTGTTTCTGTTTTCTCAACCTAGATGTTTTTGACTGCAAGAAAAAGTCATACATAAAGTCAAGTCAAGTCAACCTTATTTATATAGCGCTTTTAACGCGCTTTTAATGCTTTTTTCACCTCAGGTTGTGTTTTTGGTATTGTTCTGTTCTTGTCTGTTCCTATCTAAAGTTTGTAGGCTGTCTGAGGGGTGATTAGGGGATCGGAGATACAGCACTTCGTTCTTACCCTGAGATCACTACGATGCACCTTTTATGCGGTAATTGTCAATTGAATATATATATAATATATATATATATATACATATATATATATATATATATATATATATATATATATATATATATATATATATATATATATATATATATATATATATATATATATATATATATATATATATATATATATATATATATATTAGATTAGATTAGATTCAACTTTATTGTCATTACACAAGTACAAGTACAAGGCAACGAAATGCAGTTTAGGTCTAACCAGAAGTGCAATAGCAGCAAGTGCAGGATATATACAATGGTTGCGTAAGTGCTGGGCATAAAAATGTACTGAATATATATAAATATGTATAAGTAGAGAGATGGTTATTACTATAAACAGAACTGAATTTACAGATGAATATATACAGTGAATAAATATAAATATACAGATGGCTATTACTATAAACAGAATGTAAACAGAATGTACAGGTGAATATGTACTATGAATATAATATACAGATGGCTATTACTTTGAACAGAATTTTACAGATAGAGGTATACAATAATATGTTAGGCTAATATGAGGAATATAGCAGTGGATTAAGGTAGTGCAATAAATTATGGACAGAGCTATCCGAAAGAAAGTGTAAAAGTGCAGTGGAAAGTGGTTGCATATTACAGTTAGAAGTACGGTGCAAAATGCAAATGTAAACATGGTTACTATAAATACAGTCGGCAGTGCAAATGAGCATATTCCAGTTAAGATATGGTGGTGCAAAATGCATAAGTAAACAGTTGTTACTGTAATAAACAGTCGGTAGTGCAAATAACAAAGTGAATGTAGGTGTGAGGTAGGAGAGTTTGCAGTTTATGAGGGAAGTGGATCAACGGGGGTTTGAGTTCAGTAAAGAGACAGCTCTGGGGAAAAAACTGTTCTTTAGTCTGCTGGTCCTGGTCCGGAGGATCCTGAAACGCCTGCCGGAGGGCAGGAGAGAAAACAGTCTGTGGGCTGGGTGAGAGGAGTCCTTGAGGATGCTGCGAGCTCGGTGCAGACAGCGTTTCCTCTGGATGTGCTCGATGGCAGGTAGTGGAGTCCCTGTGATGCGCTGGGCAGTTTTCACCACCCGCTGCAGTGCCTTGCGCTCCGCAACAGAGCAGCTCCCATACCATACTGCGACACAGTTGGTCAGGATGCTTTCTATTGCGCAGCGATAGAAGTTCACCAGGATAGCCGAGGAGAGCTGATTCTTCCTCAGTGTCCTCAGGAAGAAGAGGCGCTGGTGAGCCTTCTTGACCAGGCTGGAGGTGTTGGTCGTCCACGACATGTCCGCCGAGATGTGGATCCCCAGGAACTTGAAACTGGAGACACGCTCAACAGCCATTCCATTGATGTGGATGGTGTCGTGTGTGCCTCTTGACTCCTTCCTGAAGTCCACGATGAGCTCCTTCGTTTTGGTGGTGTTGAGGAGCAGGTTATTATCAGTGCACCATGTGGCCAGGTGCTGGATCTCCTCCCTGTAGGCAGTCTCATCGTTGTTGCTGATGAGACCAATCACCGTAGTGTCGTCCGCAAACTTGACGATGGAATTAGTTCCATACACAGGCTTGCAGTCGGAGGTGAAGAGGGAGTAGAGAAACGGACTTAGCACACAGCCCTGTGGTACACCAGTGTTGAGTGTGATGGACGTGGAGCAGGTGGATCCTGATCGAACATTCTGTGGTCTGTCAGTTAGGAAGTCCAAAATCCAGTTACACATTGAAGTGTTGATGCCCAGGTCTCCAAGTTTGGCAATTAACTTGGATGGGATGACAGTGTTGAATGCTGAGCTGAAGTCAACAAACAGCATGCGTGCATAGGTGTTTTTACTGTCCAGATGGGTGAGCACAGAGTGCAGTGCCATGGAAACTGCATCCTCTGTGCTCCTATTGCTGCGATAGGCAAACTGGTGTGAGTCCAATGTGGATGGTAGAGAGTCTTTTAGGTGTTCCAGGACCAGCCGCTCAAAGCACTTCATAATGATGGGTGTGAGTGCTACAGGGCGGTAGTCATTAGGGCACCTCGGGCTGGAGTGTTTCGGCACTGGCACAATGGAAGTGCGTTTAAAGCATGATGGTACAGCTGCTTGGGCGAGAGACAGGTTGAAAATGTCTGTAAAAACCCCAGCGAGCTGCTCCGCACATGCCCTGAGAACACGACCAGGGATGTTGTCTGGTCCAGCAGCCTTGTGCGCGCTGATCCGGCTCAGTGCCTTGCAGACATCTGTGGAGGAGAGTGTGATTGGTGGGTGGTCAGCTGAGGGTTTGAGCTTGGTGGCAGTTTCTCTGTTGTCTCTTTCAAAACGAGCATAAAAGTAATTTAGCTCGTTCAGGAAGTTGACATCAGTGGCTGCGGGGGTGGAGTGGGTGGGTTTATAATCACTGATGGCCTGAATGCCATGCCACATGCGTCGAGGGTCAGAGTTGGAAAAGTGTCCCTCTATCTTTAGCTTGTAGCAGTGCTTGGCCTTTTTGATGCCCCTCTTCAGGTTTGCTCTGGATGCGCTGTAGGCTTGTGCATCTCCTGATCTGAAGGCAGTATTGCGTGACTTCAGCAGGAGTCGCACTTCCCTGTTCATCCAAGGCTTCTGATTTGGGTATGTGGTGATCTGTTTCTGGGTTGTAACACTGTCAATGGTGGTATTGATATGATCCAATACTGAGGAGGTGTAGGAGTTAATGTCCGTGTGAGCGCCACTGGTGGCTTGAGAAGCAAACATACTTTGATAGATGAGGCGTACAATTACACCGCAACTGTTTATAGTCTCCTGTGAGATCCTCATTTGCCAGTTCATTTCCCGACTCATGCTTTTTAATGTTACATGAAATTTCCCTCTCTCAATTAGCAAACATCAAAGTGATATGCTAAAATGATATTTGACCACTGTATCTCATTTCAAAAGGGAAGTGTCCGCACACGCGCCCGTTTCACCATCTGGTTTTATTTACTTTAGAAGCCTTTACCTCCTCCTTTGGGTATATACAATCAGATAAACATGTGGTCAGTACTGCTCAACTCTCCTCTCCTCTCTTCTCCTTCAGTCCATTTGAAGTTGCTCTTCAAGCTCATCAAAGATTCTCATTTAAGATACAAAGAGCCCAGCCTCTTGCATTATCCGACCTGGATGCTTATGGCCCTGCTGACCTTCAGGGGCAGAGGCGAAGAAAAGAAGACCAGGCCACACGTTATTGTCCGTTCTCCTCGACCTTGAAGAAATCGAGAGGTCCTGATCTCCCAACGTGGAAACGTGTTTATCAGAAATCAATACCCATTCTCTGGCCTTTTCTACACAAAGGGCCTAGAAAATGGAGTGAATGTGGGCGGTGGGGGAAGATCTTGCTTGTGGACTGCAAGCGTAGCGTCTCTCCGTCCTTCTAAAGAGCGGTTGATCTGAGATTGTCTCGCCTCTTCATTATGGAGAACACAACTCTTTACTCAAGGCTAATGCTTTAAAGAGGGGCAAAAGTTCAGAAGAGCGCACCGACCATGCCTGTTTTGTTCTGGCTGCTTAAGCGCGTGGGTGTTTGTGTGTGCGCACGGTTCGAATTCACACTTATTATTTTCCATTTTCAGATAACAGGTTGGCATGCAGTAGTTTTCCCCTTAGAATATTACTCCAGCTTTGAACTGAGTAAACACTGTAATCGCCATTCACCTAAATGCATTATGGTTATGAAGGCCACGCTGCACCAGTGGCCTTTGCAGACTGCGGTGAGCTCGGCTTAATCTTCCTAATGTCGGGGATGTTAAAGAATAGATAATGAATCTTCGGGGTGCTGATTCAGTGGAAATGAACTTTACAATATGGCTGCCTTGTGTGTTAAATGAACACAAATAGAGCAGGATGTCCAGCCCTGAGTGTATAATTGACCACAGTGTGTGGGCATATGAATGTACTTCAAAAAGGCCCAAAAGATCAGCCTAATGAGCGTAAAAAACTGTGCTTTTTAGCGTGGCTAAATTTATACGGAATAATAAGAGGGTGGATGGGTTATTAATAAAGTATATGTTGACCTTCTGATCACAGGCCTGCGGGAGGATCCACTGTCTCTCCGCCTGCCTGTTTCTGATACTTTTATCATTTACTGTGTTAGTCGTAGCTGACGCCTTTACCCTTGAGCAAGGCTCATAACCTCAGGTTGTGTTTTTGGTATTGTTCTGTTCTTGTCTGTTCCTATCTAAAGTTTGTAGGCTGTCTGAGGGGTCATTAGGGGATCGGAGATACAGCACTTCGTTCTTACCCTGAGATCACTACAATGCACCTTTTATGCGGTAATTGTCAATTGAAGCAGTCCGTCTCTCGTGAGGGATGTTTGCAGCACTGATGATAAGGACTTTCTTGCCAAACAGCTAAATAATGATATTGCGTCTGAGTGGGAGACAGAGACAAAGAGATCAGCTGCGTGCAAGAGACATCTACCCGTAGGTTATGCACATAAACACAAGAGCAAACGCAGACCAAAAATTGCTTTGCATCAGCAAGTCAGTTGATAGATGATACGGACGATGGAGATCTGTTTCTTTCCCTCTAGCTCTCTTCCTCTCTTTTAAGATAACTGTGCGACAGGTGTCTTTACTTCAAGAAGGAATGATGAATGGCTCTGTTTTGCTCTCTCAAGCCTAAGCAAATCCACATCATTACACAATCGCTGTGGCAGATGCTGTCACTCACTTTTAGATGGCAAAAACTGCAATGTACACAATTCTTATATATATATTAGGGATGCCACAATTCTCAATATAATATTTAATCATTTGGTACGGCATTCACGGTTCAATATGCGCTTGTGAATGCGGTTTTGCATTTAATTAATTATTTTCTACGCATTCTATCCTTTGCCTCCATCCCAATACTGAACAACGCGACATTCACATCGCACGTTAGTGGTAGAGTTATACTCACGGAACACTATAGTTATTCACAATACCGAAAGTTCATTATTTGCATCTGTTTTAAAGCCTTGCCGGTTACAAGTCACAAAGCAATTTCATTCACGTGCTTATGCACTGTTTTAACATGTGCTTTTCCGAATGCACGCACTAAACGCCTGTCAAACATGTGATTACTGAACTAAGTAGTCTTACTGCGCTAATACTGTCAAATACACACAAGGTTAACATAAGCACAGTCGGTTATGTCTAAAGAGAAAGTAAAATCGGCGTGTGTCTGTATATTAGATGCACGCAGGTCTTAAATTGACAGCAGCACAGCCTCATTGTGAACACGCTGATCTTAAAGGGACAGTTCACCTCTAAAATTATGTCATTATTTACTCACTCTAATGTTGTTCCAAACCTGACAGAATCATCGAGAATTAATTTTTGAGTGAACTATACCTTTAATGTTAATACAACAACAAAAGACTAAGAGAAAATCACTCGGTCTATGTCTATGTACCGTTTTATTTTTACATTTATTCATTCAATTTCAATTTCATACTTAAATGCTGCTGTACAGCTCTGAGCTGCCAGTGTAAATCTTTATATATATTTATTTTATATTATGGAATTATATTTTATTTATATTTATAGGAATGTGTACAAGGGTTTTTTTTTTTTAAGTAAAGTTTTAAGTTTATGTAAGGTTTTTCAATTCTTTTAAGTAAAATAAAGAAAGTAAAAAAAAATATTTTTTTCTCCTTAACCTCTTGCTGTTCCTGTCGCTTAAGAATTGAATAGCAAAAAACTGATGTGACAAGCCATCAGAACCAAACCGAGAACCGTTGTTAAAAATATTTTTTAATTATTGATTTGTATGATACAGCTGCAAATGAGTATTTGAACACCTGAGAAAATCAATGTTAATATTTTGTACAGTAGCCTTTGTTTGCAATTACAGAGGTCAAAGTTTTCCTGTAGTTTTTCACCAGGTTTGCACACACTGCAGGAGGGATTTTGGCCCACTCCTCCACACAGATCTTCTCTAGATCAGTCAGGTTTCTGGCCTGTCGCTGAGAAACACGGAGTTTGAGCTCCCTCCAAAGATTCTCTATTGGGTTTAGGTCTGGAGACTGGCTAGGCCACACCAGAACCTTGATATACTTCTTACAGAGCCACTCCTTGGTTATCCTGGCTGTGCGATTCGGGTCATTGTCATGTTGGAAGACCCAGCCTCGACCCATCTTTGAGGGAAGGAGGATGTTCCCCAAAACCTCGCAATACATGGCCCCGGTCATCCTCTCCTTAATACAGTACAGTCGCCCTGTCCCATGTGCAGAAAAACACCCCCAAAGCATGATGATACCACCCCCATGCTTCACAGTAGGGATGGTGTTCTTGGGATGGTACTCATCATTCTTCTTCCTCCAAACACGTTTAGTGGAATTATGACCAAAAAGTTCTATTTTGGTCTCATCTGACCACATGAATTTCTCCCATGACTCCTCTGGGTCATCCAAATGGTCATTGGCAAACTTAAGACGGCCTTGACATGTGCTGGTTTAAGCAGGGGAACCTTCCGTGCCATGCATGATTTCAAACCATGACGTCTTAGTGTATTACCAACAGTAACCTTGGAAATGGTCTCAGCTCTTTTCAGGTCATTGACCAGCTCCTCCCGTGTAGTTCTGGGCTGATTTCTCACCTTCCTTAGGATCATTGAGACCCCACAAGGTGAGATCTTGCATGGAGCCCCAGTCCAAGGGAGATTGACAGTCATGTTTAGCTTCTTCCATTTTCGAATGATTGCTCCAACAGTGGACATTTTTTCACCAAGCTGCTTGGCAATTTCCCCATAGCCCTTTCCAGCCTTGTGGAGGTGTACCATTTTGTCTCTAGTGTCTTTGGACAGCTCTTTGGTCTTGGTCATGTTAGTAGTTGGATCCTTACTGATTGTATGGGGTGGACAGGTGTCTTTATGCAGCTAACGACCTCAAACAGGTGCATCTAATTTAGGATAATAAATGGAGTGGAGGTGGACATTTTAAAGGCAGACTAACAGGTATTTGAGGGTCAGAATTCTAGCTGATAGACAGGTGTTCAAATACTTATTTGCAGCTGTATCATACAAATAAATAGTTAAAAAATCATATATTGTGATTTCTGGATGTTTTGTTTTTAGATTATGTCTCTCACAGTGGACATGCACCTACGATGACAATTTCAGACCCCTCCATGATTTCCAAGTGGGAGAACTTGCAAAATAGCAGGGTGTTCAAATACTTATTTCCCTCACTGTTTGTATATATTCATATATTATATGTCCAATTATATATATATATATATATATATATATATATATATATATATATATATATATATATATATATATATATATATATATATATAATTGGACAAGAAAGAGGAAACTTAAATTGTGGAATGACCCAGAAAATAAACAGCAGGTCTTCTGTGCTCTTTGGAATCATGAAAACTTCATGAAAGCTCTCATAACACAATTTAAATATTCTTCAAAAAATGTTCATTGATTTTTTGATGAGGTCAATTAAAGGCTTAACATGAAGGACCACGGGAAACTTACTTATCATTACGCACAACAAGCCGCTCTAAAATGTCAGCTCTAATCATTTTCGTAGACAGCGCATAATGAGCTGACATTTGGCATGGAGGTAGATAGGATTAATGCTACTAATGGCTAAATTAATGGTGTTAAGAGTCTGACTGAAGGATGGGGTGTGTAAAGAGATCCTAAAATGAGCTTGATTTCTTTAGAAACACTTATTATGGAAACGGGATACAATTAATCAGAAACGCTAGAGAGCGCCGGGCTGTGACATATATGGGCGGCACAGCTCAGCGCTCGCATAAATGCACACGTGCACACAGCGCAAAGATGCTTGACACCCACTCATCTCTGTCTCTCAAACGTACAGCCTGATACAAATACTGTGCTGTTGTTTTCCGGCACTTTTAAGCCCTTTAATGGTGGCACACCCTACTGATGGACTGTAAAGTCAACTCTCCAGTCATGTGAATGGTCTAAACGAGACAGATACTTTCATTCGTCACTCTCTCCAGGCTGCCCTAAGATGTGAATGGGATGATTTGCATCGTGTGCTAATTAACAGCTTTAGCATTTGGATGGTCTCCAACACTGCAGAGTAGGAGGAGAACGCGAAAGAGAGGATGTCTGTAGGTGTGAGAGATGGAGAAAGAGAGAGCGAGAGAGAGAGAGAGAGAGAGAGAGAGAGAGAGAGAGAGAGAGAGAGAGAGAGAGAGAGAGAGAGAGAGAGAGAGAGAGAGAGAGAGAGAGAGAGAGAGAGCGCAGGATGTAAGAGAACATATGCTTATGTGCTTAGTGGTGTGCAGCAGTGCGCTAATGACTTAACTGCTCCATAGAGACACCACACTCACAGGGATGTCTGTGTGTGTGTGTGTGTGTGTGTGTGTGTGTGTGTGTGTGTGTGTGTGTGTGTGTGTGTGTGTGTGTGTGTGTGTGTGTGTGTGTGTGTGTGTGTGTGTGTGTGTGTGTGTGTGTGTGTGTGTGTGTGTGTGTGTGTGTGTGTGTGTGTGTGTGTGTGTGTGTGTGTGTGTGTGTGTGTGTGTGTGTTCCAGACTGTGTGCACTCTTCTGACTAAGGCTGTGGAGCATATTGAGGTGTGCATGTTTAGGTGTTCCAGATGTGTAAACAAATTGGCGAAGGGTTGGAGAAGTTCACTGGGTGAGCACCATTTTTCTTGACAAATTGTCCTCCCGCTGTGAATTTTGTCTCAGAATGGTGTAGCACCCAAGGGGTTAAGGTTTGGTTGGTTAGCATGGATGGATGCCTGCTGGTAGATGGCAGTTTGGGGTCAGTAAGGTGTTGTTGTTGTTGTTGGTTTGTTTTTGAAAGAAGTCTCAATGCTCACATGCTTCATTTATTTGATTCAAAATACAATAAATACGGTAATACTGTTAAATATTACAATTTAAAGTAAATGTTTTATGTATGTGTGTGGGTTTTCCACAAAAATATGAAGCAGCACAACTGCTATCAACATTGATGATAATAAGAAATGTTTCATGAGCAGCAAATCGTCATATTAGAATGATTTCTGAAGGATCATGTGACACTGAAGACTGGAGTAATGATGCTGAAAATTCAGCTTTGCATCACAGGAATAAATTACATTTTCAAATATATTCAAATAGAGTACAGTTATTTTAAATTGTAATAATATTTCACAATATTATTGTTTTTACTGTATTTTTTATCCAATAAATGCAGCCGTGGTGAGCATAAGAGTATTTTAAAGTTATGTAATGTAACCATTAATTAAATCAAAAAGGAAGATAATTATTAGATATATTTTATATATTAGTTAAGTTCTTACAAAATGTTTCCTTCATCTTGCTAGTGAAGTGTTTGGGACTATGCAAATTGTTGTGGAGCCATCAGCCAATCAGATTGTCAGGATGACATTTTCCTGTGGCTCAAGTGATTAGTTACATGTCATTTATGAGCAAAGATGGCAGCAAGCAAGTTGAGTACTTTCAAGGGGTCAAGTGCCACCTGGGCAACAGCCATTGAGATTAATAAGAATGCAAAAGGGGAATACTAAATGTGAAGTTTCTGTATATATTGTAGCCCTCACTGGACACCACAGTGCCATAACGTCTCCAAATATTCAGCACTGGTTTATCAATATACATGTGACCCTGGACAACAAAATCAGTCATAAGGGTCTTTTTTTATTGAGATTTATACATTGTCTGAAAGCTGATAAGCATTCCATTGGCATATGGTTTGTTAGGACAGGACAATATTTGACTGAGATACAACTATTTGAAAATCTGGAATCTGAGGGTGCAAAAAATTCTAAATATTGAGAAAATCGCCTTTAAAGTTGTCCAAATGAAGTCCTCAGCCATGCATATTACTACTTATAATAAATGTTTTATATATTTACAGTTATACATTTACAAAATATCTTCATGGAACATCTTAATATCCTAATGATTTTTGGCATAAAAGAAAAATCTATAATTTTGACCCATACAATGTATTGTTGGCCATTGCCATAAATATACCTGTGCGACTTATGACTGGTTTTGTGGTCCAGGGTCACATACAGGATACATACATACATACATTTTTTTTTTCAAATGCAGATTCTACAAACTCCCTGATCTTGAACATTTGGCTACATCCTTATGTTTCAAAAATGAAAAATAAATTATTCTGCACTTTTCGGTTCACGCAACTCCCTGCAAGTTGTTAGCTAATGAGTTCCTGACAGAATTCATTAATTGTTCATTATAATAAATTAGTCCTGTAGCTGTTGTCTGACTTTGAGGAAAGTATTTTCTAGTAATTTTCAGTTGAATGGTTCTCAGAGTCTGACCATATGGTCTTCTTTTATTAAAATATTGCAATGTGTGATGACCTTTAGGGCTGATGTAACATTGCGTTAGTTCGTTGTTGGAGTTGAGAGAGTTTTAAGGTCAACCCGTTTCCTTGACTCACAAAGTACAGTTTCTTTTTGTCTACCTGGCTTTCATGCACTTCCTTTTTCTCTTCACTATTCAATAGTCACCTTTCATGTCACTGCTTTCGTTACATCTCTGGTCCATTTCTCATTCCGTTTCACTCATTCATCCTCATTGTTAATTTTGCAGCTATTTCTGTCTTTTCACACTTTTTTTAATCTCAATCTTTCATGTCACCGTCATCCTCTCTGTTTCCCTTCCCTGTCACCCCACGCGAAACGGCTGACACGCGTGTGCAAGCCCGCCATGGATCTCACATTAATAACTCTGACCTCTGAGTTTGACTGAGATGTTGCAGTGAAATAGTATTTGTCAGTAGATTACATAGGTTGTATCTCATTCCTTCCCTGCTGACCTGAAAGCAAACAGAGATGGCATCATCATAACCTATAGTGTAGCCATTACCTTCGTTCTTTCTTTCTTAAGGTCATATTGTTACATTTTTTAAAAGGTTATGCTGAAGATAGAGCGAGCGTGAGACAAAAAGAACGTTGACATTTGTACGCATTAGTGGAACATTCTCGATGGCCGGAAAGAGTCGTGAGTGTGCTGTGTGCCTATTCCTTTTCATCAATGTGAGATATGCCTTTTTATTACTGTTATTATTATTATTATTTTTTTTTTCCCTCGCTCTGCTTTTACCAGCTGCAGATAATCGATGTAATTCATAATGGCATCTCCCATATGGAAGCTGTCATTCACAGCGCTTTGGGGGCCGCCATTTAAATTTAATGGGAAAATATGGTCATGCATATTGCTATACCCACTCTTGATTGTATAATACATCTAGACAGAGCTTTCAACTTAGGCATATTTTCTTTGCTTAACTGTATCCTATACATAATTATTGCTGCTACGTTTTGTCTGTGCATGCATTTCCTGTCACATGTATGTGCAATAGGAAAAAGTTACATCATTTACACTCTTGTCCCAAGCAAATAAAGTATTCAACATTAAATGACACAACGTAAAAAATAGCAGGAAATATATATATATATCATATGAGTGCTGTCAATTGATTAAATCGATTCATTGTGATTAATAAAACCTAATATTAAAGTTTTGTAATATATTTTTATATTGTAATAATTTCTCATTTAATCTCCAAATGAACATAGAAGCAACATAAAGACAGTAGCCTATATTTCAAATATTTGTTTAATGGCATCTGTTTTTGAAAGAAGGCCAGCATCACCAACCACTAATAACACTACTGATGTCTCTATGAAATTGATGTTTTTCCCTCAAATTTAGCCGTTAATTATAGGCATTCAGCATTACGGTATAATTGAAAGCGATCATTTGTAACATTTATTAATGACAGACATCACAGCAGTGGGTTTCATAGGCTGCTGTAACTTTAAGACCTAACGTACATGATGCAGATCCGGGGGCGTATTACAGAAACATCTTAACTTTAGAATCCTATCTTATCTGTTTGGTAACCATGGCAATTTCAGTTAGGACCGCATTTAGGACAAAGGTTATTACAGAATGACATTTCTTAAGTGCTTAATCTTATCTTAACTATGGATAGGAAACGGGTATTGCAGAAGCGTCCTAACGCGACAAAAAATCCTATAAGGTAAAAATCACAGTACAAAAGCCTTTTTCGAGAGAGCGTTACTTTTTCGAGAGAGCGTTGTTGTGTGAGTCGTTTATTAACGACTCACACAACACATGATTTTGCAGTTAGTTAACGAATTGCGACCAACATTACAGAGGCCAACGAGCCGTCACGGAGCATTACCGGTCGTTCTTCACTGGCATAAGGACCATCTCTAAAGTTACATACGACATTGGTACCTACAAATTTCTAACTTCAATAGCATTTGAACAGAATATGTAAAATGTGTGCATCATACCTGACACCTACACTTGGTTTTAATACTGTAAGTCATTCTGTTCAAATGCTATTGACGTTAGAAATGTGAATACCAATGTCGTATGTAACTTTAGAGACGGTCCCTAAATTTGCTCATAACGAACATCTAATAACGTCAAACAAACATTATGCCAGTTCATTCTTCAAGTGACTAACGCCTTCTACTTTCCTTTTTTGCAAAAGGTGATTTATAAAACAGGCTTTAACTTTTCAACGGAGCTTCAATTTCTGCCGCACTGGAATTAAAAACACGCCGTTGTTTCTCCATTTTGATTAGGTTTACCTCAGAAGCAGTTTGCGTGTTGTTGGTTGCTAGGTAACAGACCTGACAGTTGATTACCGAACTCGATGAAGCGGTTTAAGATTTCCTAACTACAGATAAAATTAGATTTTGTAAGATAGGATAAGAATCCTAAATCATGTTAAGATTTGCTTCTGTAATACGAAATTGTGAAAAATCCTAAATTAACATATCATATCTTAAATTAAGACCTAAGATAGAAAGTTTCTGTAATACACCCCCTGATGCTCATCCTCTTTTCTCACAACTCTTTACGTACATTTAAGACTTCACATTTACATTTATGCATTTGGCAGACACTTTTATCCAAAGCGACTTACGGTGCCCTTATTACAGGGACAATCCCCCTGGAGCAACATGGAGTGAAGTGCCTTGCTCAAGGACACACTGGTGGTGACCGCTGGGATCGAACCAGCAACCTTCTGCGTATCAGTTCCATGGTTTAACCCACTGGACCACAGTGATCTCACACTTCATTTAACTAATTTAATAATGTGCTGGTGAGGATACTCGGCCAAAGCGGACATCATTTTGTGTGTTTTTGTCTGTGCAAGAGCACTTTGAAGTGGCTTTCTGTGCGCAAGTGTGTGTGTGTACACAGGCTTAAAGCATGTGCTTGAATAAGAGCGTGATCATATATTGTAACGCTAGCCAAAGGATGACACAAAAAAAAAAAGTATACTGCGTTAATTACGTTAAATATTTTTAACATGTTAAACTGAAAAAAAAAGTATTGCATGCGTTAATGTGTTTATTTTGACAGCACACATACAGTGTGTGTATATATATATATATATATATATATATATATATATATATATATATATATATATATATATATATATATATATATATATATATATATATATATATATATACAGTGAGGAAAATAAGTATTTGAACACCCTGCTATTTTGCAAGTTCTCCCAGTTGGAAATCATGGAGGGGTCTGAAATTGTCATCGTAGGTGCATGTCCACTGTGAGAGACATAATCTAAAAAAAAAACCCAGAAATCACAATATATGATTTTTTTACTATTTATTTGTATGATACAGCTGCAAATAATTATTTGAACACCTGTCTATCAGCTAGAATTCTGACCCGCAAAGACCTGTTAGTCTGCCTTTAAAATGTCCACCTCCACTCCATTTATTATCCTAAATTAGATGCACCTGTTTGAGGTCGTTAGCTGCATAAAGACACCTGTCCACCGAATACAATCAGTAAGAATTCAACTACTAACATGGCCAAGACCAAAGAGCTGTCTAAAGACACTAGAGACAAAATTGTTCACCTCCACAAGGCTGGAAAGGGCTACAGGGAAATTGCCAAGCAGCTTGGTGAAAACATGTCCACTGTTGGAGCAATCATTAGAAAATGGAAGAAGCTAAACATGACTGTCAATCTCTCTCGGACTGGGTCTCCATGCAAGATCTCACCTCGTGGGGTCTCAATGATCCTAAGAAAGGTGAGAAATCAGCCCAGAACTACACGGGAGGAGCTGGTCAATGACCTGAAAAAAGCTGTGACCACCGTTGCCAAGGTTACTGTTGGTAATACACTAAGACGTCATGGTTTGAAATCATGCATGGCACGGAAGGTTCCCCTGCTTAAACCAGCACATGTCAAGGCCCGTCTTAAGTTTGCCAATGACCATTTGGATGATCCAGAGGAGTCATGGGAGAAAGTCATGTGGTCAGATGAGACCAAAATAGAACTTTTTGGTCATAATTCCACTAAACGTGTTTGGAGGAAGAAGAATGATGAGTACCATCCCAAGAACACCATCCCTACTGTGAAGCATGGGGGTGGTAGCATCATGCTTTGGGGGTTTTTTTCTGTACATGGGACAGGACGACTGCACTGTATTAAGGAGAGGATGACCGGGGCCATGTATTGCGAGATTTTGGGGAACAACCTCCTTCCCTCATTTAGAGCATTGAAGATGGGTCGAGGCTGGGTCTGACAATGACAATGACAATGACCCGAAGCACACAGCCAGGATAACCATGGAGTGGCTCTGTAAGAAGCATATCATGGTTCTAGCGTGGCCTAGCCAGTCTCCAGACCTAAACCCAATAGAGAATCTTTGGAGGGAGCTCAAACTCCGTGTTTCTCAGCGACAGGCCAGAAACCTGACTGATCTAGAGAAGACCTGTGTGGAGGAGTGGGCCAAAATCCCTCCTGCAGTGTGTGCAAACCTGGTGAAAAACTACAGGAAACGTTTGACCTCTGTAATTGCAAACAAAGGCTACTGTACCAAATATTAACATTGATTTTCTCAGGTGTTCAAATACTTATTTGCAGCTGTATCATATAAATCAATAGTTAAAAAAATGTGATTTCTGGATTTTTTTTTTTTTTTTGATTATGTCTCTCACAGTGGACATGCACCTACGATGACAATTTCAGACCCCTCCATGATTTCTAAGTGGGAGAACTTGCAAAATAGCAGGGTGTTCAAATACTTATTTTCTTCACTATATATATATATATATATATATATATATATATATATATATATATATATATATATATATATATATATATAGTAACAGACTGCTCCAAGTCTTGAATGGTTGAGGATACAAATGTTGCTTTATTGAAGGGCAATCCACAATTGTAGTCAAAAACAGGCAAAAGGTTACAGGTAAGCAGTCCAAACAGGCAAACAAGGCAGGAGAGACAGACAAAAGGGTAATCCACGGAACAGGCAAGTAATCCAAGAGACAAGAAACCAGGAAGCATGCTCAGAAATGCAATATTACACTTAACAAGACTTTGCAGGTGACAAGTGACAAGGTTTATATAGGTAGAGGAAATTAGGTAAATGAGACACAGGTGTAAACAATAAGCGATGATGAGTCCGGGCAAAGGACTATGGGTAATGTAGTCCTTGATGGAGTGATAGTCCAGGGTGGAGTGCCCTCTGGTGGTAATCAGGGGCACTCTTACTAGTGCATCGGGACATATATAAATGTATATATGTCACGACGATTGGGTGAGAGCATCTCGAAAACGACTTTAGAAACAAAGTCTTGTGTTATGTGTGTGTGGTCCTGGTAAACCCACATGGATGGCAATGTTTAGTCCCCATGAGGAAAACGGCTTATAAATCATGCTAAATTATGTTTTTGGAAAAATATAAAAATGCTGAAAGTTTTCTGTGATGGGTAGGTTTAGGATTAGGGTGTGGTTTAGGGTTAGTTGCATGTAATAATGCAAAAGTTGAGTATATGAAAACATATGAGTATACACACTCTCAAAAAAAAAAGAGTACAAAATTGTACCTTTTGCTTTTAAGGGGCCGTCACTGGGGTGGGTAGCTACCCTTGAGGGTACATTTCTGTACCTCTAAGTAGAGGAAAACAATGGTATAATTGTACCCTAAGGACCAATTGTGTACCTTAAAGGTACAGTTATAAGTTTTGTTCCCCACGGAATAAAATTGTACCTCCACTGTACTTTTTTTCTGAGAGTGGAGTTTAACATTAAAAAGTATTTCTGTTTGTTTTGTT
The DNA here is from genome assembly GCA_023566225.1 of Romanogobio albipinnatus. NCBI lineage: Eukaryota > Metazoa > Chordata > Actinopteri > Cypriniformes > Gobionidae > Romanogobio > Romanogobio albipinnatus. Next base: position 21,494,671 of record CM042254.1, on the reverse strand, counting down.
TTTTTCTTACTGGTAGCTAAGCACTCGACTGTTCAGATAGGTACATCGAAAGTGAAAGTTACAACAAGGCAACAGACTTGCTTTGCACTCCACAAAAGCTCAGCACGATCCCACACACATTCACTCAAAGCTTTTGAATAAATACTTGTAGATCTGTTTGATTGCACTGTTTACATCTGTGGCTGTGCTTGTCCCCTGTATAAGTGGCGTGCACACATCCGCGAGCCCTTGCGTAACTCCAAGTTAGCCGTGACAACAATGACCATAATACACTAGATTATTTTCACAAATCCACTGCTGCTTGTTGTAATACAGAATGAAATCCTGTTCATATGGGGATTATATAGTTTGGACCATCTTTCGATTGCAGGGGGAAAGTCAATAACACAAGACGTGCATCTCTTGCACCTCCGGGAGATGATGTTTATGTGGCTGGTAATCTTACTTATTGAATGAACTCTACTGGATCAGAGTTTGTGTTTGTCAGGGTCATGTAATGCTTATTTTGATTATTATCAAATTTTTTGGATGATTTTTTTTTTTGGGGGGGGGGGGGGGGGGGGTTCAATTGGATGCTATAGTTTATATCTGTTATCTATAACATATTCCATGTGGGCAAACTGAATCAACAGCTGCCTTGAATTAATGAAGGACACGGAGTGAAGGATTTGCAGTGCAGAAGGTGCGGTTGCCCGTACCCCTGATCATGGAACTATTCATTTTTAATGAGACAGGAACTCTGCTGAATAGAGAGGTGGAGAATGTTGTGGTTGCTTAAGTCACTTCACGCATTTCCTTTCACCCTGCTGTACTTCTTATCTGTGTACTATTTCCTCCTATTTCATTTATCAAACCCCCTCTCTCTCTCTCTCTCTCTCTCTCTCTCTCTCTCTCTCTCTCTCTCTGTTGCATTTTTTCATCATATTTTAGTCTCCAAGCCTTTCTAGTGATAACATTTTAGTTCCCTTAGCTACAGCCATTATCAAAGCAAAAGTTTTTTTTTCAACTTTATATATATATATATATGCAAGCTGCTCCTACATGCCTGAAACCTTCATGATACCGGCTGTGTTTACGTAGAATTTTTTTGACTATCACCCTTGAAAAAAAGGGTGACTAAATAATAAACAAACAACATCAGCCAGTAACAAACAAAAACTACCTAAATTGTGCTTTGTTGTATTAACATTTGTTGTATGTTATTATTTTTGAAACATTGTATTAAGTGTTAAAAATGGATAAACTTGACAAGACATTAATTAATTTATGTCTAAATGTGTATTTAATATATTTTAATTAAGTTAGGTTACATTGCACAAGTAGGTGGCAACATTGTGAATCATAGAATCATTTACTTGTTTTCATCATTTAGGATTATTTGTTCAAAACCCTGACAAACACTGTCTGCATCTCTTTATGAGTGAGACATTGAATCATTCACTCAAAAAACACTTCAAAATGTTTTTCAAAATGCTGATTCATTCAGGAACTGACTGCATCTGAAATCACATATTCTGGTACTTTTGAGTGGGTACTTTTATTTTTATTTTTTTTATTTTTTTTATAAATAATTACTTTGCAACCATTAAAATAGTATGTTCTATACAGTATGAATGTGTGTAGTATGAATGTAATCCAGATGTAACTACATTGATCATGTTGTCATTATCATGTGACCTACCAGTGTCAGTTATGTCTCTTCACTGCGATTCACAAATCCTCTTCAGTGGCTTCATGGATTAGTAAAGAATCTACTTCTGGTCCAGAAGTGTAAAGAATCCACTTCCATACTATTCAGTAAAGAATCCACTTCCATACTATTTTTGGGGACACTAAATTTTTCAACTAAATATCCAAATAAATCTAATTATTAAACTAAATTAACCATATAAACTAAATTACTGATCTAAAGCCCACATTGTCACTGTATGATAATTGAAATGAACTGATGACATCACCGTTTTCTCCAGAACGGCTATACAGCTGAATAAAATTCTGTTGCATTATTTTCTTGTTTAACACTGTAAAGCTGCTTTGAAACAATCTGCATTGTTAAAAGCGCTATATAAATAAAGTTGACTTGTCTTGACTTGACTTCTCCTGACGGAAGTAATAAGTCATCTGATACTTTTCGCCTACTGTTTTATGAATACTGAAAATTTGGACATACTCCTCTTCTCACACGCTGTTTATCACAAACCAGACTTTTATGCAACATTTATGCAAACTGATTTTACATTGCGTCATGCAAGTTACACAACATTTTTCAAAGTGAAATGTCCATTGTGCGGCGCTAAAAGCCTGTTCAGTTTTATCTGAAACAGATGAACGTGAATCTGGCAACATTTTATTACGTTAGTTGTTGTACATATTAACTGTGAGTGGTGCTAAAAGGTTAGTGCTCCATCGGGTTTTAAAATAACATACCACCTACTCTAATCCCTAAACCTACCTGATAGAGTTAACAAACGCAAATGTGACATAAAAACTCAATTGCTGAAGCAACCATGCCATTTTAACTTGTTTCTACAAGTCTTTGAGCTTGTTATGACTCTTGTTTCACACATCTCAAGTGGTAATAATAATAATTAATCATTTGTTACATTTATATAGAGCTTTTCTCTGCACTCAACGTGCTTTACATGGAAGGGGGAATCTCCTCAACCACCACCAATGTGCGAACACCCACCCCACACCGGCTTATTGGTGGAGAGGAGACAGAGTGATTAAGCCAGTCAGTATATATATGGATAGGATTAGGAGGCCATGATTATTTGGATTGAAATTTGGATTTGGATTTGGACCATAGAGAGTCAGTAGCTAGGTTTAACGTCTCATCCGAAGAACAGTGCTTGACCCACACAGACCACAGTTTGAGCACCCCATGCTGGTCTCACTAACGCCTCTTCCAGCAACAACCTAGTTTTCCCAGGAGGTATCCCATCCAGGTATACTGACCAGGCTCAACCCTGCTTAGCTTCAGTGGGCCAGCAGTCTTGGGCTACAGGGTGATATGGCTGAAATTCTGTACCGGCTGAGCTACTGAGCAAGTTTAGTGTGTCAGAAAAGCCAAGTTATGGAGCTGGTTATGCGATGGAAACTCCAAATATATTAGTTTACAAATCATGCACTATGATAAAAAAGTGTTTTGAAGTAATTATATAATAGTGTGCAAGGAGCCACATGAAAATATGCCTTTATTAATCCATGTCCATGCCCATAATATGCCCATGTAATCATAATTTGTATGAGAAGTATTAAAGGTGCAGTGTGTGAATTTTAGCGGCATCTAGCAGTGAGGTTGTGAATTGCACATAGAGGAGCTACATTGGCTGACACAGGACAAAAATCTAATCGTCGGAGAGAGCAGAGGGTGACTTGCGCTCTGTAGAGAAGTTTGTCCGTTCAGGGTTACTGTAGAAAAATTACGGCACAAAATGGTGATTTCACTGTAAGGGGACCCGCGGTGTATGTAGAAATGGCTCATTCTAAGGTAATAAAAACATAACGGTTTAGTATGTAATAGGGATAGCTCGCTACCACAATTTTGGCTTCGGTACGGTACCACAATCTAATACCGAAGTACCGATATTAAATCGATTCCATAAAGGGTCTGAATTTTGGCGTGGATATTGCGAATAATTTTACTCACTCTTGCAAGTTTGGGGTTTATAAAACGGGAAATGAATGCAAATGTTTATTATTATAATATGAATCAACAAAGATTATAACATCAAATCAGTCATTTGAAAACTTTCTTGTGAGAAGTAATTTCAGCATTACTCCCTTCCCTAGCTCTCAAAATTGAATTCTGGCTTCAAAAGACATCGCACATGCACAACCTTGCGCTCCGATTCAACACTTTCGCTTTCGTTTCGGGACAGATGACGGAAATCACTGCCCACATATTTTTAAACCTTGTCAAATTGAACATGCAAGCAATTTTATAGCATTTGGTAATACATGGGAGCTCTTAGAGAGAGAGCTTTCTTTGCGCTCATACCAACAAAGCACACACAAGCCTAAAGAGGTCGCGCATTCAAAATTAAGTTGTTTTTCCTTAGTCAAATACACACAAAATTATGTAAAAAATGTCCATCTTTAGTGAGTAGTCACATAAACGCAGTCAGTTATGTCTTTCACGAATAAATAGTAAATAGTAAAATAGTATGCATGCAAATATTATGAAAATCTAAACATCATTGGTTGAAACGAACGCTGGAGATTTCTTTATATTTAAACGATACGATCTTATGTATGTGCGTTGATCAGTGTTAAAAGAAAATAAATGCCTAAATTAGATCGTTTGAATGATGCACTCACCTGTCAGTCTCATAATGTCTTGTACAAGTCAAGATGGACAAGTGACCGATGCTTGGCAAGGTTTGATGGTTCTTCATTAGTTTTATAAGCAAAGTAATTCCAAATTTCACTTCAACTCTTCTCTTTATTAATTCGTTTTGGGCTTGTTGAGTGAGATTCAACTGCTGTACAGCAGCAGCATATACCGAAATGAGCAAAATCATGATATCGTACCGTTTGAAATAAAATATATTCCGTTTTTTCCCAGTACCGGTATACCGCGCATCCCTAGTATGTAAGGTCTTTATACTCCACTGAAAACATAGTTATGTATATTATATTGCATCTCTGTCTGTCAATAGATCCTCATAAATACTACACACTGCACATTTAAAAGTGCTTGCTGTTTGACTGCCTCTTGTGGTCGTTTTGGTTGGAAACTTTTTTGAATGTGATTGGTACTTTTTTTGCGTTTTGCACAAATGTTGTCACATATAAGCTTTTCAAATACCCCAGTGTTGGTTTTTTGCCTACTATATAGAGAAGTTTGCAATTTTGTATATATCAACTGTGTTTTCGTGAGTCATTGAATCATTACTCAAGCAATTCATTTAATACACTTATTCATTCAGGGGGAAAAAAGCTACTGTGTACCGCTCAGAGACGCAATGGTTGATTCTGTTTTGGAATATTTTTGTGGGTGAAGCAAAAATAGAAAAAGTAACTGGCAAAATTTTCAAATTTATTTTTTATTAAACACAGTATATAAGAGTAATATCACTCATAAGCATGCTGTTGGTATGAATATCATATCACAAACGTCCTGATATTCAGAACAACAGCTTGTGTAAAAATCAGTTGACGACACATTTCTGTCTCTGCCAATAGCAATTTTGTGTACATACTGTGTCCCATATGTCTATAACCCAGAAACTTGAGTAGACATGAAATGAAACTGTAACATAAATGTGTTACACTAAAAAAAACCTAAACCCAGACAGGAGACTTATTTCTGAAGTCCACCACACGGCACTGTCGATGGGGCTTTGGACTTGTGATGGAGCTCTGCCGAAGGACCCTCGCAACAAAAGTGACGAATAACTGCTGTGTGCCACAGATAAGCAACATCTAGGCTTTTAGCGCCTTTTTAACTATTTCCCTTTTGGTAACCTCACCATGCTCATGCGAGCGTGTCACTCCGACTGTGTCTAGAGTCTTTCTAGCCTGCTGACATCTCGCTAAAGGGAATACATTCTTAGCTTGCACGCTAGCCGTCCTTATGAAGTCTCACAGGAGGAGGTTTTATGGCTAGTGACAGAAGTAAACCCACTTATGACGTATAATCCCATGTGGGGTGTCTCAGGTTCTCTCCCTCCCCTGCTGTCCGACCATATCTTGAACCGAGTGACAGGTGTTGTTTGTACACACGTGTGCACTCGCTCCTTTTTTCATTCTCGTGTAGACTCATCCTCCTGTCAGATTTGAGAAAGACGTTCTGACTTCGCCGTGGCTTTATTTTGCCTTCCTCCTCCTTAATCTGAGGCAACAGATAGTCAACCATCTCTACGTTATCTCAGAGCTGTTTCCTCATGAGGAGAAAAACAGCCCAGAGGAGGTGAGGCAGACAGACTGTTATAGCTAAAGCTCGGCTGGATACCTCTCACAGCACCAGAGAGACATGTGGTGCATATACAACTTACTAGGCATTTGCTTGTTGACAGTGATAAAAGTTGTTGTTGTTTTTTTTCTTCTGAGAGAAAAGTAAGGTTCGGGATGGGTATGGGAAGAGGTTGGAAGTCCTGACAAATGGTAGTCTTGCGTTGACATTCCGTGGGATTGGTTTCTCTACGTTCTGAGCTGTTCGGGTCTGTTTTGACGATGGGTTTTGCAGAGGTTTTGACAGCCCCTTTGCCAGCGGTCTCACTTGTTGACGATGAGGTGCATTCCAGCAACATTAAGGAGACAAGATATCGACCATTCTCTCTGTCTCAGAAAATTTTTGACACTGTTTCAGTCTCCTGTGTGAGTAAACCTCCCTGCTCAGCTCTATACGTGAGTAGGCAAGCTCATAGGAAATCATATACACGCCGTTTCATAATCTGTTAGGGGGGATTTGTTCACTGTGTGTGTTGTTTTATAAGGTAATGGAGTAAAGTATATGCTGGGTTTGTTCTCTGATAAAAAAAAATTAAAAAATGGACTGTGTAAAATTCATAGGTTTCGGTTCCGAAAACGGTTCTGGGGCCACACACATGCTGGGTAGGGGTGTAACGGATCGCAATTGATCCGTGATCCGTTCGGATCACGACCCACGGTTCGGCATGCACGTGACCCTAGGATTTATTGCGCTTTTTTTTTACTTGTGGATTAATCTGAATTGTTTAGCGATCGCAGACTAAAATACAGTTTTTCTGCCGATAATGCTTTTTAAGTGATCTCGTTCCTTTAAACTTGATGCTGAGTTTCAGAGAAACACGTGTTCATGTGAACAGGGCACGTTAATCAGTCAGCAGTGGCTAGCGGAGAAGTAGAAGAACTTGAACAGCCTCCCGCATCATTCAAATCGCATGTATGGGAGCATTTTGGCTTCCCCGTAAAATATAATGATGATGGAAGAAGGGTGGTGGACAAAACTGTAACATTACTGTGGAAAAGCCGTATGAAAGTGGCGCATACATCGAGCATGGCACCTGCTGACGCCGTTTCACACATACTCCATTTGCAGTTCGTATGGGGTGCGTATTTTTCCCGTACCCATGTTAACGGATAGCTACAGCTTTCACACTGCACGCGGCTTCGGCCATACAGCTGTGCTGCGATCGTTTCCGCACAGAGTCTATTTTTTGATGTGCTGGCGCTGAATTAAAGTGACTGTGTATGCGCATTATAACAAACATGTATCGATGTGAAAATCTAGTAATTCCACCACAGATGCATATAGTGTAAAGTCTACTCTGTTTCAAAGTCAACACATGGCTTTTTGCCTCGATAAAGCAAGGAAAACGGCCTTTAAGTAAACAACAGAGGTGGGTAGAGTAGCCAAAATCTGTACTCAAGTAAAAGTACAAGTACTTACGGAAATATTTACTCAAGTAAAAGTAAAAGTAACAATCGTAATATTTACTTGAGTAAGAGTAAGAAAGTATTCGATGAGAAAACTACTCAAGTATTTAGTTACTAATTACTTTCGATCTGAGTGATAAGAAGCGAAAACCCTGAATTTCTGGCTACTTGGAGAGCTTTCACACACCCCTCGGTAACACTTTACAAGAAGGTTGTATTAGTTAACATGAACTAACCATGAACAACACCTCTATTCAGCATTAGTTCATCTTTGTCAACGTTAGTTCATAAAAATCCAGCTGTTCATAGTTTATTCATGTTAGTTCACAGTGCATTGACTAATGTTAACAATACTTGAATAATGCATTAGTAAATGTTTAAATTAACATAAAGATAAATAAGTGCTTTATAAGTGCAGTTCATTATTAGTTCATGTTAACTAATGTAAGCTAATGAACCTAGCTTACCTAGTGTGTGTGTGTGTGTGTGTGTGTGTGTGTGTGTGTGTGTGTGTGTGTGTGTGTGTGTGTGTGTGTGTGTGTGTGTGTGTGTGTGTGTGTGTGTGTGTGTGTGTGTGTGTGTGTGTGAGATTAATGGTTAAACAGTGTAAATTAATGATGTGTCTCTTCTTAAAACATACTTTGTTCTTATATTTTTATAAGTATATAGGCTATTCTTTAGGTAGGAATAAAATACAATACCGTTTTTATTTGTATGTATTTTCTACACTTCAGACAGGTGTCTGTCCGGATTTGTGTATAAATGCAAGACATCACATTAGGCTATTCAATTTGTTTCGTTTTGTGAAAAAGGATATGTAAATGTGCAGATGTGAACGTTTGTTCGTGGACGTGTGTTGTTTGGAGGATTCAAACGATTTGTCATTGCTTGCACAAGAGCGCATATGAGGAAAACACTCGGACAGTGTGTGAAATAGTATTATAATAAGGGAAAATTTCCCATAGTTACCAAATGACCGTTAATAGTGTTCAAATATAGGCATCATTGTGACACTTACCGCTACATGTTCTTTTCAGGGTGGAATTCTTGTATGCTGAGAGAAGTCAGTTCGTTTGGGTGCACACAACATGCATCGCATTATGAAACTATTCTTTTTGACATCTTGGAGTGAAAACATAGACTGAACTTGAAGCCACGAGCAATCTGCCTCCCGTAGCTCACACACGTCTTCCTCTGCTTCGGCCATCATCTTCCGACTAAACGCGCGCTAATATAAGCGGGTGATGCGTAGCCTCTCCAACGTTTCGCGAGACTTGCGAAAGTCATATTAACTTATTTTAATATAATATCATTATTACCATTTGACAGTAACGGAGGAACGCCACCGAATGTAACTAAGTAAAAGTACAGTTTTTTCACAAGAAATTTACTTGAGTAAGAGTAAAAGTACCCATCTTTAAATCTACTCTAAAAGTACAAGTTACCCAAAAAATGTACTCAAGTAAATGTAACGAAGTAAATGTAATTCGTTACTACCCACCTCTGGTAAACAAGGAGAAATAATGGAGAGCACCTGTCCTTTCTTGGAGGTGGAAAAACAAAGTTCTTTATGACCTGCATGATTTATTGTAAAAAGATTTAAAAATGAAAGAAAAGACGAGAGTCGGTTTTGTCCACCGTAAGTTACATGAGCAACGTAATATATATCTAAAGTAGGTACTAGGCTATATAAATATAAAGTAATGAATTCAATAAAACGTTGTTTAAGTGTAGTGCGTTTAAACATTATATCTATAAATTAGTGTATAGGCCTACAAAGAGAATTGCAATGCTGACAAGTGTGAGAGGTCTACTCTCTCCCTTGAGAATGTTGACATCCTAATCTTTAAAAAAAAAAAAATGTCATTATAAGCTCAGGCCCATTTTCATGTCTCAGGTTGTTTTTTACATGTTACACTTTAACTACTGAGTAAAATTTGATTTATTCAGATGGTTATTTATTTATTTTATTTTTGTTAAAACCATATAGGTTATGTTAACACCAAAAGTTTTCATGTAATATATGGAAAGTAAATAAAAATGGTCTCCTCCCCCTTTTATTCTGATCCGAAAAATGATCCGATCCGTGACTCATGATCCGTAGTGTGATCCGAACGTGTGTCAGGTCTTAAAGGGACAGAAGTTATTTATTATTCAAACTACAAAAAAACAAACGATCACTTACAAGCACACATATTCTGAATGCCTTCGGCAGAATTCAAATGAGCCATTTTAATCTAGATTAATCTATGCCCACCACTAATAAAAACATGATTTTCGCAGACTGTCCTCCAAAAAAAAAAACGACTCAATAGGTTGTTTTTCAAGCACCTTATTACGACCTTTATTTACGTTTTTAAGTCATGCGCTACTGTAAAAAGGTGTACCTGTTACGCCTGTCGTCATGAAATGACGTATGTCTGTCGTTACCAATCAAAATGCGTGTTTATTTAAATGCAATGTGTGGACTTTTTATCACCATATGTCATATTTCCATTTAGCAAAAATAATCTTTTATTAACAACTACACTCACCCCACCCCTAAACCTACCCAGTGATGTATAGTGCGTATACACTTTATGAGCACATGTGTTCCCTGGGATCGAACCCATGATTGCATGATCACATGATTACACAATGTTGTATTTTGTAATGCTCTATCAATTGAGCTACGCAAAATCCAAAATATGACGCAAATAAAATGAAACAAAGCATTCAAATGAAAGTGTCCTGTTGTCGATAGGGGCACAAGTTTAGTAAAAACGCTCCTATGGGTCATATTTCATGAATTAAAATGAAAGTGTCCTGTTGTCGATAGAGGTGCAACTTTAGTAAACGCTCCTATGGGTCATATTTCAGGGAAGTGACAAACAACCTATATAGGTGTATTGGTTGGAGGACATGGAAAACACAGGCAGAATTGTGGAATCCAGTCATAAAAATGGAATTGACTGTCCTTTTTATGAATAAATCAAAAGTAGGGCTGTGCAGTTAATCAATTGGCAATGTAGACTAATGTCTGTGAATATTAAAGTGCAAAAAGACTGCTATGTAAATAAGAAGTCTGCATGTATCTGTGTGAATGAGTGACTCAGTTTCGTCTACTACACATACTCAAGCAAGCGTGATGTTTTCAGTGTCATCTCAATATATGAGGACACTCCACATGAGCTGGAATAGGGACATGCTACAATTTTAATATTGATAAATAAGGATTCATACACATTTGTACATCTAAAAGCTGCTCACACTGTATGTAAATAATTTACGTTTAAGTGATATCAGTGTACGAAAACACAAATAAACGTATGTGTACATAAAAATACTCATGAATCCACATGAGATCACGTTTAACCCCTTTACTGTATAGGGGAAAAGTCCCTGTAATAAGGAGTAAGGCTACTGTAGACCTAGATCTACATACATACTCTTCAGAATTGTAAGCATAGTTACAGTATATCAGTTTAAATGGTCATATCCAGAGAGGAACTGTCTTTTTGTGGTATTGTATCGCTCGTGGTTGTGACCACTGTGTTAATAAGAAAACATTAATTAATCACGTAGGTCTGCTGCTTAATATTGAGCTAACTCCTGCTTAACATTTCTCCCTGAAGATCTTCCATTTTGTGTTCTTATCTCCAAGGCCACCATGCAAAAGGCATTTGAAATATCTGTGACCCATGATCATTCAATCTTCTCTATCCCCCTCTCCACACACCACCTGTGTGTGCGCCACATTCTCTTTTTCTTTTCCACCCACCTAAGTTGGAGGCAGATGAGAAATATTATTTCCTTATTTTGAAATCTAACAGATTCCATTAGTCTATCTTCAACATTCTAAGGGAAATTGTTTTTTAGACAGTTTATGAAATTAATAATCGAAATTATGATACTATGATTTACAAATCATGAAAAGTGTCAGCATTTCATTTAGGATTTCTGTCCTTGCAGTGGTTGAGCATTGTAACCAATTACAGTCATTTCTATTGTGTGCATGAAAGAAAAAGCACAAATGAAAAGCATCGTAATTCAGAATCATTTCAGATTTGCTAGATGTCTCACCACTCACTTGCAATGTAGTATTATCAAATATACAATAAAGTGAGCAATGCGACAAAACCAGAATAGTGCCATTATAATCAACATTACGCAAAGTAAATAAGAGATTTATTGTTCCTCGCAAACAGCTTAGTTTATGATAATGGGAGTGTAAGCGAGAGACCCGTAGAGCGTCCAAGAACTTTTATATGGGGCAGCCAGGTGGGGACAGTAAAAATCTTTGGGAGGCAAATCAAAAAGTCTGTTGCATGGCTGTGTAGCTTGCAGTTATGTTGATTTAGAATGATCTGAGGTCAACAAACCATGTGATACCAAGTAAAAAGTCTGCATGAGAGATGTATAGTTTGCCAGTCCCTTGTAAAATGTAATAAATCTATGCTATGAATAATGATGAAAAAACTTTTAGCAAAATGAAATCAAAGTATTTAAATTTTGCAGTGCACAATGAAGCTGTCTAGTAAATAGGCATCTGTTTCTGTTTGAATTGTTATGTAAAGCATTTAGTTCAAGCCTTATAATATATGTAGCCAATAACAATTATAGTTCTATGTTCATACATTTTTTTATTTCAAATTAGCTTTATTAGCGTGACTGTGTATCACAATGTTGTCAAAGCATTGACATATCCTATATATATAATAAATAAATAAAAAACAAGCAAACATATACACTCACCTAAAGGATTATTAGGAACACCTGTTCAATTTCTCATTAATGCAATAATCTAATCAACCAATCACATGGCAGTTGCTTCAATGCATTTAGGGGTGTAGTCCTGGTCAAGACAATCTCCTGAACTCCAAACTGAATGTCAGAATGGGAAAGAAAGGTGATTTAAGCAATTTTGAGCGTGGCATTGTTGTTGGTGCCAGACGGGCCGGTCTGAGTATTTCACAATCTGCTCAGTTACTGGGATTTTCACGCACAACCATTTCTAGGGTTTACAAAGAATGGTGTGAAAAGGGAAAAACATCCAGTATGCGGCAGTCCTGTGGGCGAAAATGCCTTGTTGATGCTAGAGGTCAGAGGAGAATGGGCCGACTGATTCAAGCTGATAGAAGAGCAACTTTGACTGAAATAAAAACTCGTTACAACTGAGGTATGCAGCAAAACATTTGTGAAGCCACAACACGCACAACCTTGAGGTGGATGGGCTACAACAGCAGAAGACCCCACCGGGTACCACTCATCTCCACTACAAATAGGAAAAAGAGGCTACAATTTGCACAAGCTCACCAAAAATGGACAGTTGAAGACTTGAAAAATGTTGCCTGGTCTAATGAGTCTCGATTTCTGTTGAGACATTCAGATGGTAGAGTCAGAATTTGGCATAAACAGAATGAGAACATGGATCCATCATGCCTTGTTACCACTGTGCAGGCTGGTGGTGGTGGTGTAATGGTGTGGGGGATGTTTTCTTGGCACACTTTAGGCCCCTTAGTGCCAATTGGGCATCGTTTAAATGCCACAGCCTACCTGAGCATTGTTTCTGACCATGTCCATCCCTTTATGACCACCATGTACCCATCCTCTGATGGCTACTTCCAGCAGGATAATGCACCATGTCACAAAGCTAGAATCATTTCAATTTGGTTTCTTAAACATGACAATGAGTTCACTGTACTAAAATGGCCCCCACAGTCACCAGATCTCAACCCAATAGAGCATCTTTGAGATGTGGTGGAATGGGAGCTTCGTGCCCTGGATGTGCATCCCACAAATCTCCATCAACTGCAAAATGCTATCCTATCAATATGGGCCAACATTTCTAAAGAATGCTTTCAGCACCTTGTTGAATCAATGCCACGTAGAATTAAGGCAGTTCTGAAGGCGACAGGGGGTCAAACACAGTATTAGTATGGTGTTCCTAATAATCCTTTAGGTGAGTGTATACTATATGTACAGATCATGTTACATGTAGAACAGTAAATAAGTCAATTAAATCCATCTAAATAAGTAAGTAACAAGTAATACGTTTCTAATATTATGAATGGCTAACACATATTGTGCAGCGAGTGCAGCTGTGCTTACATCTTCTCCAAGCATGAAGGGCATTTTTTCAGTATCACTCAGTTCAGTGACTGATGGAATCAGTGTTTCAATTCTGGCCAGAAATGTTTCTCTCACATTGTGATATTTAGTGATATTCCCCTCCTCTATGTGCTGTAGATCACAGTGTCTACAGATCCTCTGCTCTCTCTCTGTCCATGTTTGTCACATTTTTAAAAAAATATTTAAAAAAAGTATTTTCATGATGGTTGGGGAGTCTTGGAGGTGCAATTTGTGAGCATGTGGTGACCTGCAGGCCTTAAATCAAACTGTTACATTTCACAGTTCACAGATGTGTGAAGTCACACCTTCAGTAATTATAATTTATTTATTTGTATTTTTATATTTCTGTGTATAGTTCATTTCACACCATCAATGTAAACATCATTTGTTGGCACTGCGTTGATTTACTGATGTATAAAACGTTTTTAATTCCAGAATTCATTTAGGCTTTTTTCAGTAGTCACCATGTACTTATAAATATTTCAATGTAAACTCTTTTAAAAAAATGAATATAATCAATAGAAAAGTATAATTTGATCAGATCTATAGTAAACCACTTTACCTTTTCCTGCATTTCAATCCAGACTCTTTATGTGCAAGACTCAGTAACTGCACTGATTTAATAGGCAAATGAATGGCTGTCTAGTTCATTGGCTGCCCAGGGATATATTTATTGCACGTATTAATGTGTGCTGCTTCCAGGCTGTGGTTAAAATGAGCTGAATGTTAGCAAGCTATTTATGGACTGATATGAAAGTTTGAAGATGACTGAAAATTGATTCATTTCAATAAGAGCTGTATATAAGTGGAAATTGTATAATGTCGAAAGAGTCTGCCCAATACGAACGCTAGGCTGAAATTGTAAACAAGTCTTAATTTTTAATAAGCTCACATGGTGAAATGGAGGCTAATAAAGTTCACATAAAAATTATACACTTAAATCATTGGTTTTCCAACTAATGCTGTATAAGAGAGAGAATTAGCAGGAAATAGAAGGGGTCGACAGTGGTTGTGTAAGCCATTAAGTGTGTCAGGTATTATTTCGTTCTTTTCAAGCTTGACAACCTTAGCATTTTTCAGTATCCCAGAAAACGGATTTTGCTTAGCTCTCTCGGCAGCGTTACTTGCACAGCAATCGTGTCTAATGGATTTTCCAGCTCTGCAACGGCTGAACACACAGAAAAGTTACGATGAGACTGACAGAGAGGTCATACACGTCCTCCTTAAACTTTTTTTGTGTGTGTGTGTGTGTGTGTGTGTGCTGCAAATGTTTATTTATTAACAGGGAGCACAGAGGACCTGCCAAAAGGCTCCAGAGCTGATGAGATAGTGTTAGAGGTGAGAAGCCTTGTTGAGGAATATGTGAATGTGGTTTTGGACCACGCACAATAAGCCAGTTTGTGTGTGGGTGTGTATGTGAGACTCCCCTGCCCTGATCATTTTGGAGGACTTTCAGGCTAAAAGGAAAATCTGCAAATGATTGGTCTATGAAAATAGAAATACAGCAGAGAATATGTGGTATGGAATTATTCAAAATGTGCCAAATATGCCCCAAAATATTACACTTGCTTTATATTGAAATAAGTTGACTTTCTTAAAAGGAGAGTTCACCAAAAAAAGGTGAACTCACCTCTGTGGCTTTCTTAATTCTTCTAAATATAAGATATTTAGAAAAATGTCATGGACTATCCCTTAAATTCATTGACATTCTGATAAAGACATTTTGTCTACACTTTTTTACATTATATATATATACAGTATATATATATTAGGGGTGGCACGGTACATGGAAAAAAAACAAACCGTTCGGTTCGCTCGTCTCGGTTCGGAGTGTGTGTGTCGCACGGTTCGCGCATGCGCAATGTGAATGTATCCTCGTGCCCGTATGTTACCTCAGACAGTGGGTGTACTTTTTGCGCGAAATAAGAGGTGTGTGTGGACATACAGTAAAGTAAAAGTGGAGTGCTGCAGGTCACGTCACATGTAGAAATGAAAGTGGGAGAGATAAGGAAGGCTCCCCGGAGTTGGAGGATGCGCTAGCATCGTATAGCAGGGCAGATGCAGTGAGGAGAGCGGGAGCTGCGCCGCGCGTGCCCGCTGCGCATACACACACTGGGAGTGTTTGTTGTCTCGCGAGTCGCGCAGCTGAACCGTGCTCGTGGATTGCAAATACAGGCAAATATTGTCCATTCTGTCACATTTTCCGGTGTTCTCCTCCGACCCCAATGCGACCGTGTTCCCCTCTGTCTCATACACACATATGTTGTATATAAGTAGTTCACATGATAAATATAACATTAAAGTTAAGATATGCTTCTAGTTATAATAATTTAAACATGCCTTTGAAGTTTGGGCAAAAACTTTTGGCAGTGTTTTGTTTTCGTGTATTTGATGTTTTTTTTTTCACAGCGCTGGATGTCATATGGTGATTGTGAAACACACGGAACACTTCATGGTGAAATGTGTTAATCAGGTCAGCTGAATTAAAGCCACAGTGCATTGTTCTGATCAAAATTGATATGATTAACATGAAAAATGTTACGCCAATGTGTCGGACTCAGTAGACAGCCAGTTAGGAAACAACTTGATATAACAATTTTTAATACTGTATCCTAAATTGTGTATGATTAAGCCATATATACCATATGCTGAAGTAAATTTCTGGAGTGTTAACAATAAAAAACAACAACAACAAGAACCGTACAGAACCGAAAACCGTGACCCTAAAACCGTGATACGAACCGAACCGTGGGTTTTGTGAACCGTGCCACCCCTAATATATATATATATATATATATATATATATATATATATATATATATATATATATATATATAAATAATGATATTGAGTGAATGCTCCCCACATATAATATACGTTCATAAAATACTTTCACTTCAAACCCACTAAATCCCAGCCTCAGCCCATTCAGAAGTACCGGTACTTAGGTAGAAACTTATACATCGAAGTCTGACAAAAATGCTTATTTTAAAGAAAAACGTCAGACGGACTTAGAGGCTTTTGCGTCCAAAGTCTTCATATATATATATATATATATATATATATATATATATACACAGTGAGGAAAATAAGTATTTGAACACCCTGCTATTTTGCAAGTTCTCCCACTTAGGAATCATGGAGGGGTCTGAAATTGTCATCGTAGGTGCATGTCCACTGTGAGAGACATAATCTAAAAAATAAAAAAAATCCAGAAATCGCAATGTATGCTTTTTTTAACTATTTATTTGTACACACTGCAGGAGGGATTTTAGCCCACTCCTCCACACAGATCTCTGGCCTGTCGCTGAGAAACACGAGTTTGAGCTCCCTCCAAAGATTCTCTATTGGGTTTAGGTCTGGAGACTGGCTAGGCCAAGCCAGAACCTTGATATGCTTCTTACAGAGCCACTCCTTGGTTATCCTGGCTGTGTGCTTCGGGTCATTGTCATGTTGGAACACCCAGCCTCGACCCATCTTCAATGCTCTAAATGAGGGAAGGAGATTGTTCCCCAAAATCTTGCAATATATGGCCCCGGTCATCCTCTCCTTAATACAGTGCAGTCGCCCTGTCCCATGTGCAGAAAAACACCCCCAAAGCATGATGCTACCACCCCCATGCTTCACAGTAGGGATGGTGTTCTTGGGATGGTACTCGTCATTCTTCTTCCTCCAAACACGTTTAGTGGATTTATGACCAAAAAGTTCTATTTTGGTCTCATCTGACCACATGACTTTCTCCCATGACTCCTCTGGATCATCCAAATGGTCATTGGCAAACTTAAGACGGGCCTTGAAATGTGCTGGTTTAAGCAGGGGAACCTTCCGTGCCATGCATGATTTCAAACCATGACGTCTTAGTGTATTACCAACAGTAACCTTGGAAACGGTTGTCCCAGCTCTTTTCAGGTCATTGACCAGCTCCTCCCGTGTAGTTCTGGGCTGATTTCTCACCTTTCTTAGGATCATTGAGACCCCACGAGGTGAGATCTTGCATGGAGCTCCAATCCGAGGGAGATTGACAGTCATGTTTAGCTTCTTCCATTTTCTAATGATTGCTACAACAGTGGACCTTTTTTCACCAAGCTGCTTAGCCCTTTCCAGCCTTGTGGAGGTGTACAATTTTGTCTCTAGTGTCTTTGGACAGCTCTTTGGCCTTGGCCATGTTAGTAGTTGGATTCTTACTGATTGTATGGGGTGGACAGGTGTCTTTATGCAGCTAACGACCTCAAACAGGTGCATCTAATTTAGGATAATAAATGGAGTGGAGGTGGACATTTTAAAGGCAGACTAACAGGTCTTTGAGGGTCAGAATTATAGCTGATAGACAGGTGTTCAAATACTTATTTGCAGCTGTATCATACAAATAAATAGTTAAAAAATCATATATTGTGATTCCTGGAAAAATTTTTTAGATTATGTCTCTCACAATGGACATGCACCTACGATGACAATTTCAGACCCCTCCATGATTTCCAAGTGGGAGAACTTGCAAAATAGCAGGGTGTTCAAATACTTTTTTTCCTCACTGTGTATATATATATATATATATATATATATATATATATATATATATATATATATATATATATATATATATATATATATATATATATATATATATATATATATATATATATATATATATACACCTAAAGGATTATTAGGAACACCTGTTCAATTTCTCATTAAAGGTCCCATGGCATGGCATTTTTCTATTATTTTATAATGTTTCCTGAGGTGTACTTATATTGTTAGTATGACTTTTACATCATAAAATGTCATAATTTAGAAATAAAAGGCATTTTTTCAATACTGCTGTTTGCCCTGTGGCTGAATGCCCTGCTTCAAGAGGCGTGTCTGCTGTGAGACTTCAGTAAAAATGCCCACTGTTGTGATTGGCTGACATCTAGAACAATTCAGTCCGATTTGGTGAACTGATTCGGTTCACTAAAAAGAACAGGTTCAAAAGAAAGATCGTTCGCGAACCGGACATCACTAACGTACCAGAGACGGAGCTCAGCGATCGCTAACAAAGTTATTTATAGTACCTACTGAGTTATGAGAGCGCTGTCAGTCAGCGCTGTGAGTTTATTGTGTTTGTATCTGAGAGTTCTGAATAAACACGAGTCCCAGTCACACCGAGTCCGTCTTCATCATTATTACCAACTTTGTAACACATGCAAAGTACCATTACAGCTGTCGAGATGAACGAGTTAAAAGTAAGTGTTGATAATAGCATTATTTTAAAAATAAAATAAAAGCGTCAGTGACGCGCGTTGAGTACACAGCGCAAACAAAGACAATACAGCAGTAATCGAATATAATCCAGTTTATTGTGGGGCTAGGCTGGCTAGCCCGAATATGCTCACGCTTAACTTACCCCCCTTCTGCTTAATCTCACGCCGCGTTTGGTGCCTCCGCTGTGGGCCAGATGCAGTACTGGGGGTCGGGGATGTTGAAGGCCAACGGCCAGTGCAGCCCGAGCTTCGGCGTGTGTGAGGCCGATGTTGAGCAGAAACTCATGACTGTATGCACATTTTAGAACCGGTAGACGTGACGAGGACGTACAAAAACACTGACTCACAAGATAGAAAACACGAAAACACCGTTCTGTCTGGAGAGAGAGAAGCCGCATTGTGTGGACGAATAATAAATAATTAGCTACACATCAGAAATTACTAATCACAGATCAGAAGGAACTGAAAAAAGACTTCTGTTTTCATTTGTACATCCAAACACTGAGAAACTGCCTGCATTCACTCGTTCACAAGGAATGATCTCTCGAGCGTTTGCATGGGCGTGCCAGATTCTCTGGGCGGAGGAAAGGGAGGTAACCGTTCCTGCTTGGACGTCAAAACAGGAGACTTCAGGATTGGCTCGTCTGGCCTGTCATTTTCTCAAAGGCAGAGAGAGACAGCCAGAACTCGGGTTTACACCGATCAACATTTTTATCCACTTGGGGACAATATTCAGGCTAGGGGAACTCATATTAATGTTGAAAAACCTCATAAAATGAAAATTTCATGCCATGGGACCTTTAATGCAATTATCTAATCAACCAATCACATGGCAGTTGCTTCAATGCATTTAGGGGTGTGGTCCTGGTCAAGACAATCTCCTGAACTCCAAACTAATTGTCAGAATGGGAAAGAAAGGTGATTTAAGCAATTTGTATCGTGGCATGGTTGCATTATTTTATTAGTTCCTAATAATACTTTAGGTGAGTGTATATATATGGACTATTGTTTTTGTTTTGTTTTTTCTAAAAAAAAATAACTAGTACATTTTACAAACCATTATGAAGAAATGCAAGTAACATTGAATTGAATGAGAAATTGTTAGGTCAAAACTGAAATATATATATACACTTTTGCCTTCAGAACTGCCTTATTCTTCATGGAAAAGATTCAACAAGGTGCTGGGAGATTTTTGGTCCATATTGACATGATAGCATCACACAGTTGCTGCAGATTTGTCGGCTGCACGTCTATGATGCAAATCTCCCATTCAACCTAATCTCAAAGGTGCTCTATTGAGATTGGGTGACTGTGTGGAGGCCATTCAAGTACTCACTGTCTTGTTCAAGAAACCAGAAATGATTTGAGCTTTGTGACATGCCGTGTTCTCCTGCTGGAAGTAGCCATCAGAATATGGGTCCATTGTGGTCATAAAGAGATGGACATGGTCAGCAATAATACTCAGTTAGGCTGTAGCGCTTAAAAGGTGCTCAGCTGGTACTAAGGGGCCCAAAGTGTGCCAAGAAATATCCTCCACACTATTACACCATCAGCAGCAGCCTGAACCGCTGATACAAGGCTGTACGGATCCATGCTTTCATGTTGTTTATGCCAAATTCTGACCTTACCATCTGAATGTCGCAGCAGAAATCTAGACTCATCACACCAGGCAACGTTTGTCCAATTTTGTGAGCCTGTGCAAATTGTAGCCCCAGTTCCCTGTTCTTAGCTGACAGGAGTGGCACCTGGTGTGGTCTTCCTGCTGCTGTAGCCCATCTGCTTCAAGGTGCAACGTGTTGTGCGTTCAGAGATGCTTTTCTGCAGACATCGGTTGTAATGAGTGGTTATTTGAGTTACTGTTGCCTTTCTATCAGCTCAAATCATTCTCCTCTGACATCAACAAAAAAAAATATCACCCACAGAACTGCCACTCATTAAATATTTCCTCTTTTGCTGACCATTCTCTGCATACCCTAGAGATGCTTGTGTATGAAAATCCCAGTAGATCAGAAGTTTATATAATACTCAGACCAGCCCATCTGACACCAACATCCATGCCACATTCAAAGTCACTTAAAGGGTTAGTTCACCCAAAAATAAAACAAATCTGTCATTAATTACTCACCCTCATGTCATTCCAAACCTGTAAGACCTTCGTTCATCTCCAAATTTTTTGTCAGCCAAACCCATTTGGCCTAAAATATTTACTTGAAATATATTTTGGAGATTATTTTAGTATTTTAACAACACAGTCACATCTTTACAGTTCTCTGATATTGGTTACATGGTTCATATTGGTCACATGACATTAGTGTTTTATATTGAGTGTTTTTATTTTATTTTTATTTATTTATTTTTTATTATTTAATTGTTAGCTTTTCATCAACATGGTCATGTGACGTGCAAAGTGTGTGGTCTATGTGCGATATGATTGCGATATGATTTGAAGGTTTACATTTTGATCAGTTCATCTTACAAAGTGATAAGTGTTCACTTTAGAAGACTTACAGTTCACCAGTTGAATGGTATTCAACTGATTCAGTTCATGCTACCTTTGTTTTTTTCGTTACATTTACACTACCGTTCAAAAGTTTGGGGTCAGTAAAACACCACAACTGTTTTAAACATTGATAATAAGGAATGTTTCTTAAGTGTCAAATCTGTATATTGTTTGAAAGTAGCTGATCCGCTAATAACCATGCACACTGGCGCATCGCATGCACATTTTGAGCTAATTTGTGACAGAACATGATTACCCAAAAAGGTAACACTTTATAATAACTACATGCTATGAAGCATTAGTTAAGCATTAGTAAATAGTTAATTCATTGTTTATAAAGCATTAATAGACATTACTAAGCAGTTTATAAATACAGCTATAAATGTTTTATTCTTGATTTATAAGCATATCTATAGTGTCTTTAATAATTGTATTTTCATACTTTATAAATGATCAATTTATCATTTCTAAATGAAGTATTACATTATTTACCAACCAGTTATTTAGGAGTTGTCAGTGGTTCATCAGATCATTTAGAAAGTGTAAGTAAATGATTAATAAACTATTTAAATGTACATTTATACATCTTATTATTTGTACATTTAGTAATAGTTGCTCAGTGTGTTAATAAATGCTTTATTAACATGTATTTCCACTTTAATTCATGATTAATTCAGGTAGTTATAAAACATTTAGTAGTTGTCAGTTAACTATTTCTGAGGACTATTTATGCCTCGTAAAGCTTTTACAAAGGAGATAAAAGCTGTTCTCTGGTACTTTTTTGACGCTGCTAAATATTTTATTATATTATTATTGTTTTATCTAAATTTTATTTTTTGTATTTTGGCACTCCTGTAATCCAGTGTAATCCACTGGTACATTTTTATTCAGCAATGTTTACACTTTACATATATGTATTTTTATATCAGATTGCAGTTTCAGGCTTAGTTTCATTTGACTGCAGTTATGTTTTCTGGCGGTCTAAGGGAATATTATTTTATATGACATTGAAGAAGTTTAATTTTATATTAAGTTACTAGTTGTACAGTCTCCATTTTTGCATTTTGAAATAAATATTTATATGTGCTATATTCCTCCTGTGTTGTTTCCTTTTTTCTGTTCAGAGGAGAACTGAGCCTTTAAATCTCCTCTGTAAAAGCTTTACGAGGCATAAATAGTCCTCACTTTAGATAAGCTCACAAAAATAGTTAACTAACAACTACTAAAAGTTTTATAACTACCTGAATTAATCATGAATTACAGTAGGAATACATGTTAATAAAGTATTTATTAACACACTGAGCAACTATTACTATATGTCTAAATAATAAGATGTATAAATGTACATTTAGATAGCTTATTAATCATTTACTTACACTTTATAAATAATCTGACGAACCACTGACAATAACTGGTTTGTAAATAATGTAATACTTAATTTATTCATTATAAATTGATCATTTATAAATTATGAAAATACAATTATTAAACACATTATAGATATGCTTATAAATCAAGAATAAAGCATTTATAGCTGTATTTATAAACTGCCTATTAATGTCTATTAATGCTTTACAAATGATGAATTAACTATTTACTAATGCTTAACTAATGCTTCATAGTGTGTAGTTATTATGAAGTGTTACCAAAAAAAAAGAATCATGAAGACTAAGGCTGTTTCAAAAGTCACTGGAGATCTGGAAGGCCTGTAGTGAGCATGTCCTTTGGAAGGTCAACTTTATGATCAATGGATGAAAAAAAAGGAAATCAGGAAATCACAAAGAAAAGAAAGCAAACATACTGTGGCGCAAAGACGCGAGCATTTGACCTTTAAGGGGTTTTGTTCCGTGGTGAGATCAGAATCTGATAAGAAAAAAAAAACTCTTAGCAGCCATTGCATGGGGAGAAGTCTGAGATAGTCAGGCGGTGGAGGCCTGTCACACCTATTGTACCGTTGCTCTTTGAGAAAACAATGAGTGTCCCTGTGGACCAGAGTACGGCCACCTGCCACTAAATGGCAAAGGAAGAGATTGCTTTGACAGTAACCTGCAGAGGGAGCAACCTTGGGAGTGTGTATTTGCATGTGTGTATGTGAATGTGTAAATTAGACACAGAAAGGTCAAAACTCCTGTCTTATATCGTTCTTTGAGCTTACAGTATCCAGCAGTCAGCATGCTTTAGCCGGCAGAGCGCATGTGGAAACTATATCTTTGCATGCTGTTTTGTCACCTGTCGTCTTGATCAGGCAAACCGTCTTTTCTGAAAAAGTCTTTTCAGAAAATAGGTCAAGAAGCATCATTTTTTAATAAATTATTTAATTTTAACTAAATGTGCTCATTTTGTTTGTTTATTACGCTTTTCATTTCAGTTTATAGCTCATTCAGGAGATAAAAATGAGATGTCCTTGAGATGTCTTTCATTAGTCTTTTTTGGTCATTTTTAGCTTTAGCTGTAAAAAGAAAACATCTTTTTGTCAAAGACAAGTGGAGTTCAAAAGCAGCAAGAAGCCGTCGAAAAAAGATCCATGCAGATGAATGTAATGTTCAGATAAACAGATATTTCTGGAAATATCACAGCCGCTTCAAGCGGTACCAGGAGACAAATATGGATTCATTTCTGAAAGGTGCGTCATTGACCGTTAGAGTGTTGCAGGTCCGATGAGGGAGGTATTGATTTTCTCATTCTCTTTTAAGGTGCTAGACAGACTATTTTGAAAATAAAAGACAACATAATTAAACCGTTTGACTGTAGTGTTTTCTCTTGATGAATTGATCCATGATGAATTACTGGATCAGATTGTAGTAGCTTGGCTGAAGGAGGTGGATATTTACTGTTGAATGGATTAATAAATAAACAAAACAATCCAGTCAAATTCATATTTCACTGTAGACTCTTATAAAACTATATTACTTGGAAAATAACACTCATTTCAAATCATAAAAAACTAGTTTTGTCATTCATCATTCACTTAGGCTACTTTCACACTTTCAGTGGGATCTGATCTGAAATTATTGTCCATATCGCAACTGTTTAGATCCGATTTGTGTATTCTGTTTTCTGGAATTTCTGCATTGGTTTCTATGGCAATGACATTGCATTGATAGGTATAGGTAACATGGAGGGATTTGCAATACAGATGTTGTCTTATTTACAACACGACTATGTATATCTGCTGGGCTGGACAACTGCATCTTCTGAGGCAGTGGCAGAAATGTAGGAGGCTGGTATGAGCGGATTGATTCTGTGCTGTCATTTCCGCTGGTTTCAAAACATGTCTCCGTTATATTGTCATTTTCTGCTTTTCAACACAACCTTGATTCTGCAGCGACCTTTAGCATGTTTCCTATAACAATGTCACACATTTACATGGTGTGAGAAAGTCACATAAACCACTCAAACCACATATTTTCTCTCATTCACTAAACACCTGCAATCCAGTTAATACAATTAAATCACTCTAACTCAGTCCCTCTAGCACCACCAACTGTCCAAAGTTACATTTGTGTTTATACTAATAACTTTTGAACCGTAAGGGCTAGAAACAAAGTTAATTTTCCTCAGACACCTTTGCATTTGATTGTAGCCTTGTAGACATAAACATTTCCCTATTAATTTGAATGTTCTCCAAGACTGTGGCTCCAATTTTCATGATTATCGAACCAGATCATCTTTAGACCATGGCGAAAAAAAACAAAACATAGTTGATTAGTCAAACTGCTCTCGAATAACGTGCAAACTCTATTCAGACCAAACTTGGGGCCTGATTTACTAAAAAGGGCAAATTAGCTTGAGCGCAATTCCAAAAAGATGGTAGTGGAAAGTTCTGCATGTGATCTACTGGTGACATGCAAAGTAATGAACAAAGTCTGGAGCCGGATCATTTCCAGAATGACCAACGCAATCTACCAAGAGCAGCACAAATCAGCATCTGTGTAAAACTGCATCTGTTTTTTTCTGTTTTTTTTTGGCAGTTAAATAATGGTGCAAATAATTTTTATTTAAAAAATAAATAAATAGAGGAAACCTGTTGCATTAATTCAATTAATTTGCATGCTGAATGTTGTCTGTGACTCAAAATAAACAAAGCATGGTCAATTGCAAGATATTGTCACAAATATACACTCACCAAAAGGATTATTAGGAACATCTTTTCAATTTCTCATTAATCATTTATAATTTCTCAGAATGGGAAAGAAAGGTGATTTAAGCAATTTTGAGCGTGGCATGGTTGTTGGTGCCAGACGAGCCGGTCTGAGTATTTCACAATCTGCTCAGTTACTGGGATTTTCACGCACAACCGTTTCTAGGGTTTACAAAGAATGGTGTGAAAAGGTATGCGGCAGTCCTGTGGGCGAAAATGCCTTGTTGATGCTAGAGGTCAGAGGAGAATGGGCCGACTGATTCAAGCTGATAGAAGAGCAACTTTGACTGAAATAACCACTTGTTACAACCGAGGTATGCAGCAAAGCATTTGTGAAGCCACAACATGCACAACCTTGAGGCGGATGGGCTACAACAGCAGAAGACCCCACCGGGTACCACTCATGTCCACTACAAATAGGAAAAAGAGGCTACAATTTGCACGAGCTCACCAAAATTGGACAGTTGAAGACTGGAAAAATGTTGCCTGGTCTAATGAGTCTCGATTTCTGTTGAGACATTCTGATGGTAGAGTCAGAATTTGGCGTAAACAGAATGAGAACATGGATCCATCATGCCTTGTCACCACTGTGCAGGCTGGTGGTGGTGGTGTAATGGTGTGGGGGATGTTTTCTTGGCACACTTTAGGCCCCATAGTGCCAATTGGGCATCGTTTAAATACTATGGGTACTTTAAATACCTACCTGAGCATTGTTTCTGACCATGTCCATTCCTTTATGACCACCATGTACCCATCCTCTGATGGCTACTTCCAGCAGGATAATGCACCATGTCACAAAGCTCGAATCATTTCAAATTGGTTTCTTGAACATTTCTAAAGAATGCTTTCAGCACCTTGTTGAATCAATGCCACGTAGAATTAAGGCAGTTCTGAAGCCGAAAGGGGGTCAAACACAGTATTAGTATGGTGTTCCTAATAATCCTTTAGGTGAGTGTATATATATATATATATATTATATACAGTATATATACACATACATACACACACACACGCACACACACACACACACACACACACACACACACACACACACACACACACACACACACACAAGTAACGAAGACATAGCATGCAAACAGTACAGCTTGCTAAATTGTTTTAAGTAAGTTTAACAAATTATTGGACATTAGGTAAAGTTAACTAAAAAGTCTTAGTAAGAACAACTGTTGGAGTTTACAGTGTACAAATGCATATGCAATAAGGTCAGCTGCAAAAATAACTCTGCCCAGTCATTTTCAGCGTTCATTTTGTTTAGTAAATCTTGACAGTAGTTTTTTTAACACCAAAAGAGGGTTTGCACTGGCGCAAGCTGTTAGAAAATCTGGCCCTTGGTCTGTGTTATGCCAACCATGACCTGAGTGTACCAAAAGTGGGCACCTAGTTACCAAGAGATATGAAAAATTGCTATTTTTGCTTATAACTTCTGAACAGTTTGGCCAAAAAGTCACAAGGCAGGTCTCTTTAGATTCGGTGTGGCATGCCAAGTCGAACAATAACCAATTTTGCGATGACGACCATTTTAGGCGTCAGCCTTTTTGAATTGTGACATAAAATGCTATTTTATGAACGCGTTGGCTTTTTTATGATTTGATTAATTATTAGCTCTTCCCACATTTGCAACTACAGTGTTGGAAACCCTACTTTAAAGAATCAGATGCTAAAACTACACAGATAGTGTATGAAAATAAATTACACTGTCAGCTGGTGCAATTCATTCTTAGTGAATTCTTCCCTTAGTATTTTGACTGTCTTTTAAAATGCATCCAATTTTGCCTGTCAGCTCCAGAAAGGAGTCTTTTTAATTGCCACACAATTATAGATATGTATTGAATGGCAGTTTTCTGTTCAGAGCTGGTAAATCTGTGACAGCGAGGACAGATGGGAGATTTAATCATCTGGACATAAGAAATCTTACAGTTATGAGTAAAAAGAAATATTGCATGAACAATTGACAGCATTAGTCAGTCTGACAGATTTTTGTGACAGCAGGCATGTGAGAAATTGTAAAAAGAAAGATAACTATATCAAACAAATACAGATGGGTCACAATGGTTGTTAGACCACTATTAGTGAGGTTTATTAGTGTATCTAGATT
Organism: Romanogobio albipinnatus; assembly: GCA_023566225.1. Lineage (NCBI taxonomy): Eukaryota > Metazoa > Chordata > Actinopteri > Cypriniformes > Gobionidae > Romanogobio > Romanogobio albipinnatus. The sequence continues at coordinate 21,467,198 of CM042254.1, read as the reverse complement.
CTTTCTTACATTTGTTTACTTTGATGTTTTTAGAATTGCTGCTTTAATAAAAAAAAATTGCTTTGTTTTAGCTGTTAGGAAATTTGCATTGTAAAACTAGAAGTATTCTTCCCCTTTAAAGTACCACCACTAAAGCCATACACATTTCAGTGGACATATTTGACCATTGCAATGCATCTCATGCTGTTGTTTTGAGCGTCCCAACATGAGTGTTGTGTTTTTAAGAAAGTGCTTGGAGTTCAAAATAGCTAAAAATATGTCTTATGCACATTTTAAAATTTAAGCATGGGTATCATGTAAAATCCCCCAAAGAAACATGGTCAGTGAACCCGAAACTTGCCCAATTTTACAGACAGATAAGTCGACCGATCGTTAAGACAGCCCATGAACTGGCAAGCCTTGAAAATATGTGGTTTGGCACTTCCAGTTACAAAGTCAGTTTATTTGATGGAGGCTGTCATGTATGGAATTAGATTTGTTTCAAAAAAAATTAACGAAACTTTATAAAACTGAACGAAACTTTTTCAGAAACTATCAAAAATATCCATTACAAAAGAAGAAAAACACATTGAAAATGAAAAAAAATGAACTCAGTCGCACAAATTTAACAGGATATTCAAATATGCTTCATTCTTTGTTAATGTTTTTCAAAGATTCGTTTTCATTGCAGTTTTTCGTTTGCAGTTTTGACACAAACATCTCGTGGGGGCGGGATTAACAGTGATCTACTCTGATTGGATAGTGAGCTTTCGATGGACAGGTGCTCTCTGTATAGACGTCACTCAGTGGCGCACACATTGGAAAACCTTCGCGTTGCTTTGCATAAAGTTTATACAAGTTTGTAAAGAATTTCTAAACAATTTAGTTTATTAGTTTGTAAAGATGAAAAACATTAACAAAGAATGAAGCATATTTGAATATCCTGTTAAATTTGTGCGACTGAGTTCATTTTTTTCATTTTCAATGTGTTTTTCTTCTTTTGTAATGGATATTTTTGATAGTTTCTGAAAAAGTTTCGTTCAGTTTTATAAAGTTTCGTTCCGTTTCATAAAGTTTCCTTCATTTTTTTTTTAACAAATCTAATTCCATAGTCATGGAGTGTTGTTGTGTGTTTTACTCTGAAACTCAATCTCCAGTCAGCAGATACATATTTTTGTATAAAACATTTTGGTGGTTTTGAAGATTTTTACGCTTTTCTCAAATCTGCATTTATTTGTATGAGTGTGCAAATTTTTTTTATAAATAAATAAATAACTGCAAAAATGAGGATGGCTATAGACAACATCCATGGACCTCTGGTAGAAATGATAGCAGCAAATTAAAACTGCTGTTCCATTTAGGGAGTTGGGATTACTTGCCTTCAAGAAAAAAAGGGAAGAAAGTAGAGAGAAATGCTAAAAAAATAAAGTGTTAAAGAGAGATAAAGCCAAGCAGAGGGAAACGCAAATTAAAAGCTTACTAACACCCCAAAACTTCAGTCAGTCGTTCCTGACAGAAGCGTGCTGTGTATTTTATTATTTATCAAATATGCCTTCTGGGGAAATATTCTGAGTGCCTAAGACTATTCAAGACAACAAGGAACTGTGAATTAGAGAACGCAAACATCCCAGCCCTCCATTTTCACTGGCTTTTGTCTTCTGAATAATCATGCTTGTACTTATGTTCTATGAATAGGGATGAGTGCCTTGTCTATGTACATATATATCAAACCCTGTGACACTCTACTGCTTGTATGGATGCAAACAGCATGTTTAGGTGAACTGGCTGGCTGAGCAGAGCTGTTTCTGCTTCTGCTTGTTTACCTGAAATCTTGCACCTCTGGAGAGGTGATCAACTCTACAGTATTGCTTCAGGCTTCTGTAGTGTCCTTGCGCCACACTTAAATGAGCACCCAAGAAAGCCTCAAGGCTGGTGTCTGTACCTCCTTAAAACAAGCCAGGACAAAGGCCTGGAGAGACACCAACAAAAATGTGTCACACAAATATGATAGTGATAAGGACACTGTCTAGGTATGGTAGTGTGGACTGGTTGTTCTAAGGAACAGTATCTTGGTGTGGGGAAGACCACACATTTTATAATGTGTTTTTAAAGATTTTTGTAAGATTTTATTCATTTATTCAAACTTGATGCTACAGATATATTATACAGATATAGATATATTATATTATATATATATATATATATATATATATATATAATGATTGCAAGGAATCCCTACCTAATACACACACACATTATAGTATTATTGGCTTTTTTTTAGGGCTGTCAAACATAAAATATTTCTTTAATGGATTTAAAATATGTAACGCAATTAACACAGCATCAGTTTTTTTCCTTTCCTGAAGTATACACATTTTTTTTAGAGGTCCAACTACTAATGTGCCTAACTAAGCGGTGCCATTTCTTTTGAGTATGTGAAACATTAAACGCCAGTGTTGGGGGTAACACATTAAAGGGTTAGTTCACCCAAAAATGAAAATTCTGTCATTAATTACTTACCTTCATGTCGTTCGACACCCGTAAGACCTCTGTTCATCTTCGGAACACAAATGAAGATATTTTAGTTGAAATCCGATGGCTCAGAAAAGCCTCCATTGGCACAATGCACTGTACACTCTCAAGACCCATAAAAGGTACTAAAGACGTTGTTACAAAGTCCATCTCACTACAGTGGTTCTACAATAACTTTATGAAGCGACGAGAATAGTTTTTGTGCGCAAAAAAAAACCTAAATAACGACTTATATAGTGATGACGTTTTTCAAAACACGGCATCATGAAGCTTCGAAGCGTTATGAATCAGTGAGTCTAATCATGATTTGGATCGCCTGTCAAACTGCTGAAATATGTGACTTTGGCGATCCAAATTGCTGAATTAAAAACACCTAACAAAGGAGAGCTGACAAAAGAGAATTTGACACAGCTTGTAATAAAACAACAATCAACATTGGCAACAACTGAGGGGTTTAAAATGTAAGGTATTTTATTGAACAGATACATTCTCATATGCAGCTCTCTAACGGAGTTCATTGTAAACCATTATCTACAGTAATGGGTAAATTCATTATGGTTGTTGTAGCGCTGTGCTGGTATTTATTTTCAAGGAAGTACGGTGTCTATTAATGGGTATAACTACATTTCTTCAGCTAGTCAGCCTGAGATCTTTTCCATTTAAACTGGTTATATCTCTTAAGCCTTGTAGTGAATGTTTTATAAGCAGTAGGCCAACTATATTCATCCACACAGTCACGCAGAACCGAAGCACAACCAAAACAATGTTCTTCCACAAAATATTTAGTTTTTTAACCGCTGGAGGGCCAAAAGTTACATAGTGTGCCTTTAAAGGGATAGTTCACCCTGTTTCTTTCTTCTGTTGAACACAAAAGGTGATATTTTAAAGAATGTTGATAACCAGACAGTTGACAGCACCCATTGACTTCCATAGTATTTTTTTTTTTTTTACTTTGGAGGTCAATGGGTGCAGTCAACTGTCTGGTTATCAACATTCTTTAAAATATCTTCTTTTGTGTTCAACAGAAGAAAGAAACTCATACAGGTTTGGAACAACTAAAGAGGGTGAGTAAGTAATACAAAAATGTAAAGAAATTGGTGAGTTTATTAAGTTTATCAAGTTTATTAAGTTGTTTTACTCACCATTAGAGTACTATTGTGTGTATAAACCTGTGGCTTTCAATAGTAGGGATGCACTGAATATATTGTGCAAGACTGGCATTTTCAGTTTTTGGTTGAAAGAGAAAAAGGCTGAAAATATGAGCTGAAAATATATTTTCTGTCCAATTTGCTACTTTAAATAAAATTGTGGATATTTTATTTTGCTTATTTTGTTGTTGTTGTTTTTTTTTCATTCAGATTCATTAAGTTTATTTAATTTAATTAAAAAGTCTAATATTAATACAATTATACAAAAATAATTGCTGCATAGTCAATAGAATGAATGTCATGATTTCCAATTAGTGTTTAGAATGAAACAGCCATTAAGTTAGCTTTGTTCTATTGTATTACAATTTATTATTTACATTTTTAGTACACTTTTGTTGGGAGTCTGATTGAAACCATCTGAGTCTGGTCATTTTTTTTTTTTTTTATTGTGATTAAGGGTGATTAATTCAAAACGTTTGTTTCGGTTTCATTCGGTTTTAAAAAATTCAGCTATTTGAGTCATCTTATACACCGTTTCTTTACTTAATAGTTATTTAGTCAAATAGTGCTGTTTATCATGTTTTCATTTATGTTGTGTAAATTAGATAGTTTGTTGTAATTAGTGTAAATTGTTTCCCTGCTCCATTTGTAACTGCCACACTAATTGCATTGTGTCTGTGCACTGTTTTTTATCCAACATTTAGAATAAATATAGGTTTATAGCAGGTGTGTTGCTTTAAGTTGTCCACATATAATTTCGCACATGTAGTGTCAACATACAAACAAACAATATACAAATGTGTAAATAACAGTAGCCATTAACAATGCACATTTGTATTCTAAAAATAAGCTTAAAGGTAGATGGAGCGATAATACATAGCAACTGAGCAAAAGTCTTTTTTCTCTAATTTTAAATGAATGGCTCAATCTATTTGGGATCGGCCTATTCAAAGGTTTTTGGTTCATTTCAAGTTGGACGTGATCAATTAAATGAGCGATTAACTGTGTAATCTGTCCAAGCGTTTCAATCAGTTCAACTTCCTTAGTTTCAGCTGATAACTTGGGTTTAATTCAGTCCAGTCTGTGAAATGGGTTCAGCTAGTTTATTAAAAAGAACCAATTCAAAAGAATGCACCCAATAGGATGTCACTGTGACTAATGTTTTCGTAAGAAACACACGCCTTTCTTTCATGCCGATGAGGTGTATTAATCACTTTGACACCTCCAACTGATGTTCGTTTCCCACTCTTTTAATTGTTTCTACTTCTCGAACTTCCACACAGCTTCTTTATCTTGTGTCTGCTCTATTTTCCTGGGGCCTAAACCACATTCTTCTATACTATGAGCTTCCAATTCTGAGATAAGAGAAGGAAAAGAGATCTGCAATGTCTCTAAGAGCAGATCAACAATCGATAGGGTGAAAATACAGCCTTGTCCTTAAAGCAGAACTCTCTAGCCCTGAGGGCCATTTTCTCTGAAAAAATGCCACAAAATATGTGTTTTACTGTTTGTGGTTTGTTGTGTGTGTTTAATATTACTTTAAAATGGTTACATAAATTTGATGAGAGTATGATGTGACTAGGTTTAGTAAATAATGTTAAAGTAAACAATAAACAGGTTAAATTCATTAGCCAATGTGTTAGTATTATGAAATGACTATGGTAATTTATAAATACCATTGTTCATTTGTTAAAGGGGGGGTATCACACACAGTTTCTGTCAATCTCATGTCAATCTTGAGTACCTATAGTGTAGTATTGCATCCTTCATTTCTCTGAAAAGTCTTTTGTTTTATCATATTTATAAAAGACAGATACGCTGTACAGAGTCTTTCCAAATAAAACTGAGCGGCTGGAGGCGTATCGTGTGGGCGGAGCAAAAGAGTAAGGAGCGCGCGCAGCTATTGCATTGAGAGTATCTGAAAGCTGTGACATCCTTAGAAAACAGAAAAAAACATTGTTTTTATAATACCATGTCATGCGCGAGTTTTACAACGTGTGTGTGTGTTTACTCATGGTTTATGAGGACATGATTTGGTTTATGGACTATTGTTTGTGACTTTGCAGTAGCAAGCGGAACGGTTTTGCATGTCAGACAATGTCATGTCATGGTTTTGCATGTTTACATAGAAAAACAATGGAATAGTAGCACATTTGAATGAAGATGCACGCTTTGTGTGAACGGCCCTAGGTTTAATATGAAATAATTCATTTAGTTCAACATATTTTCTCACTCTTTGTGTATTGTTGTTTGGAGTGGTTTTACAATAAACAAACAGACACCTATAGTGGTCAGCTAAACAAATGTATTTAAACATTTGTTTAAAGGTCCGAAAAAGATAGAAGGACATATTGCATTAGAACAACAGCAGGGTGAGTAAAAGATGGCTTTATTTTCATTTCAGGGTGAACTATGCCTTTAAGCACCAAATCAGCAGTTGAGAAGGATTACTGAAGGATTATTTGACATTGAAGACTGTAGTAATGGCTGCTGAGCTTTGCCATCTCAGGAATAAATTACATTTTAATATATACTAAAATAGAAAACAGTTCTTTTTCTCAGTTATTTAAATGGTGATTGTACTGTATTTTAATCAACTAAATACAGTCTTGGTGAGCATAAGAGATTTTTTTAATTTTTTTAATCTTACCCACTTTTGAACAGTTTTTTGTGTGTGTGTGTGTGTGTGTGTGTGTGTGTGTGTGTGTGTGTGTGTGTGTGTGTGTGTGTGTGTGTGTGTGTGTGTGTGTGTGTGTGTGTGTGTGTGTGTGTGTGTGTGTGTGTGTGTGTGTGTGTGTGTGTGTGTGTGTGTGTTTCAGAAGACCACCAAATACCACTGCTATATGCTATATAGAATTCAAGCACCATATTGCTCTTACACACCTTATGTTAGTAGAGCAAATGTAACTCAAGTTGTGCAGGGTTGGCTTGTTTTTACACAGTGGGATTATTTTAACGAATGTATGTTGTTAGCATCTGATTGAGTTTGTAATAATAATTAGCTTGTAATATAAGAATGCATTAATGTGTTTTTTTCACAGTTATCGAGTGGTGCAATGTGCTTTCGAGGTTTATGCTGTTTCAAAATAACACTGCACATTAAAAACCTCCGTAAACTAGGCTAATTAAACTCTATACTCAAAATATACTTCCACATGGCAGCAGGAAAGCTGAGGATGGCTGTTCTCAGTCAAGTGCAAAACTGCCCAGAGGAGAACGAACAGTACAGTTTGTGCCAGAAGAAGGGAAACAACTGTAGTCATACATTAGTTGTCATACTTGGCCTGCCATGCTTAGAAAAAGTTGTTCATTTCATAGTCATGCACTCACTTAAATGTTGTTGTCCTCTGATTTGTGGACAAAGTGTGAAGACCTGCTGATTAAGTTCTCTTGGCATTGCAGAACCTCACTGATCAAGGCTAAAGAATAAAAGATGGCTCTCGATAGCTCTTACAGACAGACACATTAAATAACAAAGGGATGGTAGATGCTTTTTACACCATTTTTGTATCTCAGGCACCTAGCAGCATCACACAAAAAGTGCTGTGTGCGGAAGAAAAAACAGAAGTGTTTTGGTTCATTCACACTAATTAGCAGTCCAGTCATGTGGTTTCGTGAGGAGGATTTGAAGCATGTCCAATCTCTCTGCCATAGCTTGTTTTCCTCACACAAACTACCCCCAAACTCCAGACCTATCAATACACGTTACAACTTGTTAGATTTTGTCATTCCGAAGGGAAAGTTGCGAAAAGATGAATTAAAATGTTTACTCAACATGTCCTGAGCACACAATATGACAGTCACATTCACAAATGTCATATTACTCACATGCAGTACAATTTCACCATCACGAGGTGTCAAAGAGCATTGAAAAGTGTTATAACCCACTTCGCTTCATCAAGCATAACCACCATTGTCAAAAGTGATAGAATGTTTGGGTCAAGCAGGTTTTATGCTAAAACATGCTACATTATGACCATTGACAGGTGAAGTGAATAACACTGATTATCTCTTCATCATGGCACCTGTTAGTGGGTGGGATATATTAGGCAGCAAGTGAACATTTTGTGCCCCCCCCCCCTCCTCCCCCCAAACTACTCTTACGGACCCCAAATGCATGAATAAAAGTGCTAAAACGCACATCTGATCTCTCTGCCACAGCTTGTTTTCTTAACACAAACTACCCCTCAAACTCCAAACCTATCAGTGCACATCACAAAGGGAATGTCGCAAAAAACTATGTATGAAAATGTTTACTCAACATGTTCTAAGCACGTAATATTTGTGAATGTCATACAACTCACATTCTCGCAGTACAATTTCACTGTTATGTGTAAGGCGGCTCTGAGTGTTATAACCCACTTCGCTTCATCAAGCATAACCACCATTGTCAAAAGTGACAGAATGTTTGGGTCAGGGGGGACCCACGTGTGCGTGTGTCCGGGTTTCGTGCATGTGTGCGAGGGTAACAGTTTGGTGCCCTTACTGTCCCCCTGTCTTTGTGTTGTGCGGGTCTGCTGGTCGTACAGAGAGTTCTGTGCCGCCGTACATTATTCCTCCGTCAGTCAAGCGGAACAATGCAGCCCTACGGTACCAGACCTGAAGACCTTGCAACGTGGATGTGTGTCTATGCGCACGCACACATCTGCACTGTGTGTCTGTGCAGTTGCGAGTGTGTGGATGTCGTTGTGAATGTCATGCCCTTTTTTCCCAGTACTACCTGCAGTGGTGTGACAGGTGGACCTGATCAGGCATGGGGTAATGGGAAGGACTACCTTTTATTCCTGCAAAGACATTAACACAATACCCTTTTTTCTGTAGCCAACATTTTAGACAGGGAATATTTGAAGGGGATAGTTCACCTTTAACTGACCCCAAACTTTTGAATAGTAGTGCTTTTTTTGTGATTTACAAAAGATCGTCACCTTGACTGTGGCTCTCAAATCAAATATGGTGCCTGTGGCCCAGTCATATATTTTAGACCAGTGACGTATGTTATGTACATAATGTTATTGCCAGCCAACCTGTATTGTGTTTGCATATTTCCAATTGAAACAGGAAGCAGGTTGGAGCAGGACAAGTTCGAGCAGGACATTTGAATGACTTGTGACTTATTATTGAAAAATAAAGGAATAAATAATTAAAGGATTAAAACGGATTTAATAGAATAAGTAAATAAGAATGGTAAAATAAGTTCTAGGTCTAATTGTAGTTATGAAGTAATTACAGTTTTCTCAGTTGCTCAGTTGATGACAGTGATTGAAACTGCACAAGACAAAATGTACACATTACTGTATATGGGATATTGAGAGAGGATTTACAGTTATGTTTTTACTGTTGGTCTGTCAACAAATTACTGTAACATGTCATTGTTATAGATAAATAAATGAAAAACACTATATAAAAATCCACTGTATATATTAATCTGTATGTGTGTGAAATAGTATACATCGGTATAAAGTTTATTTAGCCTACTATATATTGGAAGCATAATATGCAACTGTAAGTGTAAAAATGCTACTGTAATATGAAGACTACAGTATGTATACCATATTAGAGTACAGTGTACATTGCTTTAAAACATACCTGTCCTGTCTACAAAATAATTGAATGATTGAGGAAAAGGTTGTTCTCCCAACGTTCAATTGCACCTTTAGACCTGCCTCAGCCATTATAAGGTCATGATTCAGAACATGGTTCACAATAGTGGTCCTTATTTCATCCGAAATGTGACTGCGTGCTTTGCCTCTTTTACCTCTTCCTCTGTTTTGCCTCCATACTCTTCCAGCACACAGCCTCACTCCTTTTCTTCTCCCCAGATGTTGATTCTGTTTGTTTCCTTGTTGTTCTTCCATTATTGTAACACTGTGTTATTTTAAAATGTGCACACATTCCCTCTTACTCGTGTGTAATATGTCAAACACAAATGTTTCTTGTCTCGTCGCATTCAGTTATGAATTACATGAATCATGATTGCATATTTTCCATTTAAAATGGGAGTAGTTTGCATCACTAGATAGGCTATTACTGTCGGTCACTGAACTTTTAAATCATCCTAACAAACATTCTTTACATGCTTTACTCATTCTACACTAAAATTATAATATTAGACCAATAAAATTTGAAAATATGAATTTTATTATTGTTTTAAAAATTCATAGCTTAGACAAAATCACTGCCTTTGCCTATGAGTTTAAGATGGACAGACAAACTGATTATTAAACAATAATATTATCTATTATTGTTTTTAAAAATTCATAGCTTAGACAAAATCATTGCCTCTGCCTATGAGTTTAAGATGGACGGACGGACGGATTATTAAACAATAATATTATCTATTATTGTTTTAAAAAATTAATAGCTTAGACAAAATCATTGCCTCTGCCTATGAGTTTAAGACGGACGGACGGACGGACGGACGGACGGACGGACGGACGGACGGACGGACGGACGGACGGACGGACGGACGGACGGACGGACGGACGGACGGACGGACGGACGGACGGACGGACGGACGGACGGACGGACGGACGGACGGACGGACGGACAGACAGACAGACAGACAGACAGACAGACAGATAGATAGATAGATAGATAGATAGATAGATAGATAGATAGATAGATAGATAGACAATAAAAACCACAAACCTCCCTCATAATCATATCCATATTGCTCGAGTTGTTTTTCCACTTATAGTTGATTCATAATGTTGTGATAAGGCTTCATCTTGAGCTCCAGGTGACCCTTGCGCACCATTCTGTGTCCAGTCACACACTACAAAATAAAGCAAAGTGCATGCTGTAAAGCTCCTGAGTTTGTGATGTTGGTCTGTTTGTGAGCGCAGGGCTGAATGACCTTTAGGGGAACCTGTGGAGAACATCAAATGCTGCAGCTCTCCTGAACTGCCTTAAGATGAGCTCTTCAGGCCTGCACATAGACAGGACATACTTCACAGCCACTCAATCCCCAGGATCATATAGTTGCTTCTGGCTATGCTTTTCCTCCTTTTCCATCCATCCATCCATCCATCCATCCATCCATCCAGCATAGTATCATTAAGAGTCTCAAAAGAAGCCAGGTTATCCCAGTATATATTTTCTGTTGATATGAAAAATTTAGTATTTTAGCAATATAGCGGGTGAATTATGTATTTCATGTATATTATGATGTTATGATGAACTATATGCCTTTTTCCACTGGCATTCTTAGTTGTTCAAAGCATTTCCAAGGATGCTGAGTTTTAGAAGGCAGACTGAGATGGCGAACGGAAACATGGTTTGTGTAACATTAGCAACACATTATTAGCTGTTTGATAACGCTTGAAAGTCAAGCAAAAGGCAAATTATATTCATTATTGTTATGTGTCCGACGTTGTAAAGCATGATATCTTTGTGAAGCGTTTACTACAGTAACTTGAGTAAAAGTTCATTTTTTTCACAGGACAAATTGTTTAAATATGTCGTTTTGGTGATCAAAGATATGTTTTAAGGGATTCAATTATTGACTACCGGGGGACTTTAAAACAGTCCTACTGTGTTGCTAGTACACTGTGATTCTTGTATCCCCCTATACACTCATACACACTCAGTGCACAGACACAATCATCTAGGCCTTGCACTTCTTTTTCTTATTCTTACTTCTTGGTCAATATCTCTCCCACATCTCTTCTTACACATTAAGCCATGACATTCCAAAATCTGAATTGCAGTTTCAATAAGGCTGCAGTGTGCAGTCTGAAGCGCAATCGATAATTGATTTTTGCTGTTGTTGCTTTTATTTATGTGTGCTGTGGTTAAAGCTTGTGACTTGAATTAGAAATTGTAATTGTATATGTTACTGGATTTTTGTACTTCACATGGCCACATTTCAGCTTGTTTTGAACTGCTATTCCTAGAGACTCCCACATGTACAGAAAAGGTATGTTTTATTGGATCAAACTTACCACAGTATAACAAAAGTCATTTTTTCATTGACTGTTCCTGCTGGTTACACAGTTACATCAGTAGGTGGCGACAAGTGGCTATCTTTACGAGTGAGTCACTCAATCATTCATTCAACCAATTTATTCAAAACGTTGATTCATTCAGTAACTAAACAAGTTACTAACTAGGTGAATGAATGATTCAATGAGTCATTGGATCATTAATTTAAAGAGTTCATGAACTGGCTTTTTTTATTTTATATACTGTTTTCTGAGATCAATTTTGACGTTTGCGTGGTTTTTACATTCGAAAACATCATAATGAATAAGTAATATGCTATTTTCTACCCTGGTTTTGGGCCTAGCTCATGGAATGCTTGGTTTTTATGGGCATGCCGCATTGAAGACTTGGAAGTAAACAGTTTTGCATATTATAATGAGCTTCGGCTCCCCACGTGAGGAATTGTTTTGAAAACTTCCAATGTGGAGAAACAGCCACATCATGCCCGGAGGGAGTTACCATGTGGAGAATACACGTATGGACTGGCCTTGAGCAGTGCAACATACGGAAGTCTCAGGGGTGGCCCCGAACTGGACAGAGAAAAGCCAGGGCTGGTTCTGCCTCCTCCGAGGGCAGCGCTTGCAGGCTCACCACTTGGTCCCGAAAGGGATTAGTGGGAACCTTGGGCACATATCCAGGCCGGGGTCTCAGGGTTGCCTGAGAGTTGCCTGGCCCGAATTCCAGGCACGATTCGTCGACTGAAAATGCCTGCAGGTCCCCTACCCTCTTGACAGAGGCCAATGCAATCAGGAGTATCGTCTTTAGAGACAGGATTTTCAGCTCAGCTGACTGCAAAGGCTCGAATGGTGCTCTCTGCAGTGCGGTCAGCACCAGAGTTAAGTCCCAAGAGGGTATAGAGGCGGATTTAGTCTCCTCGCCCCCCTCAGGAACCTGACGATCAGATCGTTCTTGCCTAAGGACTCACCATTAATCATACCGTGATTTGCGGCAATAGCGGCAACGTACACCTTGAGGGTGGAGGGAGACAGCCGTCGATCCAACCCATCTTGAAGGAAAGAGAGCACAGATCTGACCGAACACTTTCAGGGGTCTTCTCGGTGAGAAGAGCACCAATCGACGAATAGGTTCCACTTCAATGCATACAGCCGTCTCGTAGAGGGGGCTCTGGTGGAAGTGATGGTGTCTACCACAGCCTGTGGTAAGTCACCTAGAACCTTCGTGTCCCGTCCAGGGACCAGACATAGAGTTTCCAGAGGTCCGGACGCGGGTCCCACAGGGTGCCACGTCTCTGAGTCAGGAGGTCCTTCCTCAGAGGAATGGGCCAAGGAGGTGCTGTCGCGAGGAACACTAGTTCCAGGAACCAAGTCCTGTTGGGAGCGACCAAGAGGAGCTGCTCCTCGTCCTCCCTGACCTTGCACAGTGTCTGTGCGAGAAGGCTCACTGGGGGAAACGCATACTTGCGTAGGCCCCGGGGCCAGCTGTGTGCCAGGGCATTCGTGCCGAGGGTTCCCTCGGTCAGGGAATAAAACAACTGGCAGTGGGTTGTGTCGGGGGTGGCAAACATCTGTGTGGCCCCAAAGCGACTCCAGATCAGCTGGACCACCTGGGGATGGAGTCTCCACTCTCCGGGGAGCACCGGTAACTGTGACAGCTCGTCGGCCGCACGATTGAGCGGGCCCGGAATGTGAATGCACGAAGGGACCTCAGATGCTTCTGACTCCACAGGAGGAGATGGCGGGCCAGTTAAGACATGTGGCGGGAGCGTAGACCACCCTGTTTGTTGATGTACACAATCAGTACTGTCCGTCCGGACTAGAACGTGCTTGTCTTTGAGCTGTGTTTTGAAGTGGCTGAGAGCAAGACGAACTGCCAGCAACTCCAGGCAATTGATATGCCATTGCAATTGGGGCCCCGTCCACAGACCCGAAACTGCAAGCCCGTTGTACGTGGCACCCCAGTAGGATGGATGAGGCATCCGTGGAGACAACAGAATGCCTGGACACTTGTTCTAGAGGCACTCCTGCCCATAGAAATGAAGGGTCTGACCACATGCTAAAGGTTTGGCGGCATTTCGGCGTCACTTGGACACGGAGGACCCGCTGTGCCACGTCCATCTCAGGACTCGGTCGTGTAGCCAGAGTTGAAGCGGTCTCATATGGAGCAGCCACAGCGGTGTTACTGCGGCTGCCATATGCCCCAGGAGTCTCTGAAAATGTTTCAGTGGTACCGCTATGCTGCGTTTGAACGAATTCAAGCAGTTCAACACTGACTGGACGTGCTCCTCAGTGAGGCGCACTGTCATGGTGACCGAGTCGATCTCCATCCTGAGATCCTCTGTGCGGGACAGAGTTTGCTCTTCTCCCAGTTGACCCAAAGACCCAACTGGCTGAGGTGCCGAAGCACCATGTCCCTGTGTTCGCACAACTGATCCCACGACTGGGCAAGTATCAGCCAGTCGTCGAGATAGTTGAGAAGGCGAACACCACGCTCTCTCATGGGAGCAATGGCCGCCTCCGCGACTTTCGTGAAGACACGGGGCGACTGGGACAGCCCAAAGGGCAGGACTTCGAACTGACATGCTCGTCCGTCGAATGCAAAGCGTAGAAACGGTCTGTGTCGAGGGAGAATCGAGACATGAAAGTACGCGTCCTTCAGGTCGATCGCTGCAAATCAATCTTGGGGACGGATGCACCTGAAGATGCGTTTCTACGTTAACATTCTGAACGGAATCCTGTGAAGGGATCGGTTCAAGTATCGCAGATCCAAGATCGGTCGAAACCCGCCGCATTTCTTGGGTACAATGAAGTACGGGCTGTAGAACCCGGACTCCATATCGGCTGGAGGGACCGGCTCTATCGTATCCTTCGCCTGTAGGACAGCGATCTCCGCCTGAAGCACAGGCCTGAAGCTGAACTTGGGGGAGCGCCGGGCGAACTGAATCGCATAGCCGAGTCTGATGGTACGGATGAGCCGGCGAGACGGACTGGGAAGCACTAGCCAGGTTCCAGAGACCGTGCAAGCGTGGCTACAGACGTACCTGCAGTGGGGCAGCGTAGCAGCATGCAGGGACCCGACGGACGGCATGGTAGCGGCCCGCAGTGGGGTCTGAGTGTGCTGTGCAACACTACCTGTTTCCGCTGAGGGGGTGTGCGAGTGTGGGAAGGCCGCTTGTCTGCGTTCCCACAGCCGGCACCCCCCTGCTGGCGATTTGGAGAGGCACCAGAGGTTGACAAGGCATGGGAGCGTTGTACACCGCCAAGCGCGCTCTCCAAATGAAGGAGGGAGTGAGCGTGGCAAGGCTTTGTGGCGTTGCACACGGTCTGCCTCACCTCCTTCCTCAGCGGGGAACAAGAGCGGCGAGGCATAGCACCGCGCACTGTCGTCCACGCACCACTGAGAAGAGGGGAATGAGAGTGGCGAGGCTTTGCAGCGTCACACACTGCCATTCTCGCCCTCTTGTGGGGAGGGGAATGAGAGCGGCGAGGCTTTGTAGCGTCACACGCTGCCATTCCTGAACTCCCGAGACCCAGAGGTATTGGAACTGATCTTGAGAATTTGAGTACCACTGGCTGTTTTTAATACCAGTGGCGGAACAGAATTACTAATGGTTTTCCACCCGGCCCTCCTCCGGGGGAAGAACAGTTCCTGACCAAATCCGGGTCAATGGTGTTTCTGGACCAGGGTGGTCACCGTCTGGCCAAGGGCCAGCGCTGTGCGCAGCTCAGCCTCGGCTCAAAACTACCCTTGTGCACTAAGCAGGGCTGGAGGTGGCCTGCCAGTGGAACTGCCACCCCACCGATGAGGGTAGTGAGAGAGAGGCAAACTTTATACAGATTATGGCCCTATTGGTTTGGCACCAAATAGTTCCATGGCTGTCAAGTATGAATCTTATTCAGCACGAGCACCCACTATTATAGTGGGATTCTCAGCATCATCTTCATTTTCAACACATAATAGCCCTCTCTCCGGTGCAGCGATTGACATCTGTCCTCTGCTAGAGCCCCAAATGAAACGCTAAGTCCCCTTTTTTTAAGGACCAGCAATCCCATCTGTAAGCTACCAGCAGACATGTGCACCAGAAAAGAGACTAGATCGGGGTATAAGCGACGGGACTCAACCCCGTTTGAGGTATCATAGTCTCGATCACACATAGACGGCACACGGCACTCAAACCCTCACGCGGAAGGTGAGATGAACAGCGCGTCGACGTGATCCCATTCCCCTGAGAGAACATGGATCACCCACGAACACAGTCTCAACATGTTTATGCAAGAGGGATCGTGGCCGTCAGGACAGGAAACAACCGCATCCAGAAACGCACAGGTGGAATGACGTCTTGAAAAAGACGCAGTGTCACACCTGTTGCTCTTTTGTGAGGAAACGCTATTTCAACAGTGCTGAATCACCCAGGGGAAGACCACAGCAGCACACAGGAGGTAAGTGCAGTCCTGTGTCTGCACTCACTGAAACAAACGCCCTCACCAACCGACAGTTGCTGTGAGAACAGCAGTTTGTTATGCTGATGCAGCGGTGAGCACGCGATCGCGCTGATTGTGCCTTTTCGCCAACACAAAGCGTCCTTCTCGTTCTCTGGAGTATCTCTCTTGAAGATAGGCTGTCTTTTAGAAAAGAAGTCTTGCTTCCTCAACGCCGTTCGGCTCCGAAGTGAATGACAATAGTGCGCTGCTCTCGCTTCCTGTTTATACCCACGGTGCGGGGCGGAGCGCGAGATGCAAATCTCGCACGCCAATGGCCCATTGGCCTGTTCTCTATATCTCGAAGCTGATAGGGGCTCCCTGAAGTGATCCCAATTCGTCAGTGACGTCCGACGTATGTCGAACGTGACTGACTGAAAGGGAACTGTTAGCTACTAATCGTTTCACAGACATACTTGTACTACAATAAAGTGGAATTTTCTTGTTGGATAGTTTACTTACTACTAGGTTCTATTTACACTTGGCATTAAAATGTGATCTGTATCTGGATGCTGTCAACATACACATCGAAAAGACCAACATAAACACATCTAGTTGTCATGTCTTTATGGTCAATATGCATGAGAGGATCAGTAAATGGACTGTGGGTGGTGTATGGTTGTGCCATCCGAGGCTGAGACTAGTGGGAGGAATTTCTGTACAACTCTGTTTGTCATGAAAAAAAGTGAGAGAAATACAGAGAAAGTAAGAGAATTGTGGAATTTCTTGTTTGAGGTGGACCATTTTTGTTCCATGCCAAAATCCCATCTCATAACACAACAAAAATCATGTTGGCCAACTCCTGTGAATCCAATGTTTTTCTTATGCAAGCCCCCAAAGTTTAGCCTCTGTCCCCTGATCCACAGGTTTACATGGTATGTCAGTTGTAGAGTGATAAAAAGCCTTCAATGACAATAATTAGCTCATTCCATTAAAGCAAATTAGCCTAATTTACAAAAACATTGACTGCCGTTGTTGCTTTACAGAAACATCCATCTCTCTTTTTTTATCATCAGTGTGTTTTTTTATCTTTCCCTGCTGGCAGATGTTTTTGTTGATGCTTAAAAAAGAAATAAACACATTTTCCATACACAACAGGCTGCAATTTGTGTATTCAGACCATTTCTGACATTTGCCAAATAATCACAAAATCACTCTGATGCTTGATTTAAATCTTCTAGACATCTTCAGGAGAACTGACAAGAGTTAAATGTTATGATTCTCCAAGTATGATGCACTTTGTATTCTCTGTATTGAGCAGCGTGCTTTTCATGTGTCAGTGGGTTGGTGCTCATTCTGAAAACTGCAAATGGGCCTCTTCCCCTCCCATTTGCAATTATTCACAGACAAAACTCCGGAGCATCGCGCGAACCATGGCGCAATTGGTGAAATGGATTCTACGCTTTATTAGCCTGTTGTTTTGGTGCATCTTCTGGCAGGAAACCATGTGGTAAATTGGATAGAGGGCTTGATAAAAAGCTTGTCGTGCAAGATATTTCATGCCGGATTTTTTTTTTTCCTTAACATTTTCACCCAGCACTCTTAACAAGTGACTTGGTCCCGCAGTGATTTATGAAATCAATTTGTCTTGTTATCAGCAGGATTGTGGAAGAGAGATACAATCAGTAGGAAGTGATTTTAGTTCCATCTTTCTTTCTTTTCAATCCAGAGGGATGAAAGAGATGAGAGAAGCGGCACTCAAATCTATTTGTACTGCTTTGACCCTCTAGTACTGGTAGTCTGTGAAGACTATGGTTCTGAACAATATGCAACTGATGTGTCTCTAATGCATAGGGGAGACTGGGGCTAGTTGTCACAACGGCTAATCTCTGTGGCTGTAAAATTGTGGACTTTATCTAGTGGTTTTATATGTTGGTTTGGGCTCCTAAATTGAATTTATTTTAAAACTTTTGAGAATTCTGTCTTCAACAGTATAATGTTCATGCAATAGCTGTTGGGTCACCTGTGTTTGAAATGTTACTTATAATTTTTAATTATTTGAATGGCTTGATTTAATCCTTTTTAATTTTTTGCTTTGTGTTTTATAATTGTTTTACTTTTATGTATTGCTGAAAAGGATATAGGCTATTGTAGCCCAAACGTCATAGTAAGTTCGATTCCCGTGGAATGCGTGAACTTCCTAAAATACCTTAAATGCAATGTAAATCACTTTAGATAAAAGCATCAGCTGAATGCATAAATGTAAATGTGGTTGCATTTAGGGCTGCAACAACTAATCCATACAATCGATTATTAACGATAATGAAAATAAGCGACAACAATTTTTATTATCGATTAGTCGCGTCTGCAGCACTCTGTGCTCGGTAACCATTAGGCAGTCACATCGCTTTACAGTTGTCTCAGTGAAAAACCCTTGGACAATATATGGATAATAGCGAAGGACAGAGTGAGCTGCTGTGGGAAAGGTAGATGATCCAAGTTGTCAGAAACAGGATAATGTTTAATATTTAAATGCTACAATCTGAATTTGGCGCATGCGCATACGAATGGAACGCAGTAGAATATTGGAGCGCACTGATTCTGACTAAAATACACATTTTGCTAAAATATTTTGTTGTTAGAAATTAAGTTTAAAAATTATGCATGTAACACAAGTAATCATATTTATGGGCATAGTAAGAGTAAATTCACTATTTTTGGAAAAGCCCATTAATGTAATAGGCTATAATGTTCATACCATACGAGTGAATATTTGTCATACCTCGTACAAATGAGCATTATCATTTTAATTTCTGCTTTAAAGTAGTAAGCGATCAGTTGTTTTTAGGTTTAGAATGTAGGCCTAATGTTTATTTGAACCCTTTTTGTTATAATGTGATACAGGATAGCCTACAGATACATTCACTATATTTCTTTTCATAGGCTTTATAGGCTATTACACATTGTTTGGAGGACAGCATTTAAAATTAGGGATTAAATAAATTTTTCGTCATAAATACATGTAGTTGCAGCCCTATTTGCATTGTGACAACTTATCCCATATAGTGTGACAACATGCTCTGTTATTGTCAATGTGTGTTCACTGAACTGTATATATATTTTTCATTAGCATTAACAGTGACATAAAATGTTCAATAGCTTTTTATAAACAAGAATCTTTAGTAAATGTGTCTAACAAAATTGGCTTCCAAAAACAAACTTTTAAGCTGAGCAATATTTACTGGAGGAGTGCAAATGGTGAAAACTAGCCTTGGTCTCCCATATACTTGGAGTATATATAGATGGTCTACTAAAGTTGTAGAACTGAACCTCTGGTGTAAAGCGGCTCTAATATTTAAACTGTGATTAATCTAGACGTGGCACATGGCTCTCTCTCTCTCTCTCTCTCTCTCTCTCTCTTGGTTGCTCGCTCACTCACTTTAAGTAGAGCTGAAGCTGTGGAACTTTCCCTCAGGTGTAACTGAACGAACCATCTGCTGTTGTTGACCGGAACCATTTCCATAGCGAGAGAAAGCATATGACTCACTTATTCTGTTTGCCACCTTTTTACTTTTTAAGAGAAACTGAATTGTAACTGCTGTCAGAGGAGTCTGTTGCTAAGAGAAGCTCAACATTATCAGATTTGTCCGTTTTGCACATTAGACAAATGTTGTCGTGTGTTCCTATTACAAATTACCTAGTGCATTACTTATATTATTGGATTCAGCCACAGCCCATTATTTATTACATATATAATCCATTTTATTTATTGTTTGTTTGTATATGTGGCTGAATGAAGTATTAAATCAATAATGCCCTGCCCACCTTAACTGTAATAACTATGTTTTTATTGTATACAGCCATGATGTTTCATTTAATAAGCAGTCTAGCATAGTAGAGAAGATAGACAATGTGTGTGCAAGAGCAATAATTGCCTTCAACAGTTTGTGCATCTGTCAGCAATGGTAGTTTCATTGTTATTTTATGTTTTTCTCACCCTTTACACTCTCTTTCTCTGTTTCCCTGTAGTGGAGTTCGAAACCTGTCAGCAAATAGAGGAGGTTTCTTTTGAGAGCAGTGACCCAAAGTTCAGCGTTCGGCCGGATGGCTCTCTTTACTCAGAGCAAGATGTGACGAATCTAACCGAACCGATTCAGTTCATGGTCACGGCAAGAGACAGCGCGGGCAAGTATATCTGGGAGACCACTGTTAAACTGGCCCTCGTCGGACACCCACTATCTCCTCCTATTAACCAGGCAAGGACAAATTATGTGTAGTTTATATCAAATGTTATATTTTGTGTCGATATTATATATGTATATATTTGTATGTTATACAAGTTTTTATTTTATATATATATATATATATATATATATATATATATATATATATATGACCGTCCTTCGGATGAGACGTTAAACCGAGGTCCTGACTCTCTGTGGTCATTAAAAATCCCAGGATGTCCTTCGATAAAGAGTAGGGGTTTAACCCTGGCATCCTGACCAAATTTGCCCATTGGCATTGGCCCCTGTCCATCCTGGCCTCCTAATCATCCCCTATATATATATATATATATATATACGATTGGTATCATCACTCTGTCTCCTCTCCACCAATCAGCTGGTGTGTGGTGGCTGGCAATTATATTACAATTGTTCAAAATTCAAAAGTGTTTAAAGATTTGGGGTTGGCAAACTTTTTTAGATTTTTGAATGTTTATTATGCTCATCAAAGCTACATATAATTATTAATAAAACAAAACAATTTACAATTACAATTTAAAAGCCTTTTTTAAAGCATTTAAAGCATTTATTTGAAAGTCTTTACTGTCAATTTTGATACATTTTATGCATTCTTGTTGAAAAAAAAAAGATTAATTTCTTTGAAAAAAAGACTTACCTTAACTTTTGAATGATAGTGTATATAATTTATACTTGTATATAATATTAATTATATATACTACCAATCAAAAGTTTCAGATCAGTATTTTTTTTTATCCATACTTGTAAACACTTTATAATAACTACACGCTATGAAGCATTAGTTAAGCATTAGTAAATAGTTAATTCATCATTTATAAAGCAGTAATAGACATTACTAAGCAGTTTATAAATACAGCTATAAATGCTTTATTCTTGATTTATAAGCATATCTATACTTGTGTTTAATAATTGTATTTTCATACTTTATAAATTATCAATTTATAATTTCTAAATGAAGTATTACATTATTTACAAACCAGTTATTTAGGAGTTGCCAGTGGTTCATCAGATCATTTAGAAAGTGTAAGTAAATGATTAATAAACTGTTTAAATATACATTTATACATACTATTTAGACATATTGTAATAGTTACTCAGTGTGTTAATAAATGCTTTATTAACATGTATTTCCACTGTAATTCATGATTAATTCAGGTTGTTATAAAACATTTAGTAGTTGTCAGTTAACTATTTCTGTGAGCTCATCTAAAGTGAGGACTATTTATGCCTCGTAAAGCTTTTACAAAGGAGATTTAAAGGCTCAGTTCTCTTCTGCACTGCTGTTCTCTGGTACTGTTTTGACACTGCAAAATATCACAAAAATAGTTAACTGACAACTACTAAATGTTTTATAACTACCTGAATTAAACATGAATTACAGTGGAAATACATGTTAATAAAGTATTTATTAACACACTGAGCAACTATTACTATATGTCTAAATAATAAGATGTATAAATGTACATTTAAATAGTTTATTAATCCTTTACTTACACTTTATAAATGATCTGATGAACCACTGGCAACTCCTAAATAACTGGTTTGTAAATAATGTAATACTTCATTTAGAAATTATAAATTGATCATTTATAAAGTATGAAAATACAATTATTAAACACAGTATAGATATGCTTATGAATCATTACTTTATTCAGCAAGGATGCATTAAATTGATCAATATACACTAAAGACTGAAGGAATGACTAATAAAAAAAATTATTACATTTTAAAATATATTAAAATACACAATAGCTATTTTAAATTGTAATATTATTTTTGAATATTTTATTTTTTTATTTGCATGGTTAGCATATGACACTTCATTCAAAAACATTACAAAATCTTAAAACCCCAAACATTTATTTGTAATAATAATGATAATAATAATTGTATTATTTTTAGGCTGTGTAGTTTTTTGTGAGTTATGATGGTTCTTCGGTTTCGAAAAACCATGTGTGAGTCTAGCAGTTCAGTAATGGAGTGCATGAAATAATGTGCATTGATTGAGTTCATGGTTTTAGGGGGGTTTGGGGGAGGTGATGTGCCATCTCAGTGTAATTATTTGCCCATATAGCAAGAGCAAGAATGAGATTCAATAAAAGAGCAAGATGTTATTACGTTTAAGCAATCATCAGAATTTGAAAACTAGTTACAGTTTTTAAATTGATTACACTTGGTTTCTCCCTTTCGTGCATGTATGCACAGGCGCCTCTGTCATGTGTGGAGTGCTTTTACAGGGTTTGCTCAAGCCCTTGGCAACATACCAAAAGTCATGATCTGATTATGAAAGTGAATGTTCAAATATAATTTTTAGACAAAAGATGAAAGGAGTAATATTTCATCCAAGTCGTTTTCATCCAATGCACACACACTCAATTCTGCCACGATGTGTCCTGCTTGGCAAGTATCATTAAACTTTTAATACATGTGGCTGTCATGCTCATGTCCTGTGCTCTGGTGTAGAGCAGATGAGGTGTACAGGCTTTATATAGATGTCTTTCCCACTGGCATCGGACTGTTTCTGCATCCAAAGTGACCTAGAAATGCCAAGCAGAGAGGCAGGAATGCAGGTCCTCTAGGGATCCAGGAGTCTGGTCTGGCGAGCCCTATCCCCGTGTCCCTAACCCCGCACATGTCCTCTCCTTCTGCACGACCATTTAGAGAAATGTCTCCTTGTTGGTTACGGCAGGTTACTGAAGGACAAACGCACATGTGCGCGCACACATGCACACACACAGAGCAAGAAGATACATGGGTGTTCTGGGAGATGTGACTCTTTGCAACTCTCTGACCTAGTTGAGACTATAAATAATTAATGAGAAAAAATATCTAAATAAAAATGAAGTAGTTTAGCTCTCAGAGTGTTACAGAGTGTCATTTACGTGCCAGAATTTCCTGTGTGTTGTCTCTAAGTTATGACATATGTGATTTTCATGAACTAACTCTCCTCGAATCGCTCACTGAAGTATCAAAAAGCAGGGCGAAGGAACAATCTTACAAAGTAACGGGTCATTATTACAAAGCTTATCAGTTTGCCTAATGAATATTAAATAGGAAGCATAAGGTTTGCCCAGCACTCTTTAACTGATTTGCTGAAAGGCATGTGAGTAGGTGCTAGCCATATTAGCTTGCACCCAGACATTATATACAGTATATATTGTATTATTTAAATAAAATTATATATAATAATACTTGTTGTTGTAATTAATTAAATATATTAATTACATAATTATAATGTTTAATTATCTAATTATTTATTCATTCATTATTTCCAATAAACTTCATTTATTGGAAAAATAATAATAATTATTTTACATCATACAATGACAATACTTTTTATTGATTAGCTTGCAGTGCTATGTAATTATTATCATGGTATTTGATTAAGATAATCATAGCCTATAATCAAAGTACCATGGTATTACCATCTCTTACATTACCATAATATTTTTTTTAGTGAGGACGAGTTATGGCCATGTTACATAAAAAAAAAATTGCTGACTGGAAGTTTGACCTCCCGTAAGATAATATAGATTTAGTTTTTATTTTTCCATGCATTTATTGAATCTGACCTCTTGACTTGAAATACAGATATATTTAGAGGTAGAGCTGAGGGAAATTAGCATAGAAATTAGTGCTAATTTAGATCAGCACCATCTTAAAAGAACGCATTCTGTATTGCATACAAAAATGCGCGCACACACATACGCACACACCGCCATGACTCGTTTGTCATAAAAGTAATTAAAATAAGATGTCTCAATTACAAACTAAGCAAGTCTTTTGTTATTTTGAACTTGCAGATATGGTTTGAAAGACATTGATATGGGAGCTAGCTTTCATCAAGTGTGTATCAACAAAGATATCTCTGTGCGATTGTTTGTGCCTCTGCTGAGTGTAAATGTCAGTGGGTTCCATGTAGTTGATTATCAACTTGCATGGCATTTGTCTGGATAGCATGGCTTTTATTGGTTTGATCCATTTGCAGTCTATTCTGTTGTATCTCCTTCTGGGCTGACAAGTTCCAGCGAGTGCTTTAGAGTTCAGCACAACAGTGCAGTCGCTTTGTCCCACAGCATGTTTTATTGAGCAAAGTTTCTATGCTTTTGGATTGTTCAGGTCTAAAAATACCCAGGACTGTTCTTTGGCTGGCATTTAGCTAGATATGAGCCTCATCTGCCCCGAAGCTGGAGTTTGGAATTCATGTTTGTTGGGAAATTATGTTAAGCAGCCATTAGTTCTGTTCTCTGGTCATAATATATGTTTTTGATTCACAAAAAAAGAAACGACCCGTAAGACACATGCGTTCAAGATTTGGCGTTCACTGATTGTTTTGTATGTTGTTAATACACTGAACAGTAGGGTTGGGAATTGGAAATCAATTCCAATTTTGGAATCGGATACTTTAGGTCAGGAATTGGATTCTTGTTATAAAATTTCAATTCCTGTTATTGATTCCTTTGTGTGCATTTAATATAACAAAAAAGACCCGCACACTGTTTTCTGTGCTGCATACACATTCAGAGCGCATGCCCAGAAAAAGGGATTTTTAATGTGATTTTAAACCATTCAAGTGCAAGAAGACTCGTGCACAGAAAGCCGCCTCTCATAGTGAAGTGCGACTGAGTTCTTAAAGTGACAGCAGCCTAATATTCCTGCTGCCATCTCTATAATAGAGTAAATTCATTCTCTGTTCTTGAATGAATAACTTGTATATTTGCATATTTTATAAAAAAAAGTGCAGTGTTATTTTACATTTGATTGCAGTTTATGTACCTTAATACCTGAAAATCTAAAAACTGTTTATTTTAATCGTATCCATGTTCAGTTGTATTTATTTGCTTTTTTGATTACTGAGTGTTTATTTGTCTTTTGTAATGCTTGAAATGTATATTAGTTAGGCTAGTCGTTTTTGCTATGGTATTTTTAAACGATAGACAAAAGTTCTTTGTGTAAGTGTTCTTTAGCCTGTTCATTTTTGTTCATGGTATTCAGCTACAATTAAATGTATGACTATGGGAGTGATGGTAAAAATTTACATATTTCTCTCTTTTGACTGCCGTTATCAATCTCACTGTATTTTTTCCCCTCTTTTTGAAAGTTGTGAACACTATTGTGGCGTCTTTCTTTTGATATTTGAGCAAATGGGCACACAAAAAATATTTAATGTATTCTCTCATTCAGAATTATAATAATTAAAGGGTTACTTCAGTGATTTAGCATTAAGCTTTGTATCAGTAGAAACCCGGTAGTATATTCAAATTATGGTACTTTCCACCCTCATATACCCTTGAGAAGAGAGAATTATGCATTTTATTTCTGGAAAAAATCCAATGATGACGCAAATATCGTCATTTTGCGTCATTTGAGTATTTTTTGGCCAGAGGCTGGAGACTACAGCCAGTAGATGGAGCTAGTTCCGCATGTTTTCAACCCGCCCATCGGGGAAATATCTCACTCACAGAATGTAAATGCGCACGGCCGCTCAGATCGGGCATTAATAACGGAGCGGTGCGGAGCAAAGTGAGTGTTTCAATGAATTCCTATGAAAGTTATGCTTCCATATGCGATCTGAAAACACGCCAGACTGGACACGCGCTGTGAATGACTGCCGCGCTTAGCTCAGCACTGCTCAGCTCTTCGCTCTCATGATGAATGAAATTTGACTCCTGCTGTGTTTGTTCCGTGCCTTTCGTTCGGCTCACTCACACGTTATTGAAAAGACACGTTCAGTTTTTAATTGTAGTGTCTATTCTCTAACTGAACGAAATGATTGTATTATTATGAATATCAAAATGATGGTGGGGTCGGTGTTATGGTGGGCAAATGATAACCAATAGCCGTGGCTTTGGGAGTGGCCTCGTAGGGCAGTGAAGCAAGTGCATTCTGGGAGTTGTTGTCTTTCATCCACATGAGACAAAAATAAATTTTCTGTCTTTTCTCAGTCTAGAAGGCACCAAATTCAAAAATAATTTCACATTTCTACTACATAAATGACCCAGTTTAAATACACATTCATCTTCCCAGCGCTGAAGTACCCCTTTAAGCCAACTATGACGACTTCCGCTCTGAGAAACCCGGAAATGTGAAAAGGGCCTATTAGTGAAGCGCTTTTGCAGTACTAATTATAAACCCAGAGTAACTCTTTGTTCTTGTCTTTTTAATAATGGAACTTCAGTGAAAATCCAGGTACATATCCGTTTTCTCCCGATGGTGAGATCTAGTGCGAAGACTGATTATGAAAGTAGCAAATGAGTGGCGTGTTGCATACTGGAAAAACTCCAAACAGGGTTGCAAGCAGTGCAATGCGGCCCTATAGAACAATAACCTCCAGATGTCTGCTGCAGAGCTGCAGGCTGACTGATGCCCAAACGGGTTTCTTCTCAGCGGGGAGGGATGGGGAGCCAGCTGGCAGGGCTGGTTCTTCTGGAGCTACGGGAGCTCAGGGCAATCCAGGCAGCCATTTCACACACGCTGACTCCCGAATGCACACACACACACGCATACATGTATACGTAGCAGCACATTCCCTACATCTGCCTTGCGCCGTCCCACAACACAACATGCTTGTTCTAGTTTATTCTTTCCTCACTGTCTGTTGTAATGGGTGCAGTGCTTGTTGCCCTACCAGAGGAATAAGCCTTTTCATTAGGCATGCTGTTGTAAGTCTGTGCCTTTCATTGGCGCAGCCATGCTATGGTGCATCATACCAGGCTGGATCTTCCTGTGCTGTTGGCTACACATTTGGAGGAATGCTTCTGTGGCGCCAGTGAGAGCTGATTGATAAATCAAGGTCTTTATCACAGCTCCCAATGTCCTGTTTGTCAGCAGGCAAAAAACGATAGAGATGGAGGGAGAGACAGATCGAGAAGATGAATACCCTGCGTTAATGAACAGATCTGTGAGGGGAGAGATAAGGCTTTTGTCTGTGTTCTAACACATTCAGCTGGTCGCCGTGTCTCTGAACGCGTCATTCCGAAGGTCACGTTGCTGACCGTGCATGTGACCCTATGAAATCCATTTTGTTTTTTTAGAATTCCAAATGCTGTTGTTGTTTTATTTCTGTTATTTCTGTTAATTCTGTTTTAACGGTTTAAAGGCACAATATGTAATTTTTCACCGATAGAGGTCGCTTGTTCAAAACAAAGGCGTAGCTTGATGACACCGCAAATGAGCGTGGAATCATGGGAGTAGTTGTCTGCACCTCCACAGATGATGGAAAGGAATCCCACGGACATGAGCAGAAATCATGTTCATGGATGAGTGAATGTATTAAAGTTTTATTAACGTGGTATAAAGCAAGGTGGGCCGAGAGCTGTGGGTTCGAATGCTAATGAGAGAGACCAGCGATTCACACCGGTCTCGAGACCAGTGGAGCTTTTATTTATTTTTTCTTATGCTGCAGTCGGCCCATTTTGTTCCGATTTTGTTCAATTAATTAAAAAAAGTATGATGGAGTTAAAGTGTTAAAACACCGTGCTCACAATAAACAATAAGATTAACTGTGCTGAGCTACTTAACAATGATCAGTTTTCTGTTGATAAATGTATCCAAACAGTTGCTCACCTGTCTAATAAAACACAATATATAAAGCATCCTTGATGGTTTCTACGAAAGTAAAACTGGAACTCGAGGGAAGCACAGATATGACGTCAGTGACAGGTGATGCAATGACATAGTCTGTAACACTGGTTAAAATTGCTGATTTTTCTGGATTTAAACATTTGGGATGATGTAAGTACACAAGTCAACAAAATGTTTAGCATTGTTGTGTTTTTCGCATCTTTTCATCTAAAAATCTTCACATATTGTGCCTTTAATAAAAATTAAAATTCAATTGAATTCAAAAACTTTAACAATTTAATGATTTATTATTTATTTATTTTTTAATTATGATAATGTTTTATCATTTCAGGAGTTAATTTTATTTTGTTCTGGATTTATGATTCCAGACACATTAGCAATTGAATTTATCCTTTAAAATGCAATCAAATGAAAATGTAACAGTTCGTTTTATTTTTTGGCAAACAAAGTGTTGCACAACAGGTTTACTATTAAAATTGTGTGATTATTCCTTCAAGTTTTACAAATGTTGTTGTTATTATTATTACATACTGTAAATTCCATTTTTATTACCACAATTCTATCCGCGTTTTCCTCATTACACATTGTATCCCTAGGCATCACAACGTGCCGAATTGCTGGTGTGGATGCAGGAGTTTTGAATGCCTTCTTATGATTTGTCATTTGTCTGGCCTTATTTTTAATTATTTAGCCTTCACTGCTCAACTTGATTTCCCCTCCATCTCTTTTTTCATTCTCCAACCTCTTCTTTCTCTATTTCACCCTCTTATGCACAGTAATTCCACCTGCCGCCCCCCCGAAAGGTCTCGTTGCAGCTTCTCTCGTGCTGCAGCAGATACCTGTGAGCTTCGTGGATGAGCAGTGCTGAGGCGGAAGTGATTTTATCAGCACCTCACAGCTGCCCTCCTCGCTCGTTCACGGCTCCCTCCCTGCCATGACACAATCCCTCCATTTTCTGAGCCCATGCAGCCAGAGCCATCAAGCTGTGAAAAATTAAAACAAAAGAGGGAAAAAATACAATATGTTTGCTCAGATTTGCCTCACATCTGTTCGAGCTCTTCTGCCGACAAACCCTGTTTGTGAGACATTGATAGGCTGACCTGCCTACTCATGCTTGAGTTGGCAGCCCCCACCGGGGACGCGAGACAGGCCGAGAGAGAGAGAGAGAGAGAGAGAGAGAACACTGGGATTTGGCAAAAGCGCCTCGGCTCGAAAATGCAGTGCCACAGACGTTGAGGTGTCAGGGGAAGAAACAGCAACACAGGATTGCACGAAAAGCTGACAATTCAGAGATGAGCGCTAAAGACATTAAATGAACCGCAGGACAGTCCCCTTCCCCACACACGCAGTCAGCTGTTGTGAAAAACGGTGGCTGTTTGATTGGTCGCTTCTGCCCTTTCCTTGGCCTTTGGATGAATCACGTAAGGGTCAGCGGCAGCTCTAGTTTTTCTTGTCTAAATTATTGATGTGGTGTTTCATCAATCTTTTTCATTGGGCACCCATGAGGAAATGTCATGGTATGCATCACTGTGGTATTGCTGTGTTATAAGGGCTGGTTTACAGAGGCCTTGACGCAATTTGTCATTTTGATTGGTCGTTTTAGCAGAAACCCCACAGCTATGTTTACGATCCTGGTTCGGGGCTCAGGTGTGCACGGACCATTCCACAACTGTTTCGTACCATTACCTCACAAATAATGAGTGATTAGTAGTAATTGGACAGGTATGTACTCATATTAAAGGTGTGTTTGTCTCTTTAAACCTTCTGTTGTACAGTCTAAATTGCTCTTTTATAACTCTGGAGACTTCCAGAGTATTTCTCAAAGTATTTCACCTTCCTTTTAAACAGTGCTAATATTTTGTCATGTCATATTCATTAATTAATTTGTCAATTTCACTTGGACTAAAGTTTGACTTTTAATTGGAAGGAAGGAAGGAAGGAAGGAAGGAAGGAAGGAAGGAAGGAAGGAAGGAAGGAAGGAAGGAAGGAAGGAAGGAAGGAAGGAAGGAAGGAAGGAAGGAAGGAAGGAAGGAAGGAAGGAAGGAAGGAAGGAAGGAAGGAAGGAAGGAAGGAAGGAAGGAAGGAAGGAAGGAAGGAAGGAAGGAAGGAAATGTTTGTATTTGTCGGTCAAAACAAAACTTAATGAAGTGGTCAAAATCATGTCTGATCTGACATAATGTGCATCGTTTGATGTGTCCTATTCTTTGAGAATCAGATTAGACTTTATTGACAGAAAGGCTGCAGATCACGCATCATGTTGGTTTTCTTTATTTTGCAAAAAGGACAACATTTTGTTTTTATTGTGAGTGTACGCAAATTAAAGTAGAAACTTAACAGATTATAATGATGTATAACACTTGCCTGAAAGATAAAAACCGACGGAGTTATTTGAGTCTCTTTGGCACTGATAAGAATCACGCTGGCGTGATATTTGACCTCTAGGGGATAGTTCCCAGTCATTATTGACTCACCCTCATGTCACTCCACATATTCACCCTCAAATAAATTTGAAATATTTTATTATTAGTAGTATTATTTTTGGTATGTCCATACAATAAATATAAATATGAATGGGGTTCAGTCTCCATTCGCTCCCCATTTAATATCTTTGCTGTGCATGAAAAACATTTGAGAAATTAAAGATAACTGATTTATGTTTTTTTTGTTTTTTTATCATCATGATCTTATTTATAGCCTCAGCTTCCTTGAAGTTTCTTTTTAATGCACCTTCTATGTGTGTGAATTTGAAGATCTTCTTCATATGGAGTGTACGTATCTGTTCTCCACAGAATGCTGGTGATGGTATTTATGGCGGATCCTCCCACAACCACTATCAAAATCCCAGGCTCATTACGTTTCCACGACAACACCAGCGAGGCTCGTCCAATGGGCTGCGGCGACAGAAGCGAGACTGGGTCATTCCACCAATCAACGTGCCTGAAAACTCCAGAGGACCCTTCCCTCAAGTTCTTGTCAGGGTCAGTAACGGTTGCGGCTCAAAGCTTACTTGTTATTAACAGCATGGAAGATTAGTCAGGATTATTTTGATTAAACACACAAGACCTTAAAGTCTTCCGTCTAATATCTCCATAGCTTTTTATTGATGATGACATAGAATATCTTGATAGATGCTGCTTAGTTATTAGTAAAACAGAAATGACACTCAGCCATGAATGAAAAGACTCAAGATCTTGGCAAACTGTGTCTTTCAGAACAGACAGTCCAACAACTTAAGTTTCACTGTGTCTCTTCGAGACATAAAAGAACAAGCCTCTCTCAAGTCTCCTCACAGAAGCTTTCACTTTTTTTCTCGCTCTTCTGAAAGACAGAGATTTCCTCGCCACATCTCTTGAACCACAGAGAAGCCTAAGAGGTTAAAAAGCAGTATCACAGGTGAACATTTTCAAGAGCCTTCATTCAGACAGCTCTTCTGCGTCTGCCGCTGAGAGCCCTTCTAAGGTAAGGAGAGGACTTGTGCTCCCTCTCTGAGTCAAGGGTTGATGAGGAAGGGGCTCGGAGGTAGATTGGCACAGGGTATCAATATCTCTCATCCATCTAATGCTTCTACAAAGCCTCTCCTTAAGTTTCTCCAGCATGATATGAGGAATGAGGTTTTGCGGGATATTTCGTATCATATCTATAGGGTTCACTGCTAGGTTATATGTGGCAAAATGTATGGCCCTGAGTTCGGTGCCACTCAGAATTGAACTAAGAACATCTTTTAAATGTGAAATAAATTGGAAATGAAAATTAAAAAAGAAATTCATATACAGTATTCAAAAAAATTGTTATAAGGGTGTGAACCTACACTAGTCTCACGGTTTGATTATGATTATCATGCCATCGATTCAATTCAATTCGATATCACAATGCATTGACGATGCACTGCATCCTCATGTATACAATTTTGACAGTCAGTTAGATGAACTGAACCTTTAATTTTACCTGCTCAAAGAAAACACGCTTCTTGAATGTATCAAACATCAAACAAAAGTCTGGGCACAGAAGACAACAGGAGCGTTTAGAACAAATACTAAAAGCCACTTCAGGAGATGATCTGGCCCGCATTCCAGATGAAACTGAACAGGTCTAAATGCATCTGGTTGTTGAAACCACATATGTCAATTTTACTCCTCCCAACAATGCTAAAGAATAAACGTGTGAGTGTTATGGGCTATATGACATGTTATAGCCAGATATGACAGCACTATGCAGCACTCATCGCCAAAGACAAGCAACGTTATCTCTTCATCAAGCCAACGCACAAACTACCGCAAATTAAACCGAAAGTAAGTCGCAGGTGCTCAACACGATCATATTCATTAAAAGTAAAGAAACTGAATGATCTTACCAGTGCTGTTGCCGCGCTCTCTCCTAGTGAGGTCTTTGATTTTGAAATGGCTGATGATCAATAAAATGCAGCTCATATCTGTTGTTTTCGGTGACGTGAACTCCATTAAATCTACATATAGTGCAGGAAATGAAAATCGGATTTATATCCGTTTTGCGGAGATATATTTATGTGCCCAAGTGTAAATGAAATAGCTTTGATTTACACACAGCGCGTGTCTTCTCCAGGTCGTGCTTACCAGGTTGTTCATAAAAGCTGAAATGTGCCCAGATGTCAGCTTTTAAAGTAGTTGGAGCATTTGAATTACCCGCACACGCATCTCGCCTCCCTCTGCAATTGTATGCTAGCGCGACAAAGCACGTACGCGACAAATGACATCAGAAAATAATCAGTACATTATAATTGGTTATGGTCTATTACTGAACCGATACCGAATTGCCCTCGTCTGCATAGTGATGCAACATAGAAACGATTAATAAGTTTGTCCGTTTAAGGACTTGTCCGTTTAAGGACTCCGAAATTGTGATTAAGGACTATATTGGAAGATTCTAAGTAGGTTGTTATGGCAGCAGGTACTCAAAATGTTGAAGAGGATGTGTTCTCATGAAGAGTTTTTTTTTTAGAATCCAACCCAAAAACGTACTTTGTACTTTGAGTTGTGTTATCCTGGGCTCCTCTGGGCTTCTACAAGCTTAAGTTTGTTGTATCCGTCATTCAGACTCCAGTCTGGCCTTAGCATTCTGTGGACTGTCCTCATAAACTCCCTCATGGCCACTTGTACCTCAGATTACACCCATGGATTACTACAATCTCTTTCCACCAATGCACACGCAGACACATGGACATCCCTTTAAACCACCCTTATGGAAAGATTAGAAAACCTGGGAAAAAGCGTGGAATCCATTTGAGGAGTTTTGATAACCCTTCTCACCTCTAGCCTTAAATGTTTGGCTTTAGAGACCTGGGTGTGTGGTGCTGACATGTTCTGTAAGGCTTTACTTTTGTTGGCGATTTTTTTAGGCAATAAAAGAATACCTGCTGCGGCCAATGCTAGGCAAAATCCACACTATGTCAAAGCAAGATTATTATCTACCAAAATAATTATGAAAAACTGGCTTCTTTTCAGCTTCACTTTACAAAGAGAATTCTAAATTTTGAGGCTTATATTCCATGTCAAAAAACCGTTATGCATTTCTGAACAGTCTCTATAATGTAGAACCAAGTAGTACCAAGGACATGATGTAACACACAAGACCTTGAATTACACCCATACATTTGCACGTTTCATAACTATATATTTTTATTTAACTGAAATCCTGTACTATAACTAGAGTTCTGCTGTTTTACTTTTGACTGAACTGTTTGCTTGTGTTTATTTCTTATTGTACAAACTTCTTATACTTTTTTAATGGCTAAAATGTTTATTAAAATATTATTTTTCAATAAATAATATTTTATATACACAGATTAGGCAAAACATTATGACAGGTGAGGTCAAACAGACGAGCTACTGTAGCACAAATTGCTCAATAAGTGAATGCTTGTTCTGATAGAAAAGTGCCAGAATACACAGTGTATCGCAGTTTTTTGCATATGGGGCTGCATAGCCACAGACCAGTACACCGCCAAAAGCGCAAACAGTGGGCATGTGAACATCAGAACAACGCACGCGCCCTGAAGCCAGATCACTTTCACTTGCGTCCTCACAAAACGTTGTCAATTGTATGTGTTTTAAGGCTTGCCAGTTTGAACATTGAAGCGATTTTAGACCATCTGATGTGTATTATGTTGAACTAATGCCTGATATATTGTGACACACGAACACTCATACAGACAATAGCTCGCACATCACGTGAATATCGTGCGCAGAGAGGAGCGCAGAAACTCATTGTCAACGCTGTCCTGTGATTGATCACTAAAGTAGCTTAGAAACTCAACTGTTATAGCATGGATTTGTCTACCTTTGAAGTAACTGCAAACCACAGCTTCATAATTAGAGACGGTATGACTAGTTCACACACACAATCACTCTCTCATTAATGCATTCAAATAAATGTAATGTAGGCCTACTGTGCTAGTTTATCTGTGTCTGATATACAACAAACAGAAATCTGTAAGAAATGTTACGACCCATAGACAATAACTGCTGAAAGTGAGCTGTTTCCTTCAAGTATTTTAAAATCACATAGAAATGTACTTTTTCATTAGAAAAAAAATATCCCACCTTTAATAGTTGATCATATTTACAGTACAAACCATATCAGTGAATTATGAGGAGAAAAAAAAGCGAAATAATCGTTCATTAATCATAATCGCGGTAAAATATTCAATTAATCGAAATTTTAATTTTAGGTCAAATCGTTCCAGCCCTACTTTGAAGTAACTACAACATACAGCTTCACAATTAGCCTAATAGAGAGATGGTATGACTAATTCACACACACAATCGCTCTCGTTAATGCATTCAAGTAAATATAATGGTACTCTGCTAATTTATCTGTATATGATGTAGCCTACAACAAACAGAAATCTGTAAGAAACGTTACAACCCATAGACAATAACTTCTGAAAGTGAGCTGTTTCCTTCAATCTTTAATAGTTGAGCATATTTACAGTGCAAACCAGTCAAACCATAGTTAGTGAACTATGGGGAAAAAAAAAAACAAGGCAAATTAATAATTCATTAATTGTAATCGAGGTAAAATGTTAAATTAATCGAGATTTTTATTTTAGGTCATATCGTCCAGCCTTAGACCTGAATATTAGCTAGATGCAGGTAATGCACTTACTTAGTCGACCTCTCTCCATTGTACTCTACTCTATATAATTCAATAAGCTTCAATGAAGCGACTCGTTGCGACTCCTTCGTTGCTAGTTCTAAAGTGACGTTTTAGAATTAGTAACGATGGCTTGGGCTCAACTGTCAAACTGTCAACTTGAATCCGTGACGGAAGGAAGTAGTTTCGCACAAAAGAGTTTGCTAAGAGTTTGTAAAGACACTCTGTTGTTGTTTCTTATTTATTTACACACTTGTGCCATCAAACTGTTGCATACACACTATATCACAAATCACCAGCCATGCTGATATAGAGCGATATCACATGGCTACACTGATGCTCAAAATAATTCATTGGTTTGAGTAGGACAAACTTAAATTAAACAAATCAATTCAGTCAAATTAACTTTTATGAGTATTTATCACTTTCTTTTTCTTTCGAGTTCACAGAACTGATATATTTTAAGTAAACTGAACATTTTCATTGATTTGAGTTTATGAAATTTTTCTTTTAATTTAGACAAACTTAAGTTTAAATGAAACTGGGCTGGGATTTCTATTTCCCAGCATGCTTTGCCCATGACACTCAAAAACTTTCTAAAAAATTATATAATATAATGTTATATAATGTTAAGTGTTTCAAGTAAAATTTAAAGTTAAGAACAATTACGATGTATAAGTACAAAATAAAAGTCTGCCCCTTCTGCTTGCTTAAACTTTGAACTGATTGCCTCAATTTTTTCAAGAGTTTTGCCAACGTATTCGGGTTTACAGTGTACTCGTGTGATATTGCTTATATTTAAAAAAGAATTAATATAATTCTCCCATGACTACAAGGTTGAAAACCTCTGCTGTAGTCTAATTACCTCTATCACACAATTGTCATTTCTCTGCCTATTGTCTTGAGAGGCACAGCACTGAAGGACAACACTGAGATTCATTGGCATTAATAAAAGCAAAGCAGCATTTATGATTGTTTACATTTTCTACATTCCCAATTACCTACGAATTTCGAATTCCAATAAACAATACATCCCCACAACACACGCAAACAAAATGAAAGCGGTGAATTCTTAATTTACTGACTAGCTCGAATCAATTTCCATTCTCCCATATTGGTCCATTAGCTCCGAGGGGAGATAGGGAAGCTCAGTGCACCTGGCCGGCTCCAGTATTCACATTGTCTGTGTCCTATTATTTGGTGAGAAGAGCCGGGGCTTTGCTGTCGCATGGATGATTTACAGAACGAACTGCAAAGGGGTATGTGCACTAATGCCGCTAATGGCTGCTTCCACCTGACAATGGTACTTAATGATACCTGGATCTGGGATCCAAGAAAATAAATAGAAATGGATGTTTTGCCACATAAAGCTTGGACATGTTTGCAACATTACGCTAACCTGCTTGTTTTTAGTACCTCAAGAATAGCATAGTGCAATTAAAGTAATAATGTTGTTGGGACTAAAGACAGAGAAGTGGGAACAGTTTATGTTTAGAAGATCAACAGATAATAGGACTATTTCATCCAGAAATGAAAAACATGTAAACTTTCTATCACAGAGCACTGAAGGAGAAATTCTGAAGACTGTTTCAATGCTCTTTTCCATGCAGTTACATTGAACTGGAACTGATGCAAAATAATTATAAATCATCCATATGACTTGTGCATTCATAAGAGTTTATGAAAGAAATACATTTGTGAATAAATTATTATTTTAAGTTAGAGCTTTATACTGAAACATTTGATCTGGTTCAGAAAACAGGTGATTCATTTGAAAATCGAACTGATTCCATTTTTAACCCTGGTTTGTTAGTGATTTGATTGCAATGGTTAACAGCTAACTCAAGGTAAAGTATTTAAATGTTGCTTTAAGTAGCACACAAGTCATATGAACCACTTTTATGGTGCTTTTGCTTCCTTTTTGAAACTAGAATCTCCAGTTTCACCCAGGTTTGGAACAAGGCTGTAACCATGACTTGAACATTGGGGGGACAATGTTTTTTTTTCCTGGGGGTAAACATTCAGTTATGAATTACATTAATCATATCATATGAATCAAATAATAGCATGTTTTTAAATTCAAAACGGCAAAATTGTTTAAAAATGTTGCGTAGTTGGCATCACTGGACATTACTGTCGGTCTATTTCAATCATAAAACAGTCATCAAATATTAAATGCTTAGCTACTTATGCCACAAACTCTTTCACTGCTAAAACAAAAGCATTGAATTGGAATTTGCACTCGTCTTCTGTGAACAGTAAGCCCTGCCTTCTTTGATTTGATTGGCCAGCTCACTCATTCTGACAGTAATGACCAGCCTATAAAATGTATCTTTTAAAACTTTTTTTGTTATCCTAAGCGGATGATATAAATATTGTCCCCTGATAATAATTATATAAAATATTGTGTGTGTGTGTGTGGGGGGGAGGGGGGGGGCAATTTGGTAATTTCTACCAACTTGTCCCCCTCAATGTCTATAGTGGTTACGGCCCTGCGTGAGAGTGAATAAATGTTGACCAATTTTTATTTTGGAGGGAAATGTTCCTTTAAGGACAAGCATAGAGAACAAAGACTTGGCCAACATGTTTATGCAGTTTTGTCATATATACAATCTAAATAGTTTTGCGGCGAACTCCTTGGGCATACCAATGCAAGAGAAGTTTAGATATTCTGTTTTGACTGGAGTCGAGATATCTGAGGGCGATCACCCACACAAAGGAGACATCAAGCTCTAATCTAAGCTGCTTGCTATGTGATTACACGTCTCTACCTCAAGCAAAAAATCCAGTGTGGTAGAAGCATAATTAGATCTCATGGAATGCTCCTTGAATAAAACTGGCAGTCATACATAGCCTATAGCATTACAGCTAGTGTAAGTGTCCTGGTGGGGCTCTTCTATTACCACCTAACTTAATCAGAGGCAGTAAAAGCATGGGTCAGAGGGTAACATATTCACTTCAGTAGAGAGTCTGAATGATCGTTATTTCTCACGCTGGCCTTGAATAACTGTGCCGTTAAATAAGCAAGACGTATAGTAGTCTTGTAATGTGAAACTTTACAAGTGTTAGAAAGTTCATTTGCTAAGTACCGAACTTCCTTGAATGTTGGCCCACACGATTTCGGCTTCAAGAACCTGCGCTAAATGGCTTCATGCAGTGGCCTGCTTGCATGTGTGAGGATTTGTGTGTGGGTGTATGTAATGTTAGCATTCAAATTTTTATAGAAAAATGTTGTAATGAGAATGTTGTGGACTGATCGTTTCTTTTACAATAAGAAGGTATTGTGTTAATTTAGCTAGTGAGAAAGTTGTATTGCTGAATGCTGTCACTGACCTCCCTCATGTCTTCGCTGCCAACGCAATCCTCAAATTTGTAGAAACATATGGCAATGGCATGGCAATGAGACACAGCGTCTCGTTCCCTGTTCTCAGGGAACTAAGGTTACATACGTTCGAAAGGGAACTCGCGCTGCATCAACTGACGCTATGGGGAACGATATACCTATGCCGTCATGCCGAGGGGAGTGCATGCCTACTGGCAGTGACAACTGTCAGGACAAGCAAACTCAACTGAAATGCCTGAACCACTCCCCCTCAGGTCACACAAGGCTGTCAGTGACAGCATTCCCTACGGTCATAGCCCGAGCTATAAACCTTGTGAGGAACCTTAGTGCGACCGCACAAGGTCCTATTCAGGCTGCTCAAAGGCCTGGATCCAACCAATTCAACAGAAGGGGCTCCTTTAAGGGAATGTGGCTAGGGGGCCCTAAGGCGCCCCAGCCAGCCACTATTCGGGAAGAAAATCTGAGCCGAGTACAGGTTCTTCCATGCCCCCAAGATCTGATCGTGAAGATCCGGGAGGAATGGAAGACTCCCAGGAGCCGCTGGGTTATGATCGGAGAGAAACCGATCGTCAAGACGACTCGCACGCGCGGGCTTTCTCCTAACTCGCCGCCACTGCAGCTGCAGTCTAGCGGTGGCGCATTCCATAACCTCCAGGAGCTCCTCATACATGGGGCAGGATGGCTGAGAGGGTTCGGCCTCAGCCGATTCATCACCACCCTGCTCAACCATCCTTTGCTCATCCGGAAGAGGACCAGCTGACGAAGAATCAGATTCCTCCCCCGGCAGCCGCCCCTCGCGATCTGGCAGATCATCGGAGAGAACTACACCTCTCTCCAAACGATGGGCCAGATCCATCTGGGAACCCCAGGAATGTAGCCGGCGCTCGGCCTCAGCGCGGGCGGGACCATCCCCAGATGCTGGACCCTCCTCCCTCGAGAAGAGGGCCAGACGAGAGCGGAGCGTTCGGATGGAAAAATGCTCACAGTTAGCACAGGAGGCTCCCCCAAGAACCTCCCGTGCGTGCTCTTCCCTCAGACAGAACACACAGAGAGGGTGTCTTCAGGTGTAAGATACCTGGGACATGGATCCGTGCATTTACTGAAATTGCGCTTGGATTTCTCTGCGTGCTTCATAATAAAGCTGTGATTCTTTTACTCGACTCAGACAAAACAGTCCCTGAAG
Organism: Romanogobio albipinnatus; assembly: GCA_023566225.1. NCBI lineage: Eukaryota > Metazoa > Chordata > Actinopteri > Cypriniformes > Gobionidae > Romanogobio > Romanogobio albipinnatus. The sequence goes on along the minus strand of CM042254.1, from coordinate 21,427,680 downwards.
ACGAAGAAGCGGTGTCATGTTTGCAAGGCGCCCTTATATACTTCCTGGTCGCACCTTGATGACGTCATGGGCTGTCGCCGGTCAATAGGATTGATGTGGTTCGATTGTGATTCAGACACCTGTCACGCTGGAGGCATGTCCCCTTAGTGTCAGCTGACGCAGCGCGAGTTCCCTTTCGAAAGGGAACTGTAGTATTATTGTGAAATATTATTGCAATTTAAAATAACTGTTTTCTATTTTAAATTTAATAATATAATTTTAAAATGTAATTTATTTCTGTCATTTATTATCAATGTCTTTACGGTCACTTTTGATCAATTTAATGCATCTTGATCTCACAGACCCCAAACTTTTGAATGGTTGCGTATACACTTTGGAGTGTAAACAGTAATATATCACTCCGAACAGATCCTTAGCTCTTATCAGAAGGTTTGTTGCGAAAACACTTTTTATTTTGTGGCTTGAAAAGCTATAAATTTCACCCAAGAGATTCTAGAAGCCATTTGGAGGCTTATAACGCTAAACTAACACCCCATTAACCAGTGACATCATTATGATAGCCATGATTCGCTCCATCCCCCTTAAGTCCCTCTCTCATCTGCATCTCTGGCTCCTTCTTTATTCTTTATCCCTTCCTGCCTCACCAGTGCGCCTGACATTTCTCCCTGCATCCATTCTTCATGCTATGTGTGTGTGTGTGTGTGTGTGTGTGTGTGTGTGTGTGTGTGTGTGTGTGTGTGTGTGTGTGTGTGTGTGTTTATAAGAGCATGGAGTAGAGAGCGAGAGTGAAAAGATGGGTGAGGTGGATGGCTGCGACTAGCACAGTAGAAAAAGTGCAGAAGCAGCACAACGGCATCTCTCCTTTTCTAGCAGACGTGTAGAGGTTTGTCTCTCTAATTACCCAGCCCCCCCTTTCACGCCGCTGCCCCACCTCTTAGCTTGTACCCAGGGATTTGTCCATTGTGCTTTTCAATAGACACAGCGTGATTGGACTGAAAGCAGTCATTAGCCTGTGCCACTGTCTCTGGGGTCCTTGCGCTTTTATAGAGGGAGAGAAAAAGAAGGTCTTATGCCTGGAGAATATAGTGGGACTCTACTAGGGAATACATAAAGGCTCTATTTGTACTGTTCACCCATTGTGCTGACTTTGGGAAATTAATGTCATTGTTGATATGTGGAAAAACTCCTATAATTCCATGAGTATCCAGCTATTCAGCGGCTAACTATTTTAATTGCAAAGCTAATGCTGTAATTGCATTTGTGATTCAATTCTTAGTACCCATTAATATTAATTTTCTTCCTAATTATCTCATTTCAACACCATTCCGTTCCTCTCCTCACGGATGGGAAAAGAGCTTGGCCCACTATTACGGAGCGTGTGTGAATACGGTTCATGCTGTTTCAGTCTGTAGAGTTCTCTTCAAATGCTTTGACACATGACTTGATGACTGTCTTATTGAGTTCTCAGCATTAATAAGCCTTCAAGGCACACGCTGTGTCCCGGGAAAGTATTTGGACACTTTTTAAGACACGCATTTATTAATTCCATTGATTCACACATATTGAATAATTAATTCCATACATATTGTCAAACCAATCGGCAAATGATGATCGATTCTTTTATGGTACTAACTTAACTTTTTTGTGGGCAAAAAGATATATAAGATTATATTTCCAACATGTTTAGATTATATGTTATTTTTGTAATTTTTGTTATTAACTATCATTGAAATATATCCTTGCAAAAGCAACAGGCTCCCACTCTTTCTTTTTTTCCCTGGTCTGTGCCGTCTTCTGATGATATTTTTTTATTTATTTGTCTACATCATGCGGTTATTGGTGCACTCCACTCTTCATCTCCTGTTCGTCTTCCTCTGAGAATGCAGTGGTGAATTCATGCAATTTGATTTGGGCTGTATCTGTGCAGATGGCTGTCTCTCTTCATCCTTCTCCGTTCCTCTCGTCTTTTCACTCAGATGGTTATTTTCTCTTCTGCACTGTCGCTCCCTCTCCCTTTCTTTCTCTCTCTCTCTATGTCTCAAAATAAAAACAACTTTCAGGGGAGACAGAGAAATCGATCACGTTGACAAAAGATCCGCATGACTGCAGCCCTGGCGATGTGGCTCATCTTTCAGTCTTTCTCTTTATTCTCCTTGTGATAAACTCCCGATATCGGTTAGCTCTATGATTACGCACTGTATTCAGTGCGAGCAGCTTCCCTAGTGAGTATAATCAGCATATCTTTTCAATTTCTATCCTTACACATGCTGTACATACTTTCATTTTACACTTAATCAGTGTCAGGGATTTTTTTTTTTTCCCACCATACCTACAGCACATGGAACGTGGACACTTCTCTTTAAATTACACTCTGTATTATACAATAGCTCGAAGTCACATGAGGTTACGATTACAAAACGCGCCTTTATAGGTACAGCCAGCACTGTTGGAATTAAGGCCGGGCCATTAATCTCACTACAGGACCTGAGGAATTACAGTCAAATGAGGCAGAGCTTTCAAGAGTCAAATAATACGTGTTTCAGTACATTGGTATAGAGCCGGTTTAAATTTCGAATATCAGTCTGGCCGAATCACCCCCTCATGTTCCATTGCCACCTCATTTATATAGATTGAACTCCTCTTCATGCTATCCATACCCATATAGAGAAAGCAAGAGGCAGGGAGAGAAAAAAGAAAAAGTAGGGAAGAACAAAATCCATATTTAAAAATACTGCTCTATATTCCTTTCCAATTCAGGCTAGAATCCATAATAAAGTAGCCTGTGTGGAACAGACAGTTTCGTCTGTTTCTAATGGGATTTAAGAGTACGAGTATTTGAATGAATCCAGCTTTCATTTGAGAAATATTAAACCTGAGTATCCGGAACTCAATCTTAAAGATGTCATTCATGACTTCTTTTTTCATACATATTCCATTTTGTCTTCATGTAACCCGTAAGCAGGCTGCATCTGTGTGCACAGAACTCTGAAGATTGCCATATAATTGCAAACATTTGTGCATTGCCCACCCCTTGCATGTTTGTTTATACAATTTTTTTGCTAATTTAATTATGCTTTCGGCTATAATAGTGTACATGGTCAGAAAAGAAATAATTTCTCTGAGGATACAACAGGAACAGTTCACTCAAAAGGACACGTTTGTACCTTTTCTACAATTGATGGGTTCATATTTGTACCTTTAGGGTATACAGTATCAGTAACTAGGGGTGTGACGAGATCATGACAGAGCATGAGGGTGAAATTAGCATGGAATATGCACCACTACTTTTACATTACATTGTCGTTTTGCTATTTTTATAGTAATAAAAACATTTAATTCAGTTGGATAACGATCACTTCAATTGTAAACTATTGTAAACATCTGCTCTGCGCATCCAGCACGAGCTGCAGCAGTCGCGCACAGTGCAGCAGGAATCACAGTTCACTGATCACGTGACGAGATGACTGACAAGAGAGACCAGGGTCAGAGGATTTGTTACGCAACAGAGCCTAAGGCCGTGTGTCCACCAAAGCATTTTTAGTCAGCTGAAAACGCTAGGCGCTCTGCTGAAAACGCCTTGCTGTGTGTGCTTGAGAGCATTTTGGCTGCGCAGCGGGGGGGTTTTCAGTTGCTTGCTATGTTACGGAATATCCGCGGAAGTATAATTTCACAGATAGTTTATTTCTGTATTGATTCTATACAAACATGTCGATACAATGTAAAGTATCTGCTCTGTCTCTTGTTTTAAATAATTGTGTTCCATTATTATGCTTGTTGTTGTCATCTGTTGACGTTGTACAAGCAGAATGTGGCGGTTGGTCGGTGTTGTATTTGTCCCGCGGCTCCTGCCCCTCCTCCACTGTGATTGGACAGCGGGGTAAAAAGTGGCAGTGATGAGCTCTGCGTTTTACTCCGTTGAACATTCTTCAACTCTTGGCGACCGGTAAAAAAGCACTTGAGCGTGAAACAGGCGCTCAACGTTTCTTTACACTCAGGCTGTTCTAAAAACACGGTGCTCACATTAAAGGTCCCGTTCTTCGTGATCCCATTGTTCAAACTTTAGTTAGTGTGTAATGTTGCTGTAAGAGCATAAATAATACCTGTAAAATTATAAAGCTCAAAGTTCAATGCCAAGCGAGATATTTTATTTAACCGAAGTTCCCTTTCAAAGCCTACAGCGAACGGCTGGCTTGGACTACATCCTGGTACTTCCTTCATAAATGACGTCAGTAGAACAGTAGAACAGACTAACCTCCGCCCACAAGAATACGCGAAAAAAGGGGGCGTGGTCTTGTTGCTGTCCCATGTGGAGAAGAGGACGTGTCGCCTGGAGAAAAGGAATTGTTGCGTTTGACTGTTTGTCACCATGTCGTCGAGACGCTGTTATTTTCATCCCGGAGTCAAATCACCTTTGTTTGGCTTTCCCAGGGACGCTGTAGAGATCATTAAGCGCATTTATCTCCTGTTAAGAGGCGTGACCTTTCCACGTGCGCTAAGCTGCTGTCGAATCACAACACAGGAACCGTGCCACGTTTGCTAAGCTGCGGTCAAATCACAACACGGGAACCGCTGGCACAATCAGAACTCGTTACGTATTTCTGAAGGAGGGACTTCATAGAATAAATTAAGTCATCAGCCGTTTTTAGGACAGTGAAAACAGCGGTACACAGATAAGTAAATTGTGTTAAAAATACTGTTTTTTTTTACACGCGAAACATGAACACATGTTATATTGCACACTGTAAACACAATCAAAGCTTCAAAAAAACACGAAGAACGGGACTTTTAAATACAATTGGGAAAATATGCCAGCCACGTGAATAAAACGCTTTGGTGGACACACGGCCTAAGCGTCTGATAAATGTCTTATCTTCTAGAGTGTGCTCTCCGCACCACTGCTGGTGTGCACAAATTAGACAACATACAATAGCCTGTATCACAATATCAAAGATATCTTAGGCTGGCCTGTGTAGTTGTAACCTCCTCTTAGCTCTGGTCTCTGTTTTGCTCTCTGTTTGCACTTTGAATATTGAGAGAGTAATTTGATTATGGTTGCACTTGTTGTTTGCACTTAATAAGACTGTTATTTATTTTTGTTATTTATACAGTTTTTTTTTCTATGTTCAATTTGTGGAAAGTTCAATTAGGAGGTCACACACAGCCTCAGTGAGAAGTTCTGGAAGCTCATAATTCATGCGACTGATTTTAGCTGCTGCTTCAGCATCTGTTTATAATGTAGGGGGCAGGACACTTTAGATTCTATAGAGCAGTGGTTCTTAACCTGGGTTCGATCGAACCCCAGGGGTTCGGTGAGTCAGTCTCAGGGGTTCGGCGGAGGTCAAGACACACACCGACTCATATGATTCGTGATGACACGCCCCGCTTGGCCATCATTGGCTACAGGTGATCACGCTTGGCCTATCTGTGCTGCAGGGAATTTGGTGCGCCCAGTAGTCGACTTGTGACTGTCGTGATGATACGTCTTGTGATTTCTTTCTTAATATTTTTTTCTTTGAACACAGTGATGTTGATGCACGGTTCATTTTGTGCACCAGTAAAATATATACCTATGTTTTGAATTTGAAAAAAATTATATTTTATTTTTCCTATTAAGAAGGGTTCGGTGAATGCGCATATGAAACTGGTGGGGTTCAGTACCTCCAACAAGGTTAAGAACCACTGCTATAGAGCATTTGATTGGACAGAAAATCTGATAAGAAGCAGAGGTATTTCATCAAAATCGTTGATCCATATTGGCAGAAGTGAGAGACTGTAAGTTTTGAATGCTTATATCATCTAAATGCAGATTTTGTCATTGTTTTGGAGCAGACTAGCTTATAGATAACAATAAGGCTAACATATTTATACTAAAAGCCAAAAAACTTCAATTTTGATTTCATGGGAACTATGTATTTTGCATATTAGTACCTTAAAAACTAAAATATAAACTCAAGGTTCTAATATGCAAATACATATACATATTAGTACCTTAAGGTAGCTAAAGGATGCATAGCAAATTAGGATAATCCTCCTAACATTTTAGTACTAATTACTATGTAAGTTAGAAATATGCAAATACATACATAATAGTACCTTATGGGCCCATATTAGTACATAAAGTAGGGTGACCATATTTTGATTACCGAAAACCAGGACACTCGGCCCGGCAATGAGATACTCAAATGATACTTTTACTCAAGTTTACTCAAAGATTCCTTATAAATTTCAATACATTTAAAGTATGCCCCCTCTGTATGGATAGAAAATTGTTATATTAGGGCCAGGACAGGACTTGAAAACAGGACATGTCCTGGGAAAACAGGACGTTTGGTCACACTAACATAAAGTGTACATTTTAGTACTAATCAGATAGGTAAATGGTACATATATGTAACTAAATTATATGCATTAATACCAAAAAGGAAAATGTCAGTACTAATTACTTCTTGGAATGCAAATATGCAAGCATACGTAGGCTACTACCTTTAGGGGCACATATTAGTGTGCATTTTAGTGCTTTAGGTACTAATACATATTAGTACCTTATGGTAGCTAAAAGGTACATATTAGTATAACCTACATAATAGATAAATATTAGCACATAATGGGTATTTTAGTACTAATCAGTATTTAAGGTACAAATATATTCAGTAAGTACATATTCATATTAGATGGGGTACAAATTATAACACTTAAAGTGTACATTTTAGTCCTTAATGTACTAAGGTGTTAAGGTGCACTTTCTTTGACAGCGTAGAACATGCAGCAACATTTAACACATTTTACCATGTTTACATGCAGATTTTCACAATTTCCAGTTGAAATCAGTGTGGAAAATGCTAACGAATCCCTGTGAACTAACCCATAAATAAAAGCTACCTTTAAATTTTTATGTATAAATGATGAATTCCAGATGTATTTTAGTTATTAATGTTACCAGATCACATAAAAGCATTAATTTTCTTCTTCTTCTCTAGTCCTCTCTCAGCTTGAACGGCTCATCTCCACATTTGAATTTGTCCGTCATCGACACAAAACCTCCATCATGTCTGACAGGGCTTTGAGGAGATACACCATCCAGGATCAAAATGTGACAGAACGCCTTGAGAACAGTGAGACAGTTTGTTGGGTTATCACCTTGATGTTAAACATAAGAAACTATGTTATGATTCCGAGAGTTATAAAACTGACAGAAGTAGACTGCTGTCAAATTTACGAACGGAGGAAGCGTTTGATAGACACTTTTTGAAGCGATGTACTGTAGGGTAATTTGTATCAAGCTGCCAGGTTTTTGCCACATATTTATGGATGTAGAGAGGTTTATTGTTCATTACTTTAAACCTTGGCCTTAAAGGATGTGACTAATCTTCTAAATGTGCACGACTATTTCCTAAAGCGTCTTGAATGGTCTGCCAAAGCAATACGTTTCAACCATTACTCTAAACATTTTTCAGCCGCTCTTTCTTTTCTCAATAAGTCCTGTACTCTGGCTTCTCACGGTTTCTTTTTTGGTGCATTGCTCATCCTTTAGCATGCTGGCAGGAAGATGATTCATCCTGGTGAATAGTATCCATCTGTCTAAGGAATATTGGATGGAAGACAATGAAACTAAACAGCAGCCCTGGTCTCCATATAGTTGGGCAAAGGCTTGTATTATTGAGTGTGATGGTTCTAGCACAATATGTAATCAGAGAGCCTTCGTAAAGACGTACGTACGCCCACAAATGTATTCATGCACAGCTAAATAGCAGAACACTTTGTAGTTTGTAGTTTACCACGTAAGAACTTTAACTGTAGTTGCAAGCTTTCAGCAAAGGTTACACAAGTGCCGCCACAAATGAAACCCTAATATAAATTGTGTGGCTGAATATAGCAGCACTAAAGGACACTAAAAGACAAATTCGACAGGCTTGACTGCAATGAGACTACCGGACCACAGTGCTTTAGTTATCGAAGCAGCCTGTAGGAAGCTCGAGGTGGCCTGTAAGTTGGAGAACAGTGCCTGACTGAACACTCATCAGACTGCACCCGTTGACCAGCTCATCAACTACCTCACAAAGCTCTTGACTCTTATTGCCTGCTCGAACGCCTCAGGTTATCATAGGAAGAGCAGACAGTGCCAATAAGAAGTCGTAAAACGAGAGTGCAATACTATAAAATCAAGAAAAAAAAGCTGTTACTGATGGGCAAGAAATAAGAGAGGGCCATCAAGACACTTTAGTTGAGTCCAGAGAGGCCTACAATAAAGAAACTTACTTTTTGGGCTGCAGTCACGCATTTCAACAAACTCAGAGAGGTTTTTTTCCTGATATGATTTGGTTATTTGTTGTTGTTTTTAATTTTCACTCTCTCTTAATTTGAGTTTTCATACTTTGCCGGTTGCACATATGAATAACTTCAAATAACTTGAAATGAATAGTACATTTGTTATTCAAACGTTGTCTGTTTCATTATGCCGAATCCCAAAATGAAAAACGGCAATGCAGAGAAAAGCTAATGAAGGATTCAGTCTCTGATGTAAAAGAGCATTAAACTGCATTTTGAACGTTCCCTGCACGTCACAAGGTTCATCTCAACTGATATGCTGCTAGCAACTCCACAGTAACGGGTTCCACTCCCTGGGAGCATAAACTGATTAAAATATACCTTGAATGTCTTGGTTTGTCGCATTGCATTAATGCCTTTTCTATTTGTTACAGTTAACATGTTGCTGATCAGTTGTTACACTAAGCTTATTTAAAGTAGTTAAACTACAGCATGCTATTCCTTTGAAAAAGTAAACTAAAGGCTAACAAAAAGTGAGTACAGCTTTGCTTAAATATTAAACTTTTCAACATTATAATTTAAGCAGAGGCACATTTTTCGGGCACGGTTTATATAATAAATGACAGGGTTCCTACAACTTTTGACCATGATTTTTTTTTTTCATTCATGAAAATTGAAAAGGGTTTTATTTAATCATTTTAAAGCACTTGCACTTACAAAGACCAGTTTCTGCTCTAGTCTAGTCTGTATGAAATATTTTAGAACAGATAACTTGTAAAACTACTATACTCACTGTGGAAGTTTCTTTTTCAATTACTTTTCTCTGTTCTGTCTGATGTTTTCCAGGGTGGCATATTTTTGTGCTCTAGCTATAAAAAATATATAATTTCACTGATTACAACTAAATATAATATACTTATTTTATAAAACGGAGTTAAAAAATTAGTGATGAACAGCATAATTTAACTGTTGTAAATGCTGCTATAAAAATATAATACAATATAATTTGCTATAATGAACTACATTTAAACTCCTTTTTTTAGTTTAATGCAGCATTTGTGTGGAGTGCAAAAAACACAGTCTTGTTGTTCCTGTACAATGACAGTAAAAGCATAACTTGACTTAATATGACACTTTTTTGTTGAAGTTACTCTGAACCTGCCCTAGAAACGCAGCATTTATCACCAACATGATATCTGCGGAAAGAGCACGTTCCTCACGTGCTAGCCATCTTCCCCCTATTCACCCCGCACTCGCTGTAATTCTACAACTAACGAGTGGGAGGAAGATTTCAAAAATTGCTTTTTGTCATTAGCACTGAATTCAGATGACTCAATCAAGCCCAGGGGACTTAACAAGGGCACGATCATCATTTATTCAATTTAGTATTATAAAGAACATTCATTAAACTGGGAGTTTGGGGGGCCAGGGTTGCAAACGTGACAAATCCTTCCAGGCTGCCCATGGGAGGATTTTTAAAGAGACTTTTAAATGTACAAGGGACCTTACCTCCTTGCCTCTGGGATATTTAAGCGTATGTGTCATCGGGATGGCTCGAACGGCGAATGTCGATTCATCTGAATCAGGAAAGGTGGATATTCTAGGTGTGTGTTCATGGTGCACCACGGCTGCTGAATTATTGAGCAGAAAAACTCTCTTTGATCCATGCTATGTAGCCCACATACCAATCTCTTACCTGTCATCCTCCCAGAAAGCCATTCATTTTTCAAATGTTTGCAAGGAGGATGCTGTGGTATGTTTCTTTTTTCTACCGCAAGAAATTTCCAATCCCTTTCAGGCTCTAAATTGATATGTAGCCGACCAGTTCTAGGCAGAATACAAAGAACTATTCTGTGATTTCAGATTTGATTGCCAGTTCATGCAGGAAAGTAGTAAGATAAAAAAAAAATAAAAAAAACACTCCTGAACTTTGATTCCTGGCTTTTTGTCTATTCAAAAAACATTGATATTGAATGCAGGCTCGAGCTGGACTGAAAGCTACCAGGAATATGTTTTATTACCAAATCAATAAACCAAGTCTCAATGTCCAGAGCTGCATATATCTTCAATGTGTTTAGCAGCCGTTTAAATAGAAAGAGAACTTTACCAAAGCATAGAGAGTGGGAGAGCAAGGTTTAGATATTGCACCGAAAGGTCATGTGTGGGAGTTCAGTGTCTGAGTGAAATGAAGAGAAAGCCATCACGCTCAGTCTGCGGAAAACGTTATGCAAAAAAAGGACTGTAGCAGGCTCACCAGTCATTTCAGTTTCACGCATGGTTTCCAGACCCACGGCTCACGAAATGGGTAGGCGGGGTGTGGGTTTTATATCCCGTGACTCAAACGCATCAGGGTTTACATTTGATTGCTTCAGCACAAAATCCCCTCACATCAAATGTCTTGCGCATCGCAAAGCCCAGTGACACACAGAAACATGGTCATAATTTTGAATCTGGTGATCTTTCATGAAGTGTTCCCTCGCTTGAAAGTGGAGATGCATAAGTGGGCGCATAAACGCATCTCCTGAAAGATATCTCCACTCTGCTCTCATTTTTTCCTGCCGTATTCCTGTTTACGGAAATGTCAGTGCAGTAAAATTTGTAAGGGTGGGTATTAAATAGTCAAGCTAGAGGTGTAAACAAAAAAGCCCATTGCAATGCAGAAACGCATATCTATTGTTAGCAGTACATATTTTTGGATGTCATTTGATGCACATATATATTGAAGTTTTATTAAGTGCATTTAGTTAACAAAATTATATTTCGTCTCTATGGCTGGTCTTCTATTTTGCACCCTTTAAATAAATAAAAAATACTGCCCTATTGACTTTTGCCCAGGTTTTTGTTGGTCAATGGTGCAGTCGATTTCAGTTGCCTCAAAATAGCAACACGTCAACAATGTGCCGAAACACACCTCGTTTTCAGACCAGCACGTCCATGGGCGTACAGATGGGCGCGAGTACATTTGCTATTTAAACAATGTGACACATGACGTGAAAATGATAACTGCGTTGGGTTGAATCTAACAAAAACCTTTGAATCTTTGGAACACAAATTAAGATATTTTTGTTGAAAGCTGATGGCTGAGAAAGGCCTCCATTGACATTCAGTACATTTACACTCACAAGACCCATAAAAGGCACTAAAAACGTCGTTACAAAGTCCATCTCACTACAGTGGCTCTACAATAATTTTACGAAGCGACGATAATAGTTTTTGTGCGAAAAAAAAAATCTAAATAACGACTTTATTCTACAAGTTCTTGTCTTCCTTGTTGGCCTCTGCCGTGAACTCACGAAGCACCACGACGCATGCGCGAGAATATGACATAGAACCGGCGTTTGAACACGTGACCCAGAAGCGAGGAGATTTGTTTACAACGAGCAAAGGAAGACGCGCCGTATCTAAGCTGTTGAATTCTACATTGATTGTGCTTTAGGTCTCAGCGTAGTGCTCAAAATGGGACTAAAGTGTGCATTTCATGGATTCCAGAACGCCGGCGCTACGTCATATTCTCGCGCATGCGTCGTGGTGCTTCGTGAGTTTCACCATTTGACACAGTATAATTTAGCTCCATCCATTGCTATGGTTATCACTGTCAATCAGATTTAATCACACAATTAACCATTTCACGCATAGAGGTCACCACAGTTTTTTTCCCCTCCAAACCAGTGGCGGCTGGTGGGTTTTAAAATAGAGGAGGCACACCCTTCCAAGTATTTTTTTTTTTAACTACTTTAAATTGGCTTTTTTTGGGGGGGTCACTTTTAGACATGTACAGAAAACAACACCAATACAGCAAGACAATATACATATAATTTAACCTTCTGTCCTTTAAATGTCTGTGTTCAGACACGTTCGGCCATTTAGGGAAGCTGATTGTTGTAGCCTATATCTTAGCTTAGCCTATAGGTGTGGGGTCTTCCTTAATTTTTAATTTGTAGCTGTTGTTCAAATGGTAGTTTCATACATTTGTTTGCGATTAAATATGCAATCTCTACTCTGCATACGTAGTTGGTACATCAGCGGTAGCAGTTCAAAATAATATCACGTAATTTACGTCTCTTCGATGATTGGTTGTTATACCAAGGGATGCTGGCCTCCTTTGCCACGTTACTTTTCTCAATACTCCTAATCGCTGAAAGTTAAATTCTCGTTGTGATTGGCTAATTTCTATCCACTCAGACAGTCGCGTTTCGCAAATTCAGGCGCATTCGGGAAAGAGAGCAGTGGTTACACTTACAGAGGTGAATTACAAAAAATAAGTAGCTACACATTCTGAGACATGAAATGAATAACTGGGAGTTTTATTACATTAAATCGTCCTTCTCCCATTTTCACCTCAAAATTTTGGGTGCGCTGTGCCACCTTTGCCTTCCCTGATGAGCCGCCACTGCTCCAAACCAAGATGGCCGACCGCCAGTCAGAAATGCCAAGTTGTTCCGGAATATTAATCCATTCCTTCTTTCAGACTCTTGCAGGTAAAACAAATGTAGCATCAAGTAACATCTAAGGAGTCTGTCACAGGGTGTTTTGGTGATGGTTCATGTTCATGTTCCATGTTTTCAGTTTGTCATGTTTTGTCTTGTCATGCACTTCCTGGTCTTGTCATGAGATTCCCTTGCCCTCATGTGATCCTGCCATGTGTTGACATGTCATTGGTTCATTGTTTAATCACTGTTCACAGGTGTCAGTCATTTGTATAGTCATTTGTCTCAGTGTATTTAAGCCCTCATGTTTGCCATGTGTCTTCGTCTGTTATTGAATGTGTAACCTGCTGTGTTGGTGAGTGTGTGGTTTGTCCAAGCCAAGTTTGTATTGCCAAGTCTTTTGCTTAATGATTTGGATTTGGATTTATGTTAAGATTTAAGTTATAATAAACTGCACCTGGGTTATTTAACTTGCCTTGTCAGTGGACTTTCGTTACAGAGTCATATCATTGTTAAATTTTCCAAGTATTGATTTTATATTGGGAGGAAATTCTAATTAATCACCCATCCACTAAATTGGACATCATGCATCACTAGTTATTTTCCAGCTACAATTCTACTATTAATGTTTGTTCTTTAAAATACTTCATCTGCAGTAACATTTTTGGTGGTAAATAAATATATTAGTTATTATAATTTAAAGGATTAACAGATTCATACTGAACACAAATTCTGGTATTCTGATATTGGGTATCATTAAATGATCAAATGCATCTTTGAAGGGACAAATTCATTTTGGCGGCTTCTGAAATATACAAGAAAATTCTGGAAAAACGCATATATATATATATTATATAAACACATGTAATTGATCTCATGCATTAATCAAAGTTAATTTTCACAGCCTTAATTTTTCACATAATTCACCAATATAACTGTCCTCAAACATGTTTTCTGCTTATACAGTTGATTATACTTAAATTATTCTTGATTTCTGTAGTCTTGTTTTTTTTGTTTTGTTTTTTAGTGTGTCTAATCCACTTAGAATGAAAATATTAAAGAGGCCATAAACTGTGTTCTGGTGTTTTTATAGGACACGTTTTTTGTTACATAAACGGGCTAAACATACTTCAACAAAATCTGTTATCTCACTTTTGATGAGAAGAACCATTGTGAGAAACATCCTCTGTCAAACCAAAAGCATCAAGCAGATTGATATCCAGATGTTTAATGTCCCACGGTTCTGCAACATGTTTCTTGCTTCAATGCAAGAGAGAAGGAAAACTGAAGAGTGAAACGTCTATCGCATTGAGCCATGCCATGGTTAATGATGCCAGATAGAAAGACGGGAGACAGAAAAGAGATGGCTGGGGGGAGAATGAGAGAGAATTGTGTATGCATCTGTTCTTTACATCAAACAGAGTTTGGAAGAAAAATACAAAGGCAAGGATTTCATAAGTGGTAATGATCCAGCTTCAATTAAAAGTAGGTCAGAAATGTCACTTTTCTACTCATTATCTCAACCTATCAGTAAATGGAAGTGTGTATATATAGTATGACTTTTTTTTCACTGATGTATGTAATTTTTGTGACCGCAAAAATAATGCCTGTTTTTAGGTTTCCTGGCACCTCCCCCTGCTCTCCCATTGGTCAGACTAATGGATGTTCCTGCCCACATTTATCTGGATTTCAATGTTGCATCTAGCAGTGAATGCAATACAGGGGAATCAGACTTGTAGCGATTTTAATTGTTATCTCTGCCCATAAATCTGAGATGCAAAGTATTTTAACGGAAAGAAATATACACACTTTAATAAATCAGTCTGTTGCTTTAGTCCTTTATCATTCTGTCTGTTTCCGTTATACTCAGGCCTATTGAGTCAAGTTTGTATGACAGGCAATTGTCACGCAGCTGAGAGAAAGTGTCTGCTAAAGCATTATCATTGTGATCAATGGCCCAATTCATTTGGCATCTGACTGCCAAGCATCAAACCCTGATGCTGAACACTATTTACTGTTTGGGAAGAAACAGTGGCTTGACTTTAATTAATAAACAAGCTTTTGATACCACACTTCACTGCCACATTACCCATCTCGCTTTTTGTTTTTTAATTTCCTGATGGTACCAAAACCAAAGATTGGATCGGTTGTGCAGTGCAATTATAACACAGAAAATATGAGCAGAATCTATATTTCTGGAAACTTTAAAATGTTAACTAAGCATCAGTGGATATGGAACAGAATGAAAACATTTTGACATTGATTGCATGAATATGGAAATTATCTGACATTTGTCTTGGAAGTGTGTAGATGAGATACACTCTACAAAAAAAAAAGGTTCTATATGGCACCAAAAATGGTTCTTGGCTCGTGATCATAGAGGAACCTTTTTTAGTGCTATATAGCACCAATTTTGGTGCTTCAGTGGTTCTTCAGCGGTTCTTCAGAGGTGCTATATAGCACCTTAGTCGAAGAACCGCTGAAGAACCACTGAAGCACCAAAATTGGTGCTATATAGCACTAAAAAAGGTTCCCCTATGATTACGAGCCAAGAACCATTTTTGGTGCCATATAGAACCTTTTTTTTTTAGAGTGTATTCTCAAGGTATTTGGTCTGTTCTGGTCTTCAAATATTAAAATACTACTATCCGTACAATCATGTATATAGTTAGGACAGAAAAATCTAAATTTAAATGGATGATAAATAACTTGCAGTAACACGGTCCAATTCTCAATAGTTTATTAGCTTGCATATTACTAGAATATTGGCTGTTTATTAGTACTTATAAAGCACATATTAATGCATTATTGCTACATGACCATATTCTACATCCCTTAATCCTACCCAATACCTAAACTTAAACATTACAAACACTACCTTACTAACTATTAATAAGCAATAAAGTAGGAATTTATTGAAGCAAAAGTTGTAGATAATAGTGAATGTGTTCCCTATACTGAAGTGTTACCAAACTTACTATATATTTTGCTGATGTCCTGTATTCTGTTGGAAATTCATTTGTCATTTAATAATATGGCTAATATACTGTATAATATTTGGCCCAGTGTTTGTTCCATATGTTAGGTTGGTAAATCACACTTCCTTTGCTGTTATTAAATGTACAAAATTCACTATAATTCACTATTCAGCCCATGTAATTTAATACATTTTCATTGTTGTTCATGGCAATATTAATGTACTTTGATACTTAATTTTCTATATGAGCAGTAAATTGACAGTATGAAGCATCTTGTGTTTGATTATCTATAGAACTCTACTCATGGTGTTGTTTTATTGCAGATTCGATCGGACCAGGACAAAGAGATTGAGATCCGGTACAGTATAACAGGAGCCGGAGCAGACCAGCCTCCCAGTGACGTCTACATCATCGATCCTGTGACAGGGAAAATGTCTGTCACTAAACCTTTGGACAGAGAGGATAGAGCCTCTTACCATGTAAGTGCCTTCTTTTTCAGAGTTGCCTCGAGAAGAGAATTTTTTGCCCTATTCAGAAACTATTTAAAGTAGGAACTGGCCTCAAACCCATTTAAGAAACATGCTCCAGTTTGCAAGAGTTGATGGCCTTTTGCCAGTTGGAATAAAACTAGAACTGAACTGTCTTGTTTTAATATATGCAGTGATCCTGAAAAGTATTTGGACAGTATTTTGACACTTAAGCCACTTTTAAAAGTGTATGAATGCCTCTGCATTATAAAACAAAATAGTTGAACATATCATTTTCTTCTCTGTGGGTGTACAATATTTGGATATGTTGATGCTGTTGTATATAAAAACAGGTTTTATGGGGACTTTCCATAGACGTAATGATTTTTATACTATACAAATATTCTATCCCCTGACCCTAAACCTACGCTTCTGTATGATTTATAAGCTGTTTTCCTCATGGTGACCCAAAAATGACAAGGTTTTCAGATATTGCCCTCTTTGTGGGGGACGTTTGTATACACACACACACACACACACACACAATGAATTCATTGAATTATATACAAAATATCAAACCAAGTAACCACTTCCAGAACCAACCAACTTTTCAGAGACCCTTTTAATAATTTTAAACCAGTTGGTCTCAAGGTCACTGCATGTACTACGAGTTTAAAAAAAATAGAGCACTTACTATTCAATTCTTTATTCGTATTATTAATTTTCAGGAATGATTTAGTTGCTTAATTATTTATAGGCTATTTAACTGATATATTGTCTTAGCCAACCCCTAAACCTAAACACAACCATTGGTAACCCTCTTGAAGTTTATAAGGCCCTATCTGTTTTTTGCTGGAAAGAAAGACCTTGTTTTTCAGAATGGAAGCAAGATATTTTCTGTGTTAGTAGGAGACTTCCTTTTCATTAGCCGCAGCTCAGCATGGCACTTCGTCTGGTGTGTGACTGTCTTAACAAAGTACAGTAAACAGCAAAAAAAAAACAGTGTGTTTATTAGTACATTAATACATTTAAATAATATGAAAACAAATACCAGTTACGATGCTAATTATCTTTTTGCACAGCTAAAATAACTGGAGATGCCTGACACAGAAAGCTTTCAAATTTAAAATGGCCCCGCCCACTTTTACGTTAAAAATAAGGTGAAAAGATGTAATCATTTCTGTAGGTCTATAGTCTTTGCATCTGTTTGTTTTAGGTTTAATTCAGCTCTGCTTTGTTGGAGTGGAACTGGCTAGGTGGTATTGCAGGAATAGAGTGTTGGATGTATGAAGTCCTTGCAAAATTAGTCTTCCATAGATTTGTACAACCAGAAAGTATAAATACTTTTTGAATTCAATTTAGATCAATACATTTCTTGCTTCATATCATATCATTAAAATAAATAGCACTTTGTTATATTTTGTCATGCAGTGCAAATACATTGGCAGCCACTTAAGCCACTTTTTAATTAATATGAATATGTTTTTATAAACTTCAGGATAACTTTTAATCAGAACTTCAAACTCAGGGATCTGACTTGATTGCAAACCCTGATTGGTTCCAGAAAGCCATCAAAACAAGTGCAGTTGCCTTGTCAGCCTTTTTACCTATCAAAGACAAAACTACAGACTTCGTAAAGCTACTGCTTGTTAAGCAAAGTTTGCAGAAATCTTAAAATTCATACTTCATACTTGTGCAATTAAGTCTATTCAAACTGCTTTCAATGCATTAAAAACAAATCGTTTCGGACCTGCTGGCTGGCATCACTTGTTAAGAGCGCTTTTTTGTTTTGTTTTTGTGCAGCTATTCTGTTTATGTGGCTCTTTTTCTTATGAATAATGTGAAGAAGAAAAGCTAGAGACAAAGAAAAGAATCGCTTTGACACGTCAGGGGTTTTTTTTCAGTTAGTCAAACTGTCAATTAGACGAAGGTTCAGTAGCAACGTGCAGATGAGAGTGTGAGCGAGAGAGAGAGAAAGGGAATGAAATAGTGTTGAATTGTCACAAGTGATGAGTATGCAACTCCCAATTCTTCAACTCAACTGGGGAATCAAATCAAACAGCAACCCTGCCCCCTTATGTTTCTGCCTGTCACCCCACCTCTGTCACAAGAGGGCTGCCAGCCAGGCTTCCTTCCACCACATCTTCCCCCAACTGTCATTCACTCACACGCTCCTAACACAACACATTGCTTTTGTTTCTCACGGTTGTTCCTTACAATTATAACTGCCTCTTTATCTCGGCTGTTTTGCAGGAAGTGTCAATAGGCCCTTGGTACAGTATATATTTAGATCAGCTGTAAAACGAGGTCTTCTCTGTTTGCGGCTCCTACTTTTGACTTATGCCTCCCTTTCTCTCTCACTCCTTCTCTTTTCTCTTAACTCTCCGGTCCATTGAGCAGTAGATGATGTGGCACCGTGCATCTACCTATCAGTCTAAATTACGGCTAGGCTTGTCTCACCCCGCGTGTGTGCGTAAGTGTGTCTGCATATCTGAATAAGTCAGCACCCGCAGTGGTTAAGTTGGCGGCTGTGTGTGTGCGAGTGCATACATTTTCTAAAAATAGCCGCCTATGGAGGCATGATACTGTAGGCCGTCCCAAAAGGTAGGTAACTTAATTATGCTGTCTCTTAAGATACCTCGCTCGGGCCAAAATCAAAGGTGACACTGCATAAATCCTCAATAAAGAAGGCAATGCCAGAATGCATTGCGACAAGCTCAGTGAAGAAGAAGAAAAAGAAATAATATAAATGTAACATAATGTATGTGTAATATTTATAATAAATATTGTAATTGTAATGCAATTTTGTAATGTTTTTAAACATGTCATCAACATCTCATGCATTTACTTGATCAAAAATTCAGTAAAAACAGTACTATTGTGAAATATTATTAGAATTTAACATAATAAAAAATATGTATTACTGTGATGGCAAAGCTGAATTCTCAGCAGCCATTACTCTAGTCTTCAGTGTCACATGGTCCTTCAGAAATCTAAAATGACGATGAATTGCTCCGTTGCCATTATTATTAGAGCTCAATTATTAATTATTATTGACAGTGTGATACTCTTTTTTTTAGGATTCTTTGATGATAGAAAGAAAAGCATTTACTTGAAATGAAAGCCTTTGTATCACTATTAATATCTTCACTGTAAATTGTGATCAATTTATTAAATAAACTGAATAAAATAGTGAATAAAACTGAAATAATATTTCACAATATCACAATTTTTAACTTTCAAAAACTATTTATAATAGGGTCAATTATGATTATGAAAAATTACACCCAGTTTTTTTTTTTCATTCACTCACTCACTCACTCACTCACTCACTCACTCACTCACTCACTCACTCACTCACTCAATTATTATTTGTATTATTTATTTATTCATTGAATATTATTGTGTGAGGTTTGTATTTTTATATAATTGAAAAATATTGGCAGCGAGACAAGAGCTAACAGAGCTAATGTGTATGATTCTCTGCGGTTATGAATGTAAATGCATGTTTACTTTCAGTTAGACACCGCTTGCAGTTAGTGAGTCAGGACGATAGGCGTATGAGCACTCTAAAGGTTAAGTGGCCCCTCGGGTCTTAAGCGGGGGATCGCTTATGCAGACCCTCCGTTACTCAGCATAGCATGAGAATCCATATGACTCCTCATATCTGATATCTGCTCACAATTTGCACTAACTCGGGTTGTTCTAGTGCAGACAGCCCAGATTTATACTCATGGCTTTTCACGTAAAATATAAGCAGGCTGATTCAATTAGAGCCTTCTTGAGTAGAATACAATGCTTATTTATCGGCACATCACAAAGGCCAGAATCAGTGTCTCCGGTGCTGCAATTGAGAACAGTCATGAACTTATTAAAAGGACAATCCCCCTGGAGCAACCTGAGGTTAACAATAGTGATGGCTCATGATTAACAACAATTGTGTTAGCAATAGCGATGACTCCCTCATCACAGGAACCAACAGAGCAACTGGATGTTTAAAGCTCAGCTTTAAGTCACCATACAATGACAATTGACTAGATTTACTTTCATAATACTTACAAAATACTTTCATAATGTGCTCTTATTGTGTAATATTCAGCAAGGTCATTGAAAATATAAAAAAAAAAATGTAATAGTTTTTTTTTTTTTGTAATACATTAGCATGCAAAAGTTTGGGGTATACAAGATTTAAAAAAAAAAAAAAATATATATATATATATATATATATATATATATATATATATATATATATATATATATATATATATATATATATTATTATTTATTTTATTTTTAAGTCTTTTCTGCTCACCAAGGCTGCATTTATATTATCAAAAAGAAAAGTATAAGCAGAAATATTATTACAATAAACAAAACTGGTTTCTATCATATATTTTAATGGAGCATCTATTTACACCAAGTGCAAATAGCATGCCTTGTTGGCAAGTGCTATTTGCACTAGCTCTACCTAACAATGCCTGGTTGTCAAACAATGCCAAAAAGATGCACATATTTTAACTTCTTCAGTGGCGTTATCAGTAAAGCGTAAGGCTCAAGGATCTAGGTTTTGACACGATCGACCCGGGTTCGAATCAGTTTTTTGCCGAGCTCGCTCTTCTCCCTTTTTCCATCACACATCGGAAAGGCATTTACTTTCAATAAAAATCAAGAAAATGTTCTAAAAGTGGAAATAAAGTGTCTAACGAAATGTTTAATAATAATAAAAGTATTTATTGGGTAGGGGTAGGGTTAGGGATAGGGGTAGGGAGGGCTTTTATTGCCCCATTAAGGCGGCATCCTATTAATAATTTTAATAAATATAATAATTTACACTGTTATTATTGCATCCTGTTAATTTACAACAATACTGAGGTGCAAATAGTATGTATCTTTCAAAATAAAGTATAAATAGCATCTAATTACTATTTACACATATTGCAAAGAACTGCTACTTTTACATGCTGTAAATAGAATATATCACTATTTTCACTTAGTGTAAATGGAATCTAGTTGCTATTTACACTTGGTGCAAATAGCCGCTGCCATACTTTAAAATGTAATTGTCTAATTTGATAGTAAAGCCATTACTCCAGTCATTACTGCTGTCACATGATCTTTCAGAAATCATTCTAATATGCTGATTTTCTGCTCAATAAACATTTCTTCTTATTATTAATTTTTAAAACATTTGTGCTGTTTAATATTTTTGTGGAAACCGTGATACATTTTTGGGGGATTCTGATGAATAGAAAGTTCAAAATAGTATTTTTGTAACATTATAAATTTATTTTTTACTGTCAATTTTGATCAGTTTAACGCATCCTTTCTAAATAAAAGTATGAATTTGATTTTTTGTTTTTTTATCTTACTGACCCCAAACTTTTAAACAGTAATTTAATAATTTGTTCTGCCACTTTATTTGACAGGATAGGGGAGAAGTGGTATAAATGAACATGAATGTTGACATAAACCACTGGATTTTTGAGGAATTTGTAAATAATTTGTTAACCCTGCATTATATAAATTCCCTTTTAAGTCTTTCTCAAAGTTTCTCCATGATTGGCCCAAAACTGTTAAAACCTGTAAATGGCAAACAAGCTCAGGTGTCTCATTAAAACAAGGGAAGTTTACTAACAGTATTGATTTGTGTTTTGTTCAAATGCGAGTCTTTGTAAAACTTCCCTATACAAAAAATGACCATGGTGAATTTGCTGCAGACAGGACAGTGAGCCTCTATATCTAGCTTTCCCTAATTTTGTGAGTATCCAATAGTTTTTCTTCACTGCCCACCAGTCTCCCACCACTAGAGTGTGTTGCAGAATTTAAGAGCTGATGGCTTTGACACAGTGGCAAGAGAAGAAAATAAACAAAGGGATAAAGAACTAGAGGAGGTTTTCTCTTTCTCTGCCCATCTCTCTCTGTCGCTCTGTCTCTGTCTAGTGTTTCGGTTCTGTCAGCTAGCATGTTAATAATGCCATTAAGCCACACATTTGCAGTCTGCACGCTCTCATGGGTCGACAGATCAAAGATCCAGTGTCTCAGCCACTAACAACAGACAATCTCACACATATCTTCATGCTCACCACACACACGCACACACACACACACACACACACACACACACACACACACACACACACACACACACACACACACACACACACACACACACACACACACACACAACCAACCAACCCATGCAGAATGCTAAGCACAGCAGCTGAGGAAACAGATTTTCCTGTTGTGCGTCTTTATTTATTTGTTCACCTGACAGTTAGTTTTGCCATGCACAACAAAAACCTGTCGTCTTATTAAATCGGCAATATTAAATGAGAGCTTTTGGCGGCAGGTGTCGTATTACCGCAGAAATGCATATAGAATCTCGTTGTTCCTATAGCGTATGGAGCAATGCAACGGTCTTATTTGGGATGTAATTCCGGTGAGGGATTTTAGGATAATAGTTTTATTTAGTGTGTGTGCATGTAATTCTGTAGTGAATAAATTCTAAGAAGAGAATTTGGAGTTAATCCAGCCTTAAACCTTTCCTCTATCCCTCTCTTTTTTCGCTCCCGGTCTCTTTCTTGCGCTATCTCTCGCTCTTTTGTTTTTCTTTTCCCCCTCACTTATCCTATTTCCCCTGGGAATGTTCTATCACTAAAAAAATCCTTTTTTTAAGGGGTTGTTTATCTGAATTAAAGAAAGCGTTATCTTGCCTCACATGCTTTTTCAGAGATCTTACCAAAATAGGCGTGGGTTTTATTTATTTATTTTTCTGAAGCTAAACTCCATTTCATACTCTCTTTCTCTGGAAGTCCTCACTGAATTATAACTCATGGTTTTCAGATAGGAACAAGGCAACACCATCCCAACGGATCCCGTATCTAACATCTATGAAATATGAATGTAATTTCCATTCAGTGCCTCCGCCAAGTACGCTGAGATCTTAAATGCCTCTGAGTTTCTTAAACCTGATTTAATACCAGTGCTGTGCTTTCCGCAGAAGCCTCTGCAGAGCTGATGTTATGGGTGAATTATGAATTGTTAATTAATGTGCTTTTATTGTTGTCTCGTCCACAGCTCAGAGCCCATGCAGTGGATATTAATGGGAACCAAATGGAGCCTCCTATTGATCTGTACATTTATGTTATTGACATGAATGACAACAGACCCGAGTTTAAGAACCAGGTCTACAACGGATCAGTCGCTGAATGGTCCAAACCTGGTACGTATCCACAATAAAGGTCATGGCGGTGATTATACTCATGATGATGACGTGTTTAGTTCATAATTTCATTTCATATGCCATCAAGAAAAAGCATAATGTATGCAGCATAATCATAAATTAACAAGGATGATGTCATAACTATAGTTAATAATCAGCAACAATATTGATGTTACAATGCTGGTAATGAAAATGACTGAAATCAGCTTATGGCATCACTTCATACAGAGGTTTAATATACAGTATATTATTTGTAATATTATTTGGTAATACTATATTAAGGTCACACATTCACAAACTCATCATATATATAATGTTGCATTCTTAATAAACTTTTTTTTTATTTTTGCAGTATTAGTTAGCGTTAAAATCAAGTTTTTAAAGTTTATGTGGTGTTTTTAATATGCTTTAAGACAAACCATGTGCAAATTCATATCAACACCATTGCTGAGTATTTTCTCCTTCAAACTGCTGTGAACCAAAAAAAAATACGGTTTGAAATTTGATTTCGCCCTGCAGCTCAGGCTTGACATATTTTTATTCCTGCTTCTGTTACAAATTTGCGGGGACATATCACAGACTGGCTTATCCACCTGGCACGCTATTGGTGGGTTTAACTAAATGACGAATAGAGAAGCGATGGATCGTTGGTCTGATTGGTTGAAGGACTATCCAATTGTGTACATTCAAATGAACTATGTCCATTGATCACGCCTCTTGTGTTCTGATTGGTTGAAGGACTATACAATTTCATACAGAGTCATTTGAACTATGCCAATTGATCACGCCTCTTGTGCAGTAAAAATACAGAGCTTACATGTTCAATCTTAAAAGATTGAGCTTGGTCTGGTGATAGCTGAAGGAAAATGCTATATCTAAGTAAGGAATAATTGACGACGGGCCGTTCAATTATTAGAACAATAATGCACACCCGAGGTGGTGATGCGGTCACGACGCGAAGCGGAGTGGCCGTTACACCTCGGGTGTGCATTATTGTTCTAATAATTGAACGCCCCGGAGTCAATTATTCCGCTTATACTACGGTTACCACACCTCAAGACATCGATCCGAAGATATATTTAAAGGGATTCGTCCGGTTTTTGTACTTAAATCGCTATTGTGAGTAGGACTATTTCTTCCGCGTCTCATCCAACGGCTCTTTTGTTAGTTCTGAAACGTCATTTTAAAACTGTTAACAAAGGCTTGAGCCGTTGATAGCATTCTACTGCAGTTATTAATAAAGTTATTAGAGAGAGAGCGAGAGCGAGAGCGAGAGCGAGAGCGAGAGCGAGAGAGAGAGAGAGAGAGAGAGAGAGAGAGAGTGCTTGTGTGAATTAGGCTACCTCTGTGCGTCTCTAAACAGCGCTGTTATTACCTCACTAGTGAAAAAATGTCACGTGTAGCCTTTAAGTTGCTCCACTATATAGGCTAACTGATCAAATCGTCAGGGCAGCGCTGACACCTTTTTGTGCAAACTGTAGTGCGTGTGATTTCAGTAATGAGACAGAAAGGCTTGCCTTTGATGTCCGCTTCCGTTTGTTGGTTTTCATCTGGACTGTCTAATACTGCTGCCGCCCAGTTGTTGAACGTTTTATATTCACCGTAAATATTAAGATTTACTTTAGGAAAATCGTCTGTCATATTGTTGTTTTTTAGTCCTGTAATGTCCGTTGTTACAGTTAACTATGCGAAGTGATATGGAACTGTAATTCGGTCAAGAGCTGCCTGGAACTACGTTCGCTGTGCATCTCCCAGAAAATAATTGCACACCTTAGAACGTTCATCAGCCAATCAGATTCAAGCATTCAACGGCCCCGTAGTATAAATGCAGGTAATACACTCGCTCACTCGATCTCTCTCTCTTCTCTCTCTCTCTCTCTCTCTCTCTCTCTCTCTCTCTCTCTCTCTCTCTCTCTCTCACAATACTCGCTCTACATAATACAGTAAGCTTCAATGAACAATATCAATGAGAACAAACATATGTTTATGTTGCTAAGGGTGTTATGTAGTGATACATAGAACCGATGGGTGAAGTGGTCGTAACCGTGTGTTAGTGTGAATAAAACAGCTATTGGCCAATCAAGATCAAGGACTGGAACTAACTGTTTTATGATTAGCAATATAGCGGGTGATTATTATGGATATGAAGTATGTTACGATGTTATGATGAACTATAGCATTTCTCCACTGACGTTCTAAGCTGTTCAAAGCTTTTCTAAGATTTTTAGAAGGCAGACTAAAATGGTGAATGGGAACATGGTTTGTGTAACATTAGCAACAATTTGTAGTCAAGTCAAGCAAAAGGCTAACCATATTAATTACCGTTATGTGTCCGATGTTGTAAAGAGAGTGATACATTTGTGCAGCGTTTACGTTGAAAGTTGACAGGGCTAATTTGCATATTCATGGTTCTGCAAATACTAAATGAAGCAAGGGTGTAGAGTTACAATGAAGCTATTCTAAGGCATTAAGAATTTTTTTCACTGGGAATATTTTTTTTTATATGTCATTTTGGTGATCAAAGATGAGTGTTAAAGGATTAGTTCACTTCAAAATTTCCTGAAATGTTACTCACCCCCATCTCATCCAAGATGTTCATGTCTTTCTTTCTTCAGTCGAAGAAATTCCAGGATTTTTCTCCCCATCATAGACCTCCATGGCAACCAAAATGTTGAAGGTCCAAATCAATGCAGTTTCCAAGCGTTTGGAAGGGCTTCAGAGGCTCTGCGCGATCCCAGACGAGGAATAGGGTCTTATCTAGCGAAACGATCTGTCATTTTCCCCCAAAAAAATTTAATGAATATACTTTTTAACCTAAATTGCTTAACCTTAATTGAACATTTAAGATGTATGGTAAAATGAGTAGATAAACCTGTATTTCTGACTAGCATTTATTTCATTTTAGTTTACTCAGGAACAGTGTTGTGCAAGTTACTTCCAAACTAATACATTATAGATTACTTGTTACTGTTATTAAAGTAACAGTATTAAAGTATTATTTGTTAAAGTAATTCTTCACCTTACAATATTACTGTCTCAGAATTCAAATGCGTTACATTACTCATGTATTACTTCTGAGTTACTATCACCAAAATAACTACAGAAGTAGAACTTAACTTTCTTAAATGACAAAATGTACTACAGAGCATTTTACATCCAGTAGAAGGCGATATGATGCAACAATGACTGTGGGCTATCCAGGCTACTAATAATATAGCATATAATTGGCAAAGTGAAGGCTCAAGACAATGCAAGAAAGGATGACAGACAATTGTGACGTTGATAGTCCTTTTGGTTTTAGACAAAGGTTGCATTTGATTGACTATTACGTTCTTCTTGTCCTTATCTCTGACAAACTCGGAAGTAATGCGCATTCGTCCATCTCGTGAATGTACAGTCTTCTTCTGCCATCTTAACCCATTAGCCGCTTTTCCACTGGCCAGTGCGAGCACAGAGGCCGATATGCCTCGCGTCACTCCTGTAAAACCCGCCTTAAAAACACCTTCACTGGACTATGTCACACAATACAAAGGTACACCAGCAAGAGGGAGATGAATGAAATCGCTATACAAATATATCAGAAGCTGTCATTTAGTCTTTATCTACAAACTTAGACACCACACGTGGCTATTGACTGACCACGAACCGGTAATAACTTACTTGCTTTTTTTACTTTGTTGTAATGAAGCGTTACTTAACATGTACCGAATAAAATATTACTGAAAATGTATTAGTAATGCCTTACACTACTGCGTTACAACAAAAAGTAATACGTTACTGTAATGCATTACTTTTGTAACGCGTTACTCCCAACACTGCTCAGGAATGCTAACTGCTCTAAAGAAAACATGAAGCAAAGTTATAAAGATAAAGTTAATGAGTTAAATCATTGATGTTGTTGTTATTATTAAGTTAAAAGTGAATCTAGTTTTATTATTGCTGGTGCCCTGCCATGAACCCTGCCCCCACAGCAAACTGAACCGTGGCTCCAAAACCGTGATGTGAACCTAACTGTGGCATTGGTGTATCGTTACACCCCTATATATTTATGTGATTTATCTTATTTTTAAATATAAATATTTTATATATAAATATAGCATATTTATTTTCTTAAATATATACATGCATGTGTGTGTATTTATATATAAATAATAATTATACCCAGTACACACACATATATGTAAACACAAACTTTTATTTTGGATGCGATTAATCGCTTGCACAGCACTAATATAGTCCCCTCTCTATGAACGCTACTCTGTGCTCTTTGAATTGGTGTTCAACGTTGTGTCTAACAAACACAGGTTCAGAATCTTTCTTTATTCTCCACCTCTTCGGTTTGTTAGGCATCAGAGTTGACTGGCTGAGCAGCGAAAGCATAGACTGTGAGTCAGATTGTGTCCAACTCTTGTATTGTTCTGGCCCAGAAAGCTTGCCTCTGAGGACAAAACTTTAGTCTTTATTTTGTTGAGCTCTCCTCAAATAAAACTTGATTCTCATGGGAATTTATAAACAAAGAGAAAAAAAGAGCAGCACAATATTTTTTGTTTCCCTTCAGTAGAGCGTGGGTCTGCTCCACATCAAACAAGCACTGTAAATTATCCATAGAAAACGGACGCGTTACAGGCTGTTCCATTATCCCTCTGCTGTCCATGCTGACATTCTCCATGTTTTATGTGAATTAAATACATGAAGTCCTCGCAAATTCAAGCTAAACTCCGTTTTTGGCCCTCGTGAGACCGTGGTTAATCTCATTGCCTTGAAAATGGCAATGCCAATATTGCCTGTTGATCTTCTGTGATCACAAGGATTTAATCACAGCAGATGTTTTGTATATTTTAAACGTGAACGTTGAAGGAACATGTTTATCAGTTTAACTCACCAAGGGAAGCTTAGACCAAACAGATGCTCATATCAGAGTGTCTCTGAAGTATTACAGCGGATTTTCCATCAGCCCCTGCACTACAGGCCACGTTCAAAGAGGAGCATGCAGGGAAGTGTCCTTATCACCAGCCACAGATGTATGTGAACTTATCAGATCAATTCAACAGAGGGATCCAACTTTAAATGATACATTACTGATTTCAGTGCCAACAAAATACCTATTTGGAGATGTAGACACATAGAGTAATTGAATTGTATTCTTTGCCGCCTAAACACAAGTAATCACCCAATTACTGCACATTTAGAAGACTGATCCAATTTACGTTTAATCCAATTCATCTGTGATTCAGACCTGGATCAAATTAAACTGTTTAGTGTGAATCCAGCCTTTTGCTGATGCATTGGCAAACAAAAAGTGTAGTAAAAAGTAAGTTGATATTCTTTTGTTCTTCATGTCAGGTCAATTCAGCTTTTATTTGCGTTAAAAATGTGTGAGAAATTGTGGTTCTCTTACAGATCCTGGAGGTAATTTTACATAAAACTATTTTCAATTTTCGAGTTGTTCTTTATTAATTCATGTTTCCGATCTTATTTTGAAAGACTTATTCCAAAGAAAACTGAATGACATGCACTAATGTTTGTCTTTATTTATTACTAAGGCTAGCATATACTAGGCAGGTAGTCGACATAAGAGCTATCACTAGTAGAGCTACCACTAGTCAGGTAGCTACATAATAAACCACTTGTTGGCACATTGAATTCTTGAGCACGGAATGCAACTCGCTTGCCTTTAATGCAATTTAAAAAAAAAAAGTTTTTACAATACATATAAGAGACATAATTGTTGCAAAGATTGGGCTGTCAATTAATAAACACTTGTTGACTTGTTGTTTTTGTTTTACAGTAACATAAACCACAAGTACTTGAGTAATTTGGGTATTATTTTGACAATAACCGACTTATAGAAATATGTAGCTGTGCAACCCCTATTTATTTCAAATAAATAGAATTTCAAATAAATTATTTTAAAGTTTGAATAGAAAACATTGGTGCATTTTTTCCAATTTTCTTTGGAATTAATCTTTCAATATTATTTTTAGGCAGAAGTTCTGTCCTACATTTTGTCTCCATTTAACTATTTGCTCTAAAATACTTTTGAGTATGATAGTAAAATGTGTTGTGACACAATATATGGAAATTGTGAGATATTACAATAACAGTACACAACATGAGCTTGATGACTGAATGTGTTCAGTGTATTCAGAGAGAAATACATTTATACATGAAATATACATCTAGCAAAATAAAGTAGTCCTTATAAATAGTTTTTTGGGAATTATCCCATTTTAGTAACAATGAACAAACTATGAAGCAGTTAAGGCTGATTTGCCGTTCTCACATTCTCAAAGAAATATAAAGTTTTCCTGTACTTTTCACAATAATTAACCAAAATTTGCATGCCAAAAAGTCAGCTGCACCACACAATGACAGTGTTTAGAAAACTCATATTCGCGAGCTTGAGGAACTGCTGTAGCCAATTATCTGTTGAAATTTTTTCCTGCTATCTAAAAACAATTCTCTGATGTTTTGCATTTTACGAGCCTCCAAAATCAACGTTGATCCTGCCTCGTATTTTAGTCACATGAATACTTGTTTACTTTCCTTTCTTTTCTCCCACCTAAATAACCAGTGACAGGGAGATATTTTTGCTGCCTGTTGCAGAGAAAAACAAGCCACAGCAAAAGAGCGGCACGATTAGAACATTTTGTTTTCACACTTCCAGCTCACACAACCGATAAGGACATTTGCTAACAGTGGACGATAGGACGCTACTTGACGCTCAGCCTCAGACAGCTGGCCATGGGGGTTAATTAGGCCCTGACGTCCGCACACGAGAGAGGAGAAGAGAGAGGAAAAGCGAGCCCTGAGAGGAGAGAGGAATGTTTCAATCAGTTTAATGGACTTAAAGTAGGCGCCTGCCTCTGGCTCTTTTTAGCAGGAAAAGTCATTTGCCTCTTCATAGTCCTCAAAGGACTCCATATGGCTACGGCCCTGACAAAACAGATTTGCTTTGAAAGCCTCACCGTGAGGGTGGTGTGAGACAGTGCTGAGTGTAATCTGCAGTGGAAAACGGAGTGATAACAGCTTGGAGGACTGGTTTAGTCTGGCTAGCAGCTTGTCTCGGATGGACAGCCATGTATAGAGAGCTTTTTTATGTTGTATTTTCAATGTAAGCATGTTGTGTTGTATCTGTACCGTAAGCAATTGAAAATTGCAACAGAGTGGCACCGAGATGGATTTTTCCTGTTCGTGTTCAAAAGAATACTTATTTTGGCATCAGACAGCTTTGAAATGGGGAAAGATTGGAAAAGATAAGTTGCTTTTAACTGAGCTGGCGCTACAAGGGTCGGTTTCAATTCTCAGCCTGGTTTTGTTAAACTTGTTAAAACTAATGACTCCCCAATTTCTTATATACCTGTGAAAGAGAGAGGCTCCCGACCAGCATGCGTCTAATGAAAGGACGAATTTTGAGCTTCAGTGGTTTAAGTCGAAAAGCAATTACAGCATTGAATTAGTTTTCAAATTAAAAAGCAATTGAAAAGGCCCAGGGGTTAACTGTTTCTTGCATGGTCATCTCTCTCACTTTTACACATAAAGAACATTTAATCCCGTTACAGAATGGCACTCATTGAAAATTGAAGGCGACAGAGTTGACATGCAACTCTTTTGTCTTCATCCCTTCTCATGTGCTTGCTCACTCTCTGGTTGTTCAAAAATTGATGTAGCCCTATCAGAAGAGGGCTTAATTGTTTTTCTTCTCCCTTCGCTCATTTCTTCCTTTTCCTCTTTCTCATGGGGCGTAGTGACAGATTCTGCTCTGAAACTTAATGAACTTTGAAATGGAACTCTCAGCCACAATTATCCCCTCGTAGGTGTGTTGTCACAAAATGATGGCACTATCTCCACACAATTACAGCTGGGCCGAGAGAAACCTGCGAACGCGTGAGGTCTCGCGCGTGGCTAAATGTGCGGACACTCCCCTCGGACCGGCTTTATGGGTCGCTGTGGCCATTAATATTAAATAACAGAAGTGACTGGAACACAGGAGTGACAGAATGACATTAACGTGGAATGACAGGGTGACATTTTGCCCATGTCGCAAGGAGGTTTATCCTCCGTTTCTCTATTTGGAGGCCCCTAATTGCTCACTCACATTTGAGATGGTGTGAGACAAGCTCTCAGAAATCGATAAACATGTTTTGGGGGCTAAAGGCCAGACGGACCCCCACCCGCATCATCCGGCACCTGACACCTCACACTCACGCAAACACATTTCACAATGTTGATTTCTGTTTTTAAACATGCAACTTAGAACAAATAGAGGCAAGAGAAGAGGCTTTTTTGTCTTAGTTTTTTTTTACATAATTATTCATTTTAAACTGTTTTATTTGAACTAATTTTTGTAATGAAAATTACATTTTAGTTGATAATGATGCCCAAAATAATGAAAAATTTGTAAACATAAAAAAAAAAAAAATGGAGACAAATATGAACAAAATACATCTTATTACGTATATGCAGTGTGTTGTGTTGTGTTGTGTTGTGGCAATAACATATATTCATGACATAAAATACATACTCACATAAATTATTTCAAGTTTAACTTGTTAAATTAGATATAGAAAAATATTCAACTTAATTTATAATTGATTAATTTTATTTGTATATACACCGATCAGGCATAACATTAGTGACAGGTGAAGTGAATAACACTGATTATCTCTTCATCAAAGCACCTGTTAGTGGGTAGGATATCTAGGCAGCAAGTGAACATTTTGTCATCCTGGAAAAATGGGCAAGCGTAAGGATTTGAGCGACTGACAAGGGCCAAATTGTGTTGGCTAGACGATTGGGTCAAAGCATCTTCAAAACTGCAGCCCTTGTGTGGTGTTCCTGGTCTGCAGTGGTCAGCATCTATCAAAAGTGGTCCAAGGAAGGAACAGTGGTGAACCGCCGACAGGGTCATGGGCGGCCAAGGCTCATTGATGCACGTGGGGAACAAAGGCTGGCCCCGTGTGGTCCGATCAAAAAGACGAGCTACTGTACCTCCAATTGCTCACTAACTTAATGTTGGTTCTGATAGAAAGGTGTCAGAAAACGTCTCGTTCAGGGAACGAGGGTTACATCCGTAACCGAGACGTTCCCTTTCGTTCAGTCACTACGACGTACGTTAGTGACTAACGAATGGGGGTTCCAATATAATCCCGCCACTCAGCTGTCTTCCAGTGCCCTGCGTAAGTGTGAGTTCCCTGTCATAAGACTAATACGGACGAAGGACTCACGCTTAACACAGGATTACCAAGGTACACTGGGAAGCATATCCCAGTGAAGGAATGCAAAGATCCCTGCCCGTAGGGAGGACTTAAGAGTATACATATGACCTGCTAAGGGCTGCATATGGAAAACTCTAGGGTACCAGCCGCAGGTGGAATTTTTAACCCTAGGGGTGGCAGGGACTTGCCAAGGGAAAGACACCTGCTCGCTAAGGAAGCTTACGGTGGAAATACACGTGTGGGGGTCGCCGGAGGGGAACCATGCACACAGGGCACCTGGCCGGACACGAGGGTCTGGGCTCAAGAGAGGGCAGACACACAGGTATTGGCGTAAGCGGTGCTGGAGGAACTCAGGGCTCTCGGGGAAGCTCACCTGAGGGAAAATATCGCACGTATCCAGTCCGTGGAGTGGAATGGCGAGCAAGCGAAGACACCTGAGCCTGGCCCATTACCGGCCCCTCGCGGGGGCGAGTACATAGTCGGACATTCCACTCGGAGATTGTAGAATCTGGCGAATGTGTTCGGTGTCGCCCAGCCTGCAGCTCTGCAGATGTCTGTTAGCGAGGCGCCATGCGCTAAAGCCCAAGAGGAGGCCACACTGGTAAGCCAAAACAATGGTGTCCACTATCCAGTGAGACACCCTTTGCTTTGAGAGAGCTCTTCCCATCCGCTCTCCACCATAACAGACAAGAGCTGGTCTGAGGTCCTGAAACACTGCATGCTGTCTACGTAAGCGCGGAGGGCGCGTACTGGACAGAGCAGTGCCAAGGCTAGGTCTGCCTCCTCCAAAGGCAGCGCTTGCAGGTTCACCACCTGGTCTTTGAACGGAGTGGTGGGAACCTTGGGCACATATCCAGGCCGGGGTCTCAGGATCACGTGAGAGTTAGCCGGCCCGAATTCCAGTCACGCTTCGTCAACCGAAAATGCCTGCAGGTCCCTGACCCTCTTAAGAGAGGCCAATGCGGTCAGCAGAGCCGTCTTCATCGACAGAACTTAATATCAACCGACCGCAAAGGCTCAAAGGAAGGCCTCTGCAGAGCACTTAGAACTACTGCGAGGTCCCAAGAGGGTACGAGAGGAGAGCGAGGAGGATTCGGTCTCCTCACCCCCCTCAGGAACCTGATGATCAGGTCGTGCTGACTTACCTTTTTGTCCCCCAAGAGATCGTGGTAGGCAGATATTGCGGCCACATAAACTTTAAGGTGGAGGGAGACAGCCTTCGCTCCAACCCCCTCTTGGAGGAACGATAGCACAGACCCGATCAGGCATTTCCAGCGGTCTTCTTGGCGGGAAGAGCACCAGGTGACGAAGAGGTTCCACCTCAACGCATAGGCATGCCGAGTGGATCTCTGCCCTAGCGGAAGTGATGGTGGCGACCACCGGAGTTGGCAGGCCACTCAAACCTGCCGCGTCCCATCCAGGAGCCACACGTGGAGGCTCCAAGATCGAGACGCGGGTGCCATAGGGTGCCCCGTCTCTGAGTGTCTCAGAGGAATAGGCCAGGGAGGGGCTGTCGCAAGGAGTAAGAGTGGAGAACCAGGTCCGGCCGTGCCAGTACGGGGCGACCAGAAGGACCTGCTCCTTGTCCTCCCTGATCTTGCACAGGAGCTGTGCGAGTAGGCTCACTGGGGGGGAACGCATATTTGCGTCGGCCCCGCGGCCAGCTGTGCGCCAGTGCATCCGTGCCCTCGGACAGGGAATAGAACAGGCTGCAGTGGGAAGAGTCGTGGGAAGCAAACAGATCTACCTGCGTGTCCCCGAACTGTTCCCAAATCAGCTGGACCGTCTGGGGATGGAGTCTCCATTCTCACGGGAGTGGCTGAAACCGTGAGAGCTCGTCGGCTGCACGGTTCAGAGCTCCTGGAATATGGACAGCACAAAGGGACCTCAGGTGCTTCTGACTCCATAAAACGAGGTGGCAGGCGAGTTGAGACATACGGCGGGAGCGTAGACCGCCCTGGTGGTTGATGTACGCTACTACGGCCGTGTTGTCTGTCCTGACAAGCACATGCTGACCCCTCAGCAACGCCCGGAAGCGGTGCAGGGCGAACCGTACTGCCAGTAACTCGAGGCAATTGACATGCAGAAGGCGCTGGTGTCCTGTTTCCAGGAGCCAGCGGCTGCTTGTCCATTGCACATGGCACCCCAACCCGTGGCAGAGGCATCCGTCGATACGACAACATGCCTGGAAACTCGTTCTAAGGGCACACCAGCCCGTAGAAAACTGAGGTTCGACCACAGGGTGAGTGTCTGAAGGCAGGCCCGAGTCACTTGTACCCGGAGCGCGCCAGACTGCCATGCCCACCTCGGGACTCGATCGTGAAGCCAATGCTGAAGCTGTCTCATATGAAGCAATCCGAGCGGCGTCACCGCGGCTGCAGATGCCATATGCCCCAGGAGCCTCTGAAAAAGTTTCAGTAGAACCGCACTCTTGCTCTCGAATCTACCTCAACCAATCTACCAGACGAACGCGTCCGAGGAGGCGTTCACTACCGACATCCTGAACGGAAGCCTATGAAGGGATCGGTTCAGGACGGGCAGGTCCAGGACTGGCCGTAACCCACCGATTTCCTAGGGTACAATGAAGTAAGGGCTAAGGAAGCCCGACTTCATTTCGGCTGGAGGGACAGGCTCGATTGCACCCTACGCCAGATGGCGTTGGCCCCGATCTCGGTACAGCGAACTCCCCTGAGCGGGGAGGAGCCTGCGCGAACTGAATCGCGTAGCCGAGCCTGATGGCCTTCGCGACCCAGCGGACAGCCCCTGAAGCTGAAGCCAGGCTCCAGGAACTGACCAACGGGGTCGCTCGAACCACAGACATACCCAGGGTGGGGCAGCTAGGCAGCGTTACCGGCCCGGACATGGGAGGTGTAGCGTCCAGGTGTGGGGGCAAGGTTAACGGCTGCGTCCTGACAGAGGACACCAGGGAAGGACGCACGTTCCACTGGGGTCTGCTCTGAGAGAAGGCTGGCGACAGAGAGGGACGAGAGCGGCGCGGCCCGGGGGGCGGCACACACTGCCATCACCGGTCTCTGTGACCTCAGAGATGGGACACCAGTTCTTTCCAAGTGCTGCCAGCCCGGGGGCCAGCAGCAGAAGGATTTTCCCCCAGCCCTCCACCGGGGGAAGGAGAGGCCCTGCTACCATCCCCTGGAAAGAACTGGGACCCAAGAACTGAGTTGTCCGCCTCCAGCCCGGCGTTTTAGCCAGGCTGGGGAGCGGACTGGGCGACATCCTGCAACCACCTCCATGGCGCGGCCCGGTGAAGGGTGCTGCTGGGGCCGGCCGAGAGGAGGGAGGGCGCCCTCGGCGGCGAGCGGACTGAGGCGACTGAGCCAGCAGCTGGGGCAGCAGCCAGCCGCCGGGGCAGTACGTGTTACAGCCTCAGTCTGCTCTGGGGCGGCCGAGGACCGTTGGGCGCAGTTCTCAGCCGCGCCGCCGAAGAGGCCAGCCTGGGATATGGGCGAATTGAGGAGGCGGGCTCAGTCAACCCCCCCCATATCACCAGGTAAGGCCAGGAAATTCTCCCGGACCACAGCTGTGGACATCGCCCGACCGAGGGAGAGTGTGGCCACCTTCACCACCCAGAGGGCGGGATCAGTGGTGGCACGCAGCTCAAAAAAGAACCCTGGGTCAGCTCCACCCTTGTGCATGTGCAAAGGGGCGGCGGCCTACCCCATAGCACTGCAGGACCACGCCACCGAAGTAGACGAGCCCACAGGCTTAGGGAGGGTGCTTAGGACAGCCACGCCACGTCAAAGCCCTCTGTGGACACCGTAGTGCGCAACAGAGTGTTCAACAGTGGGGGGGGGCCCAGTGTACCCTAGGCCGTGGCCCCATCAAGGGCAGAGAAGGCGGAGGAGGCCACCAAACGGTCACGGGAAGCACGGGGACTTCCAGGACCGCGTGATCTCCTCATGCACCTCGGGAGCGAAAGGCATTGGGGGCGGGGCCCAACAGCTGTCGGGTGCCGCCCACAAAAACCGATCGCGCAACCACGAGCACTCGCAGAGTTCCACACCAGCGCGAGGCTCGCGGCTGCCCGAGATAACATGGCTGTCAACTCTAGGTCAGATCAGGCAGCGCTGACACACCCGGAGGCGGAGCACAACCTAATCGTCATCCCCAAAGGACTCTAGCCCACCTTGGGATGCGGCGATCGACATCTCGCTGCTATCTGGAGCTTTTTTTTTGTGGACGAAACGAACGAGGCGTCAGAGACGGGCCGCTGTTTCAGTCCAGCAAGGAAGCGATGTGCGAGAGGGGGGCGTGGACCGAGGAACGTATCGTCAGGGTTCTTAATACCACAGCACCGCCCTCAGGTCACCCTGGCCACCAGCCAAAGTACCACCTCTCTCAGAGACGGTAGATTGGGGTGTGGCAGAGGGGACTCTCTCTCCTCGCGGAGATCACTGAGTCTCGACCGCGACATCTCGATGGTCACGTTCCCGCAGTGGGAACATGACACATCCACAATCACTGCCCGAACGTGCTGAAGCCCAAACACGTCGAGCAGTGAATGTGCCCATAGACAGCAACGGAGATCGATCGCACCCGGAAGTGCACGGGCGAACCGTCTTGAAAAAGACGTGCCACGCGCAAGCTCTTTTTGTGAGAGGAAACCTCGCAGTCGATGCCGAAACGCCCAGGGAAACACACACCAGCTGTCTAGCAGACCACCGCGCAGATCAGCAGGCAGGAAGTATGCGATCACTGGAACGCGCCATCACACCAACACCGACTGGAAAGCTGCTCGTCTCGAAGAGGCTGACAGAGTCTCAGAAGGCTTGTGAGGAGTGAAGAGGTAGGTACTCTTGGCTCCGAAAGCAGAAACATAATGCGATATTGCCACGTACTTCCTTATATACTCACGTGGTGAGGCGGAGTTACGTATGCAAAATTCGCATGCCCCATGGCATTGGCACGCCATTGGGCGTTTTCTATATGCTCGAAGATGATAGGCTTCTAAGCGAAACCCCCATTCGTTAGTCACTAACGTACGTCATAGTGACTGAACGAAAGGGAACACAGTGCATCGCAGTTTGTTGCGTATGGGGCTGCATAGCTGCAGACCAGTCAGGGTGCCCATGCAGAGTTTATTTTGTTTATATCTGAGAGAAATATTCTGTATAAACACGAGTCCCAGTCACGCCGACCATGTCTTCTTCCTCCTTATTCTACGAACTTTGTAACATGTGGAACCCTCTCGAATCATTTTTACTGTTTTTTTTACCATTACAGCCGTCGAGATGAACGAATCGTCAAAGTGTGGATTATAGCATTATTTTTTCACATGAAAGGCTGCAGTGATGAGCATTGAGTACACAGACAGTCTGTTGATCGCGTGAATGCAGTGACCTCGTCATTGCAGCGCGTTTTCTCTCACAAAATGCTTTCACCAGAACTAACAGCAAACACGACATCGATATGAATACAGTAAGAGCTTTGTGCAGCATAACAGCGTCATTCCTTATAACGGCAGTTTGGGCAAGTGCGCATATACTCTCGTGACATGTGTTTGACAGATCTGAACATTATAAAGAGTGTTCTTTGATTGCTATTCTAGCGTCTAATCAAAATTGAAATAACAGATTTGTTTCATGCTATTAACAAAAAACCATGTGAAGTTGATCATTTAAGTCACTGGCTTGATTCACTGATGCATTGCGCTTAGGGCATCAAGACGGCCAGCGGAGGGACTGACAGTATTAAACGATTTAGAAAGAAAGTGTGTGTGAACTTGAATGATTAGCTACACATCAGAAATCACTGATCACAGATCAGGCATTAATGAACACTCTACCCACTGTTTGTGGCGGTGCTGTCGAATCCATATGATGAAAGTCTTTTTGTAAAGCCTGTGCTCACGTCACGACGTGAAATAAACGGAATCCATTTTCTCCAAATTCTCTGGGTGGGTAAAGCAGAGGAAGGGGAGGTAACCGTTCCCCATATGACGACATATAGGGAAGATTCCAGATCAGCTCGTCTGAGCTCTCATTTTCTCAAAGGCAGAGCAGGACACCCAGAACTTGGTTTACACCTATCAAAATTTCTAGCCACTTGGGGACTATACACAGGCTAGGGGAACTCATATTCATGTTAAAAAACCTCATAAAATGATCATTTCATGCCATGGGAATAAATACTAATTATAAGTTTTACTATGTAGTACCAACCTATTCTGCACTGAGCCAAAGCAGAGCCCAGCAAACAACTCCCTCTCGTGACGTACGCAATGTTGAAAAAAAAGCTTTTTTTTTTTCTTTTCTTTTTTATCAGCCAACGAAACGGCCACTTTATCTACTAAATTTGTGCTCTTATGTCCTTTTAAAACATTTTAAATCCTGCATTACCTTTTCAAAGGTTATATATTCATTTGGAAACATTTTTTTACCTGAAATATGCCCTTTAATATAAATATATTATTTATTATTACTAGTCATTTAAATTAGCTCATTATTTTTTACCATATTTTTGCTGACAGGTAAATTTGTTTAGTTGTCCATAATGTGTTTTGTTTGTCTTGTCTTGTCTTCCTTATTGTTGACAAAAATACAAACCATCAAAAAGTCTTTTAAATAGGAAATAACAAAAAAGCTATTTAAAAAAAAAATCTAATAATAATAACTTCAACAAACTTTTTATATCAGTAATTTCGTTTTGAGTGTAACTCTGCCTGCACAGCTATAACAGGCCTGAGTGATAACGGATGTGATGGTGGTGAGAGAGGCAGACGGACCCTCATTACCGAGCAGATTTTGCATGGAGAGCAGAATCAGGGCTGATGAAGATGAGACAGCTTAGGTGAGAAAGACGGGATTAGATGTGACGTTTGGACATTGCTCTGACACCGGGAGCAGCTTGAAATTTTTGAATCACTGATCAAATAGCCACCGCTTGTGAGTGTGTGTTTTTACAGCGACTCGGACAAACAAGTGCAGCTGCTTTGTGACAGAAACTGAGTGATTATGCATGCGTTAGTGTTTTGATTCACGCTTGTTTACCTCTCTTCCTCTGCAGGCACTTCTGTAATGCAGGTAACTGCCTTTGACGCCGACGACAGCACCACTGCGAATGGGCTGGTGCACTATCGCATCCTGAGCCAGACGCCACACATCCCCATTCCGAACATGTTTACTATTAACGGAGCCACAGGAGAGATCAGCACCATCGCTTCAGGCATCGACAGAGAGGTTAGTCTCGTCTCTGGTTTTGACGTACAAGAATGTGACGTGCACCTTGCCATTCCAAGAATGTTTTTTGCCCACGTTCTTCTGACATCATTAGTTCTCAGCTGTGGTGTGTCTGAGCATACTTGCTGTGGATGGTCCCTAGTCTCCTGTGAACAACATTATGAAGAGACACTCTTGCAGCTTTTAGAATCAACTTAATGATCAGCCTGTCCTTTGAGCTGTCTGTGACCTTTTCAAGTTGAAGAGCAGATATCTGCCCTCCCAGAACACCCCATCAGAGCAGGACAACAGCTACAGCTTCAGTGACTAGGATGCTGAAAATGCTGAAAATATCATGGCTTAATTTCTGTTCATATACTGTCCTGTAGTATGCTGGGTAAGGATCAGTGCGTTCCGAATCATTGTATTCTAGCATACTGTGATAGAGGTATTTCAAAAATGACTTGCATGCTTTTTGGGCTAATATCACACACGAACCCATGCCCTATGAAATGTATGTGGTTTAAATATGCTGTAAATGATGTAAATATTGCATCCTTATGTCATTACAAACCTGTATGACTCTTTGTTCTGTGAAAAGCAAAGGGCTGGGTATTGACCAAGCGGCAACCTCCTGCAGTTTCTCTTGAAG
The DNA here is from genome assembly GCA_023566225.1 of Romanogobio albipinnatus. NCBI lineage: Eukaryota > Metazoa > Chordata > Actinopteri > Cypriniformes > Gobionidae > Romanogobio > Romanogobio albipinnatus. Next base: position 21,387,276 of record CM042254.1, on the reverse strand, counting down.
CTAATACGGAAGTGACTTAAACTGCAATTCATCGACTGGTCGCTAGAGACAGGCTCCAGAAGGGAGCAGAATATCATTGAGCTCCATGTTAAAATGCCCAACTTTACAGCAGAATAAAACATGTTTATAGTCTGGTACAAATTGTGGTTTTGGTCTATATGGCTAATTTTGCCCTTCGTGACAACTGTGAGGGGGGTGAATTTTTTTATACTGTAACTCATTCATTTACATTATATAAAGCCTTAAAGTTCTGCATAATTAAGGGCGTGGCCACTTTAAGTGACAGGTGGATAGCCATTTATCTGCTGTCTGTTAGTCATCGCGTCACCTCAGCTCCACCCACGTCCCGCCTCTTTGCCCATTTTCTATTATCCGGGAGTGACGCGCGATGATGCGCTGCCAAGATGGCAATGGCCAGCTCGTCCCTACTTTACGCTTCAAAACTGCTCTTCAGAATCCTATGGGTGGTGGGTGACACCAACTACGTCCATATTTTTTTTTACAGTCTATGGTACTGACACAAATTTCACTATTCGATTCCATTTCCATTCACAAGCTTTTGATTCAATTCAATTCAGATTTCGATTCAATTCAATATTGATTATTGTGGATATATATCAGATACAGTACATGGCAAAATTTCTTAAAGGGGTACAGATGAATGTGTATTTAAACTGGGTCATTTATGTAGTAGAAATGTGAAATTATTTTTGAATTTGGTGCCTTCTAGACTGAGAAAAGACAGAAAATGTATTTTCGTCTCATGTGGATGAAAGACAACAACTCCCAGAATGCACTTGCTTCACTGCCCTACGAGGCTACTCCTTACACCACCCCCACCGTCGTTTTGATCTTCATAACAATACAATAATTTTGTTCAGTTAGAGAATAAACACTACAATTAAAAACTGAACATGTCTTTTCAATAAAGTGTGAGTGAGCCAAACGAAAGTCACGGGACAAACCCAGCAGGAGTCAGAATTCATTCATAACGAGAGCAAAGTAAGAGCTGAGGTATGCACGGTATTCATTCTTAAGCGTGTGTCCAGTCTGGCGCATTTTCAGATCGCATATGGAAGCTAAACTTTCATAGGAATTCATTGAAAAGTTGAAACACTCACTTTGCTCCACACCGCTCCATTATTAATGCCCGATCCGAATGGCCATGCGCATTCACATTCTGTGAGTGAGATCCCTCCCCTATGGGTGGGTTGAAAACATGCGGAACTAGCACCTTCTACTGGCTGTAGTTTTTAGCCTCTGGCCAAAAAATCCTCAGATGACGCAAAATGACGATATTTGCGTCATTGGAGGATTTTTTCCAGAAATAAAATGCATTATTCTCTCGTCTCAGGGGGACATGAGGGGGGAAAGTACCATAATTTGAATATACTACCGGGTTTCTACTGATACAAAGCTTAATGCTAAATCGCTGAAGTAACCCTTTAAAGAAAAACTCTCAACTAATGCTGTAAACTATGCATGGGTGTCAGTTGGTACTACATTACTGTAATATTGAAGGTTAAAATTAACTGATTTAAATATAAACAAATTATACTCAGTGATGTTTTTTTTATAATAATAAAGTTATAATAATAACTTTACAATTTTTACTCCAATTTGTTTTTGAAATATAAACATTTAAATGGTGGCAGTCATAAAAACTTGACAGATTTGCATTAAATATTGAAAAACTTTAAAAATGATAATGAATATTTAATGCAGTGCATATATTTATCAAAATGCTCCTCTATAGAGTTAATTTTTCTAGCTGACTAATGAGTTTGTGGTCACTGAATGGTTTTTCTGAGGTAAATAAATGTGGCGTTACTGTCACGGTGGTTGCAGGAAGGCAGACACAGACGAAGAGAATAAATCCAAAATTTCAGGTTTAATAGTATTTCTAGCAAACAGACAATCAGGCAGCAACACACACTAACTTAGACGGTGAACGGACAAGGAATGACTGAAAAGGCAGAACTTAAATAGTGAACACAAACAAGGATGATGACTACACACAGCTGACACATGTGAACTAATAATGACGGTAACCAAGGAGACAGATGAGTGGCAGGAATCTGAACAAAGAAATGTGACAAATGAAAACAAACTGAATGTCCATGATAACTGAAACTGAACAGAAACGACTGTGACAGTTACGTGACATTGTTTACAAGCTGTTTTATTGACGTCTTTCCATGGTCGAAACACTGATTGGGCGTTGTGACATGTGACATGATACAGATTTTGGAAAGTTGTACTGTATCTTTTAACACACCTTCAGACATTCATTCATGTTTATTTCGTGCTGTAACTGATATTAAAGCGGAGGAGATGATCAGTTCATGTGAGCTGGGTGCTGCCGCTTCCCTTGAACTGAGGAGCTACTTTCACACTACATTAAACAGCTCCAAAACAGTATTTATTTTTAAATTTCGTAATAAAATGGATTTAATTTGAAATCTGAGACATTGTTTCATATCAAAAGTAACAAAGCACAGAGATTATTGTGATTTTTTTGGGATGGGAGGGGCTCTATACAGTTCCGTTCATTCATCAACCGAAAACATGATGATTAATCGATTTTTGGGATTTTAGAATCGATATCGGTTCATAAAATCGAGAAATCAATATTTTTTACCCAGCCCTAGACAAACATAAAAAAATATTATTTTGTCCACACAGAGACAGTCAGTGGGTTCTTACCCAGCTAACAGTAAATGTTCTCAGAACTTTAGCTAACATTCTGACAAGGTTCTCTCAAATGAACGAACGTTCTTCCAGTAACATGAATATAACTCTCTTTAATAATGTTCTCAAACAATATATCACTACTTTTTTTAGAAGAACATTTAAAAGTAACATTCACATAATGTTTGCAATTATAAAATTCTCTTAACGTTCACATAACCAAGACAAAACATTTGTAAAACATTTATAAAAAGATGTTTTGAATATGAGAAAAGATGAAAAGATGTTGAGAATTTTTTTTTTTGCTGGGAATGTAGTGGGTCTGTAGGATGACTTAAAAGTATTTAAATTACATTATTAGTAATATATTAAAATAATTCGATTTTAAAAAACTGAAATGGTATTTCTTTTTATTTTCCCTCAATAACTAGTGTTTTTTTACTTCAGAACATGCAGTTCTGTATTACAGAAAACTTCTGGAATCACAAAATATTATATATTAAATTAATGAACCACATTAAATAATTCATTATTTCAATCAAAAAATGTTTTAAAACAAGAAGCTTTGTCATAATTACAGCTGAATATCTTTGTGTGAATATTGTGTTGGGTCAAAAAGTTTGAAAACCACTGGTCTAATATTTACTTTAATTTCATCCTTTTCACCAGTTCCTAAAAATCATACAGGTTTGGAACGACATGATTTAAGAAGATGCTACAGCAAAAAAACTACTTTTATTATCCTCAAAATGTATCTCGGCACCTGGCATCATTTCCTACTGAATTAAAGTATTTGCTTGATTCCCCAGAGAGTGTATTTTTCACACTCTCTTTCACAATTGGGATTCAGCCTCTGTTTCATTTCTGGTATTTTCTAGCTTGTACTCTGTTGCACAACAGAATTATGTACATGCTCTCGAGTCTTGTTATACTTATTATTTCCAGCCCAACCTAGAATTAATTCAGCTAATCACTGGAGTCTCCTTAGTGTTTGCTTGTAGAATGCAGTTGACTTCATTTTCAATACATACACTCACATACCCACACAAATGAACTCTGTGGGTCATGGGAACAGCTTTCCCATAACTCATCTGAGTCTCAGAGCCTGACCCTTCCCACCAGACGTGTTCCCCACTTTAACCTCTTCATTAATCCCTCTCTCTATCGCTCTAGCGATCCCTCTTTCTTGCACACACACACACTCTCTCTCTCTAACAAACACAAGCACACACACAGTTGTGTGCTCCTCCTTAACCTCCCTCTGCTCCACTAATGAGCAGGGTCATTCAGAGGTCCATTCAATTTATCCCAGAATGCTTAAGCGGACCTGCGGGGAAGTCTTTCAACTTCCCCTTTATCTCTCCATCCTACGTGATCCCTTGCTTTCTCGCCACAGATTCTTGTCCCATTGTCATTAGCTTCATATTCAAATATTGAAACATTTCTAGTTGTTGTAACTGGAAACTGCTCTCTTAGAAGTATTAATTATACAACAAATAGTTCTGTTTGTCAAGTGCAATTGATGATGATGATGATGATGAAGTGTAGCTATTATCAGTTAAATTTTAGTGCTTGTTATATAAATACTTTTATTTTATAATATTAATAATAACAGCAACAACAGTAAGATTTTTAAATAATAATACTAATAATAATTATTATTATTATTAAATCACAGTTGAAATGGTCCTTTTTAAGGGGACGTGTCTGCTGGGTGACTTCAGTGTAAACACCCACTGCTGTGATTGGCTAACGTCTTTGCATTTGAAATAGTTTTACTCCCTCTTTTAGCTTGTTTTTACAATTACAGCTCTCATGGTTAACTAATCTTGAAAAGTGTTGCATTACATTTAGATCTATGGCATTATATTTAGATCTATGGCATAAAAGGTAGCAGTGATGATCATTGTAGCCGATCACACACATGTAGAGCGCAAGAAAGCAGCGATCTCGTCATTGCAACTCAGTTTATGTACACTAACGAATGCTTTCATCTTCACTAACAGTACAAATGTGATATAGTTAAGAGATTTGTTGAATAAAACAGGAGTCACCGATAAACTCTCCTGTTTGATTGACAGGATCAGCGCGTGCTGCTCAAATGATTGCAATGGGAGCTTTCTTTGATCAGTCCTTCCAGAAAAAGGCGGCTTTTTTTTGTGATTGTTGCGGGCAAAAATCCTTGATTATGCGGCACGTTTTCTTAAAAAATGCGATGGAAAATGCGTGATATTTATGCAATTTAATGCGATGAAATTGCGGGAACTTGCAAAAATTGCGGTTTGATGAAAAAGAGAAAAAAAGCACTACATCACAGAAAGTGCTGGGAATATTTAAGTTCTCATCTTGTTTTATTGAAGACCTTTATAAACACATGGCTCAAATTTACAAAACATTGAGTCAAACAAGTTATGTAGCTTTACAAAAGGAATATGCTACAACTTCTGAAAAAATGAATAAATAACTTCCTGTTTTACAGAGGTAGCTACACAAAACAGACATTTGAGTGCTTCCAATGCCCAAAGTGCAAACTCTTAAAGGGTTAGTTCACCCAAAAATGAAAATGCTATCATTAATGACTTCCCCTCATGTCGTTGGACACCCGTAAGACCGTTCATCTTCGGAATACAAATTAAGATATTTTAGTTTAAATCCAATGGCTCAAAAAGGCCCTGTGCACTGCACTGTGACAAGACCCATAAAAGGTACTAAAGACGTCGTTACAAAGTCCATCTCACTAAAGTGGTTCTACAATAACTTTATGAAGCGACAAGAAATGATGTTTTATAAACAAAGTTCGGGAGGAGCACGTTCAGATAATTGACACAGGTGGAGAGCAATCAGCTAATCATCAATAAGAGGTATATATACACGCAGCAGTCTTGCCTCTGTTCATTGACAGTTTTCCAGCAACCCTCCACCACCCCTTTTTCACCACTTTTATTCATCAACCACTTACATACATGGGGGGTACTTTGGGTTCGGGCCATATTCCGAGCTCGAAGCCCTCCCCCCGGACAGCACGCCAAATACGCATTTAAATTACTCTCCATAAATTATATGTAAGTGTGAACTCGTGAATAGTTTTCGAAGAACCTATTCTAAAACCTAGAACTAAAACCTAAATAACGACTTATATAGTGATGACCGATTTAAAAAAACAGCATCATGAAGTTTCGAAGCATTATGAATCAGCGAGTCGATTCATGATTCGGAACGCGTGTCAAACTGCTGAAATACGTGACTTTGGCGATCCAAACCGCTAAATCGACTCACTGATTCATAAAGCTTTGAAGCTTCATGATGCTGTTTTTTTAAATTGGTCAACACACCGGGAGACTGCTTTGCACTGTCTTTTGCTGGGTTTTTTTTGTTGGCAAACGGGAATTTGCGTGCTTCATCATGGTTTCACCGATATCTATGGTTTCACCACGGGGTTTTCAGCTTTTCGATGACGTTCACGTCGGGTAATTACCTCACTTCAAAACGTTCCCATGGCAATAGGGGGAAATGGCAGCTCTTGTGTGAAGTAAACAAAAAATTTTCAACTTTCTGCTAATATATATGACTTTTTTGCAACGAAAATGCGGGGATTATGAAATCATGCTAGCCCCGCATATTTTGCACACGGAAATAGGCAATTTACGTGGCGAAAGTGCGGCGTATTTGAAAAAATGCGGACTTTGGCTGATTATGCATTAAATCATGCGATCGCATAATCACATTTTTCTGGAGGGACTGTTTGATCGCTTTCTTTATAGAATTTAATCACTGTTAAATAACAGATATAATAGATATTAGATATAATAGATAAATAGATATTTTCATCCTACTAAGAGAAGCAACGCAAGTTGATGTTTAGTCACTGGTCTGATTCACTGACACAGACAAAGAACATCTGACTAAATGAATCATCACACTTCAGATCAAGCATTAGAATGAACACAGTTACTTACATGGTGCAGTACTGTTGAACCCAGTCACTACGCAATAATAGTAATCCTCAACGGCATGTTTATTGCTTGTAGCTCTGTTACATGCGCAAATTGGTGGGTGGGGCTAAACAGGCAGTGATGAAGTAGGCGTTGTTCTTCTTCTGTTGAGGCGGTGCTTCACTACACATTCTGAAATCGATTATTTGCTAGGCCTGGTGTCAATACAAGCTTTTCTTTGACTAGCAAGGAAGTTTTATGTAGGAAGATTTATGTATTTGAATTATATATAAATTACATAATTTTAACATAAACAAATTAATAAACCTAATGTGATTCATATATGAAAGTCATACATAAATGTAACAGGTAAGATTTATGTAATTGTATTGATAAACTGAATGTGATTCATATATGCCAGTTTTACGAAAATGAAACTGAGATTTATGTAAAAGTGCACAGAAAAACGCCCATTTGCGCTGAATGTGCGCTCTTGCCCGTGGGCTTGTGGTGTGCCGGGGCGAGTCGTGTTTTTTCCTACTTAAATTGTGAAGTAGCCGATGACCGGGTATGCAATTTTGCACAAGCTGTAGTGAGATCTGCGCCCAGCCTTGCAGGGCTTTGGGAATGGGTTTTTCGGGGCCTCGTTGTGTTTATATAAGGGGTGATAATATTTCTTTCCAGAGCCCTGAGTAGATCTAGTGCAGGCTTAGCGCCGCACCTCTTGACCTAGGCTTTGCTAAGGATGGGGGGCGTTTTCCTTTAAAGGCAGGTATTGTTGCCCCGGGCCTGTTTTTTAAGTATAAGAACAGTGCTTTGTTTCTGCATCCTTGATTCAGCCTCCTCTTTTTACAGAGTCGTCCGGCCAAGGCCCGCCCCTTTCTCTGAGTTCTGGGTTATTTAGTAATGCAGTCTAGGTGTTGCAGCAGTGATAGCGACTTTGCCAGTGGTCGTGGGGCGGGGTTAAGCATCTTCCGCTTGTGTGCGACTTTATTTTGCTGTAAACCGCCTTCCAGAGCTTGTGTGGCCGCCACCTTCTGACAGTCCCCGGCCTCATCCTGGAGGATGGCACGGCCGGTGGGTTGCATATTTGTATGATATTTTCACCCTTGCTCTATGTCTTCTGCTCCACCTTCTTTAGGGCTCGGGTTGAGCTGAACATCGCAACCTTCTGCATGGCGGTTTTTGGTCGGATGCTCCCCTGTGGCCCGAGCATTGCCAGTGGCTGACGCCCTTGCATGATCGCCCCTGAGGGGGCGCTCCCGGGCTCCAGTCACTGGATGGCTAGCACGAGTTGCTAGTAGGGAGTAGGCCTCACCCGGCCTCCCCTGAGGGCATGTTCCTCAGGTCCAGTCACGGTGTAGAGCTATAGCTAAGCGCACCTATCATCAGGTGGCAGGCCTAATTAAGCCTCCCTGTAGGAACGCCCAAAGACTAGCAGGCGGTAGGCCTCACTAGGCCTCCCTGAGGGCAAGCTCCCAGTTCCCACTCTCTGTGACGGTGAGCGTGGAGTGCTAGCAGGTAGTAGGCCTCACTAGGCCTCCCTGGAGGCTAGCACGTTCTGCTATCAGGTGGTAGGCGCCGGGCCTCCCTGAGATCGTTCCCCGGTCCCCAGTTTCGGTAACGGTTGGTAGCATGGGTTGTTAACAGGTAGCAAGCTGCACGGGGCTTCCCTGTGGGTTTTCGCCATTGGGTAGCAGGCTTCAACCTGGCCTCCCCTGAGGGCACGTTCCTGGTCTTCAGTCACTGGACACCTAGCAGTTGCTGTCAGGTAGTAGGCTTCACCAGGCCTCCCTGAAGATTCGCTTCTGGGTGGTAGGCCCCTGTGGGCCTCCCTAGCGGAAGGGGCTCCGGGACCTCAGTCTTCTCTGACGGTTCGCACAAATGGCTAGAACAGGTGGTAGGGTGAAAAAAACCCTGAGGGTGAGCCCCCGAGCTTGGACGTTCGGTTAGCTGGCTTAACATGCTATCAGGTTGTAGGCCCCCACTAGGCCTCCCTGAGGGGGTTCCGGTTCCGGTTCCAGTCACTGTGACAAATTAGCATGGACTGTTGACAGGTCTTACTACCAGGTGGTAGGCCTCGCCAGGCCTCCCTGAGGGAGAGCCCCCAAGCTTGGACGCTCAGTTAGCTCACTTAACGTGCTATCAGGTTGTAGGCCCCCCACTAGGCCTCCCTGAGGGGGTTCCGGTTCCAGTCACTGTGACAAGCTAGCTGGACCGTTAACAGGTCTTACTACCAGGTGGTAGGCCTCACCAGGCCTCCCTGGAGGTGAGCCCCGGAGTCGGGATGCTCGGACAGCTAGCATGGTCTGCTATCAGGTGGCAGGCTTCCCCAAGCCTCCCTGAAGGAACGAATCCCGATGGCTATCAGGTAGTAGGCCTCACTAGGCCTCCCTGTCAGAGCGAGTCCCATCTTCCAGCTACCTCGAGGGCCAGCTCGACTGCTATTGGGTAGTAGGCCTCATTATGCCTCCCTGAGGGCGAGCTCCACTGTTTCGAGGCGCGAGCAGTCAGCACAGGTTACCAGGTGGAGACCCCTTCTGGCCTCCCTGGGGAATGAGTTCCCTAGAAGGGAACACATAACTGGCTTTACGCTGACAGCTAGTGGTCACCTGCTATCAGGCTCTGGTTTCTAGCCGGTAGCACCTGAAGGCGGTGTTCATACCTTAGCATGATGAGATGACACTGCTGCTATGCGGTCCCTACAGGATCAGGGATTTGCATAGGTCACCTACAGCATGGTTACCTACCAGGCAGGCTTAGGATCTCCTCTCAAGTGAGAGTCTTCTGTGAGCTTACAGCCACTTGGCACTGATCTGTCGGTTGTAGGCCCCTCGAGGCCTCCCAGCTAGGATCAGCCTGTAGGCCTGTTCGGCCTCCTGAGCACGTTTTAAAATAAGTGCTTGGTAGATCCTAGGTTTGAGCGGCTAAACTCCCCTCGCTAGCAAGGGTTATAAAGCACTTAGCTGAGCGCTGCTCTCCAGGATAACCCGTCTCTGAGGTCCGGCTGGAGGAGGACACTGCCATTTTGCAGTACCTCATCAGGATGTCTCTTCGGAGGCAAGTACCAGAGGCTCTGTTTTCAACAGACAGGGTTGACCGAACCTATGTGTCCCACATAGAGGTCGCTAGGTCAGGCCTCCCTGGTGGCATTCGGTGGAATTCTTCCCGAATAGTGACCGGCATGGGTTCCCTCGGATCCCCTAGCCACGTTCCCTTAAAGGAACCCCTTCTGTTGAATGGGCTGGTTCCAGGCCTTCAAGCGGCCAGGGTAGAACTTCATGCGGTGCGCGAAGGTTCCTCCTTAGGCTTATAGCTTGGGCTTTGACCGTAGGGAGTACTGTCACTGACAGCCTAATGTGACCAGAGGGGGAGTGGTTCATGCATTTCAGTTGAATTTCCTTGTCCTGACAGTTGTCACTGCCAGTGGGCATGCACTCCCCTCGGCATGGCGGCGTGGGTATATCGTTCCCCGTGACGCAGCGCGAGTTCTAACCCCTAGAACCCCTAACCCTTTCAAAAGGGAACGTCTCAGTTACGTATGTAACCCCAGTTCCCTGAGAACAGGGAACGAGACGCTGCGTCTCATTGCCATGCCTCAGGGCTTGCCTGCCAAACAGTCCCTTCAGACGGAAAGCGGTGTCATGTTTGCAAGGCGCCCTTATATACTTCCTGGTCGCACCTTGATGACATCATAGGCTGTCGCCGGTCAATAGGATTGCCATGATTCGATAGTAGTTCAGACACCTGTCACGCTGGAGGCATTCCCTGTAGCATCAGCTGACGCAGCGTCTCGTTCCCTGTTATCAGGGAACTAGGGTTACATACGTAACCGAGATGTTTTAAAAATATTTATAAAAGAAAGATATGCTGTACCGAGTCTTTCCGAAAAAAAACGAGCGTCTGGAGGCGTATCGTGTGGGCGGGGCTAAAGAGTCACGAGCCTGCACAGCTATTGCGTTGAGAGCGTCTGAAAGCTGTAACATCCTTAAACGTGGAAAAGAAAGTGTTATCTTAAATAAACCATGACTATAAATCAGATTCAACCACACATTAATGATCCAGAATCTGATCCGGAGGCTGAAATTGAACAGGAGCAGCAACGACGACTACAGCAGGACGTCTCTATGTGGTATGTACTGTAAAGTTATATATTTGCTTAGCGACTTGTCATGTGCGAATTTACAACATTTGTGTGCGGTTACTCATGGTTTATAAGGATATAATTTGGTTTATGGACTATTATATGTGATTTAATGTAAGCAGTAGCAAACGGTTTTGCACATCAGACTAGTGCGTGTTTACATAGAAAAACAATGGAATAGTAGCGGATTTGAATGAATGAGTCGATAGCTAACAACACAAAGACTTTTGAAGCAGATTTACTCACCGCCTGCTTCCAAAACACAAGTCACGACCTTGAACCTTAATCGCTGGAACTGCTCCATCTTTCAGCATTAGACAAGCTACAAATCCGGCGTCGAACTGGGCCTTGTTTATAAAACAATCGTTGCCGAAATGCAGGGAACAAACAAAACACTTGCACAACTCTGTTGCTGCTCCGGAACAACAAACTCCATCCTGCTCTGACAACCAAAAACACACATCTTTGGTGACATTGTTGATGTCGTGAAGTCCATGTGCATACTGCTTTCGCTCTCTCGCTCTGGTCTACGGGTGCCTGTGCGCCCTTCCGGGAGAAGTGTCTCCCGGGAGAAGGACCCGTATAAGGAAATTCCGCCCCATTTGACGTCACACAGACCCATAATTGAAAAAAAACTTTCCGAAACTTGTGGGAAACCGGAAGGAGTATTTTTTGGCACAGAAATACTCCATCAAACGTCCACTTAATTTTTTAAAAACTTTGTCCATGTTTAGCATGGGAATCCAAGTCTTTAACAGTGTAAAAAACTCAGTATGCATGAAACAGCATTTCAACCCCCCTTTAAATTATCTAGTGAACATTAGTGGCTTGTATCAAATCACTATTGGGGATTTATGTAAATACTTTTATTTTATACTAGTAATAATAACAGCAAAATAAATAATCAGCATTATTATTATTAGTATTATTGTTGTTGTTATCAACAATTATTGATGGTGTTTTTGATGATGTTGTTGTCAGTTACAGTTTAGTGCCAGAACTATTTGTCAGAAAATTAACAATATGCATTATTATTATCCTCACAATCATCTTCATCATCATCATCATCATCATCATCATCATCATCATCAACAACAACAACAAGTGTAGCTATTATCAGATATACTTTAGTGCCAGAAGTAAAATACTTGATATATAAATAAATACATATTTATAATAGTAATAATAAAAGCAACAACAGTAAGATTAAATAATAATTATTATTATGATGATGATTATTAAATCACAGTTGAGCTCTGGAACTATGTGTCATATAATTAATACTTTTCTTTTACTTTTAATATTATTATTATTACTAATAATCATAATAATTCAAACAATTAAAAATTAAAAAGTTGAAGTGAACATTACTGGCTTGTATCAAATCCCTATTGGTGGTGTTTTATTAAAATAAGCTACTTTGCAGTCATTGCGGTGATCTTCTCATGCTTAAGGGGTTTTTGGCACTGCTGTTCTATTACAGCCATCATCCTCATCATTCCTCTGGCATCTTGTTTTACTTGGGGCATAAAGTTCCATGCCACCTTAGATGACGTTTGCCGTCATCTCAAGATTTTCTATTTTATTTTCTCTCTGACAAGTTATCATAAGTCTGCACATGGAACAGTGACTCCTACTAATCCAATGACTAAGACAGACTGGCTGAGAAGGTCTCTACAGGAGCATGAATGTGGGTCGTGGTGCCTACTGCAGGCAGGTAATCTGTCCTCCTCTCAGAACGAGAGAGCGACCCTCATTAATCTAACGCAGTGATTGCACTCTCTTCCACCTGTGCTCTCTAATTAGAACTAGGACAGACTTATGTGTTTACAAAGCCACGTCGCAAATGGAACAGTTGGAAGATTTTCAACATCACATTCTCTGTCAGAGAAGACGTTGTTGGACGAGACTGAAAGGAATAGCGAATAATTTTCACCCAAAAATGAACATTTCTTTAATTATCTACTCACCCTCATATCATTCCAAACCCGCATAACTTTTTCTTCCACGAAACACATACGATGATGTTGTTGGACAGAATGTCCAAGCTTCTGTTTTCCAAACCATGATGGTGGATATGGATTTATACTGACAAGCTCCAAATGAGAAATAAAAAAGCATCTGCTTTCATTTTTCACAAAAAATTTAATATTAGTACAGACTTGGAACAACATGGGGCTGAGTAACACCAAAAGGGGCTGAGTAAATGATGACAGCATTTAGTATTTGTGTTAATTATATTTAAACTGTGCACTACCATTCAAAGTTTTTGCTAGAAAGCTCTCTCTCTTTCTTATGAATATAATACTTTTTATTCAGCAAAAATGCGTTAAATTGATAAAATGTGACAGTAAATAAGGTACAAATTACAAAAGAATTATATTTCAAACAAATGCTGTTCCACAAAAATAAGCAACACAACTATTTTCAACATTGATAACAAAAGAAATGTTTCTTGAGCACCAAATCAGCATATTAGAATGATTTCCATGTGACTGAAAGGGTTAGTTCACCCAAAAAATGAAAATTCTGTCATTAATTACTCACCCTCATGTTGTTCCAAACCCGTAAGACCTTCGTTCATCTTCAGAAAACACATTTTTGACCCCTCCATAGACAGCTATTTAATTAACACTTTCAAAGCCCAGAAAGGTAATAAAGTCGTAAAAATAGTCCACGTGACTACAGTGGTTCAACCTTAATTTGATAAAGCAACAAGAATACGTTCCCTTTCAGTCGGTCACGAATTTGAACTGACGAATTGCGATATCCCAATTCGTCGGTTCACATTCTGACGTACGTCTCTGTTCCCCCCTTCAGGGAATGAGGTTTACATGCGTAACCGAGACGTTTTGTGCGCAAAAACAAACAAAAATAATGACTTTATTCAACAATTTCTTCTAGCCTGTGTCAGAATCTTATGCTGTTGGCGTAGTGCAAAAGTACAGCGTTTCTTAGTTCTACAGCAGAACAACTCATGCACATGCGTCATGGTGCTCATGTGAACAGCATCGACCAATAGTAAGCCAGCGTTCTGGAAACACTGCACTGTTTACACTGCATCAACAGCATAAGAGTCTGACACAGGCTTGAAGAAATTGTTGAATAAAGTCTTTATTTTTGTTTGTTTTTGCACACAAAAAGTATTCTCGTCGCTTCATAACATTAAGGTTGATCCATTGTAGTCAATTGTAGACGATTTTAACAATGTCTTTACTATCTTTCTGGACCTTGAAAGTGTTAATTAAATATCTGTTCTATGGAGGGGTCAGAGAGCTCTCGGATTTCATCAAAAATATCTTAATTTGTGTTCCGAAGATGAACAAAGGTCTAACGGGTTTGGAACGAAATGAGGGTGAGTTATTAAAGGGGTGATGAATTGAGAAATCAACTTTCCTTTGAGCCTTTGGTATATAAAAGTTCATCGTGATATAAGAATATCCTGTAAGTTTCAGAGCTGAAAATGTCCTTGTTAGTCAAAGAAAATCTTATATAGACACCAGGCCCAGAAACGAGAGATCTCACAATATGTCGACCACCGTAATAGGATGCAGAAGCACCGCCTAACCGACCACAACCGACTTGTGGAGCTAAACGATGCCGGTTCCAGCTCACGTGCGTAAGACATTGCTCATTTGTTCGCTTCATTTCACCGCGGAATCGAATGTAAACAAGATAGAGGTCGAGACTGGATTTGCAGACATATTGAGATTAAAACACAATGCTGTGCCTCCTATATTGGATCCGACCGGAACGGTGCAACACACTTATGTGAGTAAAACGTTTTTCTATATGTGTTAGTATTGCATTGTTACAGATCGTTTGATATCTATTAATTACATACCTTAGCACGCTGTCACAGGCTGAAGAAGGTGTTATTGGCTAATTTGTGATCAGACTCAGACTTGTAACACCAGCTCACAATTCCCAAAGTCCTGGCTATGGCTATGTGTTTTTCAGACAGGCTATCATCGGCCTGCCGACGGGCTGTAGTGAAATAACATTCCTTTCTTGCGCGCGCGCGTGTGTGTGTGTACGGTTCGCGGTTATATTCACTGATGATCGGGCGAGCCAAGTAATACAGAAATAACTTTCCAGTCAATCACGGGTGGATGAGAGATGAATCATTGTGTTTGCTTGATAAAGATATTTTTTTAGCCCTGTGAGCGTTTTCCCACACGCTTCCTCACGTGTACTGACAGGGGAGCTGAAGCTCATTAAATATGCACATCTTATACAAACCTAGCCGTGCGTCCGATCGTTCAGACAGCCTCAAAACAGAAAGTAGCTTATTACTTATTCATTATGATGTTTTTGAATGTAAAAACCACGTGAACGTCATAAGTTGACCCCAGACAACAGTATTAAAAAAATGTAAAAGCCAGTTTCCTGACACCTTTAATGACAGAATTTTTGGGGTGAACCTTGAATAAATTACATTTACAACTCAAGCTCCACATTGGTGACATGGTCACGGTGGCTGAGAGAGCTCAACGTGCTGAAACCGAAGAAAACACATGCAAATAGAAAAAAACACCAGCAAATCAAGAAAATGCCTTCATCGGTTTGACAACACATGTGCTGCAAATACTCACAATGCATCAGGATGTTAAAAAATCCTCACCTTTCAGGTCATCGACAACACCACTGATGAGTAGACATTGAACAATAAGCAGTCCCAGCCAGGTTTGTCACTTGTTGGGGTCCCCTTGAAACATTACCGTTGTGGCTTGTGCTATTTGCAGCGCATTTCTGTGTTTGGTTGCGTTGTGAGTATTTGCATGTGTTTTCTTCAGTTGCAGCGCGACTCGGCCACCATACACGGTAGGGGGGAAACCGTTTCAAAGATTTAGTTTTGTTTCCGTTTCGAAGAACAGTCATTGTTAAATAGGCTGAGGCTGTTTGTATGTCCGCTTAGTGTTTAGATTGGTGGTCTTACATGAATATGCTGTAAGCAACAACAGTAAGTAGTAGAATAGTAACATCTTTTCAATGTTAAACACAACGGGTGGCGCATGGAAGATGGGCAGCTGTCTACACACACATATACCCATCCTAACATTTACCTCTCTGCATTTCCATCGGTCTCCTTCACACACACATTTTCTCATCAGGAGCGCAATCCTCCTCCATCAGTACCTGTAGTCTAATTGGAATATTTATGCAGTAATTAGTGGGTTGAAGAAGCCTGGTGCAGTCTCTTGCAATGGTGGGAGTTCACATTCACTTTAATGTCACACACATCTGATCAGGTCTGAATACCAATTACCCTCTCACACCGAGACCCCATCACCTCTACACACCTCTTAACCTGCTCGCCATCACCTGTCTGATTACAGCAGCTAACAAGCAGCCCCTCTCCCCCTGTCTTTTTGCACTGCATGCCTTTTACTGCAACTGTCATCTTGTCTTATGCCCCTCATAGCAAATATGTCCAACGTATGCACTTTACAACCAGTCATTTCTGTCATTTTATTTCTTGGCTTTTCTCTTTAATAGCACAAATCTATAATATCATACATTAATTAAATGTAATTGGTTGTGTGGGTTTAAGAAATGGGTTTAGGAAAGACATAATTCTGCAGCTAGAAGTTAAAATTAATCATTTATTCATCCTCGTGTCATTCCAAACCTTTATGGCTTATTTTCCTCTGTGACACACAAAAGGAGACGTTGGGAATAGGAAGAATGTTCTTTTTCTATCCAAAAGAACAAAAAACATTTGCCAAAATAAAAGTTTGTGGTTTAATGTTTGAAAATGAACAGTGTACGACAGCCATAAATAATCCTCTTGTAATTTTAATGTTGTACTGTTATTACCCCTCTGGCTTGAATGCTCTGTTTCAAGGGGCGTGTCTGCTGTGAGACTTCAGTGAAAAACGGGTGCGTTTAAAATGTCGGGGGGGCATTCTGTTCTGTAACACCCCCCCCCCCCCCCCCGAAAAGACAATAGATGCATACAGTATGTGCTTATTTACTATCCTTTGTAATTAGCATGTTTGTGTATTTCACTGTATTGTTTGTTATTGATAATGCTATGGAGAGAGAGTTTGTGTATGAGGTGTTTATGCACACTTCTTTGTTTTTTGTTCAGCTCTTACAGTGATTTTAGAGATAAACGGTTTATTCAACGGTTTATATAAAATTTCAGTGGGACCACTGTCCTGCCCTTGAATTAATTCAAGCAGTTCAACACCGACCGGACCCGCTCTTCCGTGAAGCGCGGAGTCTGGCTGACCGAATCCAGCTCCATACCGAGATAAGAGATCCTCTGTGTGGGACAGAGTTTGCTCTTCTCTTGGTTGACCCGAAGGCCCAACAGGCTGAGGTGACTGAGCACCATGTCCCTGTGTTCGCACAACTGCTCCCGAGACTGGGCGAGTATGAGCCAGTCGTCGAGATAGTTGAGGATGCGAACACCGCGTTCTCTGAGCGGAACAATGGCTGCCTCTGTGACTTTCGTGAAGACGTGAGGCGACAGGGACAGCCCGAAGGGCAGGACTTTGTACTGATATGCCTTCCCCTCGAACGCAAAGCGCAGGAACGGTCTGTGTCGAGGAAGGATAGAGACATGAAAGTACGCATCCTTCAGGTCGATCGCTGCGAACCAATCCTGGGGATGGATGCATTCGAAAATGCGTTTCTGCGTTAACATCCGGAACGGGAGCTTGTGCAGGGCCCGATTCAGGATACGCAGGTCCAAGATTTGCCGTAACCCACCCCCTTTCTTGGGTACAATGAAGTAGGGGCTGTAGAACCCTGCCTTCATATCGGCTGGAGGAACCGGCTTGATCGCGTCCTTCGCCAGTAGGACTTCGATCTCTGACCGCAAGACCTGAGCATCGCTGCTTCGCACGGAGGTGAAGAGGATGCCCTTGTACTTGGGAGGCCGGTGAGAAAACTGAATCGCATAGCCAAGTCTGATGGTACGGATGAGCCAGCGAGACGGTCTGGGGAGCTGTAGCCAAGCCCCCAGAGACCGCACAAGCGGGACCAACGGCACCACAGACGTACCCGGGGTGGGGCAGCGAGGCGGAATAGACAGACCCGGCTCGGGAGGCCCAGAGGCGGTCTGCAGTGTTGTCTGAGTATTCCAGGGTGGGGCAGAGTGTGGGTGAGTGGATGAGTAGGCCCGGGGGCGTTCTCGGTGCCCACACTGCTACCCCCTGGCGAGGGGAGGGGAGGAAAGAAGTGACAAGGCCCAGAGAAAGGCTCCCAGAGAAAATGTGGGTACCGCTGGACTCCGTAGAGCCAGCGGCAGAGATGTTGTACCAGTCGGGCCCCCCCGGTCCTCCTCCGGGGGGTGGGGGAGGAGTGCGGACACCATCTCCCTGAGAGCAGCTCCTATTCTCCCTGGGCTGCCCGTCTCAGGGCCGCTTGCCTTTGCGCTTGCCTGCCGGCTAACCCTGAGCGGGTTGGGCGCCACCCTTACATCCGGCACCCTGCTTCCCCGATGGAGGCTGCTGCTTGGGTTTCGCAGGGGCGGAGGTGGACGCAGGGGGACGCCCCTGATCTTGTCGGAATCACGCATGTCTGCCAGGTTCAGCCACAGAACGCTTAGCGCTTTGGCCTGGTGGACCTGCAGGAGCGGCATGGCATGCAGAGATGATGCGGCTTCCCTACAGGCGGTGTAAGCCTTGCCTGTTAGTGCAGACGAGAACTTACACGCCTGGGAGGGGAGACGCGGGGCACCCCACCAGTCTGCAGCGGTCTCCACATGCATCGCCACAGACCGCTCGACTGGGGGGATTCCCACGTAACCCTTTGCTGCACCATCATCGAGGGTAGTGAGGACGGAGGAGTCAGTCGATCGGTTTCTAGCATTGTAAGGTGCTGTCCACGATTTCGTGATCTCCTAATGCACTTCTGGGAAGAAGGGAACTGGGGCGGGGCTCTGAGAACCAGCATGGGCCGTCCCGAGATACCAATCATCCAACCGCGAGGGTTCGGGACACGGTGGAGGGTTCCACTCGAGCCCGACACTCGCAGAGGCCCAGGAAAGCATAGCTGTAAGCTCTGGGTCGGACTCGGGCAACGCTGTCACACCCGAAGGGGGCAGCGCAGCCGAATCTTCATCCTCAGAGCCCATTAGCTTGTCCCCCGATGCTGCAACCGACAACATATCCTCAGCCAGAGCCCCGAAAGTAGCGACTGGAACCCCTCGAGAGGGGCCAGCGCGCTCTTCCGGCAGCTCCACCGGCGGAGGGGGGAGGGGCCCGAGGAGCTGTTTGACCCGTCGGGGATGCCCTCACAGTGACCCTCAGGTCGCCACCAAAGTTATCAGCCAAAGTAGCAGCCCTCTGCTTTGCAGCGGGAGGGCCACTAGATCGGGGGGATATGCAATAGCACTCCACCCCTTTCGAGGTATTGGAGTCTGGACCGTAGAACTGCAACGGTCATGTTCCCGCAGTGGGAACATGAGTCATTCACGAATGCTGCCTCAGCGTGCTGAACGCCCAAACATGTGAGACAACGAACGTGACCGTCAACTGGGGACAGAAATCGACCGCATCCAGAAACACACGGTTTGAATGACATCTTGAAAAAGACGCAGGGTCAAACCGTGTTGCTCTTTTAGAAAGGAAAACTGCTCTTTTTTATGTGCTGAAGCACTCAGGGAGATGACCACGGCAGCACACAGTACAAAGGTGCAAGCCTTTGTGTGCACTCAAAAACAGAAACGCCCAGCGAACCAACTCTTTGATCTCCGTTGAAGCGGCCACCCACTGAGACGCGCCGTCACACCCGCACTGGAAGCAGCAGTCGTTCCTCTCACGAGACTCGTCGTAAACACTCTTCGTAGAAACAGGAAACATTCACTGTTCGGCTCCGAAGTAGAAAGCAATGATCTAGCATTCCACTTCCTTATTTATACCCGCACCGTGGGGCGGAGCGTGGAATGCGTGGATCGCATGCCAATCTCCATTGGCTCGTTTTTAACACACTCAAAGTAAATTGGTCCTGATTTCAGATCCCAATTCGTCGGTCAGTTCCGACGTACGTCGAACGTGACCGACTGAAAGGGAAATGTGTTTACAACAGACAAAATAGAATCCCACTCATATTTAACAAAAACATAACGGTAACACTTTACAATAATGTTCATTAGTTAACATTAGTTAACTACATTAGTTAACACAAACTAATGAACTGCACTTATAAAGCATGGATTAATATTTGTTAATGTTGATTTCAACATTTACTAATACTTCATTAAAAATCTTGTTAACATTATTTAATGCACTGTGAACTACGGGTTGCGGGTTGACATATTTGATACAAACTAATTGATACATTTAGATAAATAGATTTCATACATTATAGCATATTATAATACAATATTTCCCGCTGTTGTCACTTGACTCTTCGAAGTAAATTCGGATGTAATTTACTTTACATCAAAACAGGGTCAGAAATAAGACAAAATTGCAGTTGTTACACACTTAAATTATTTCTCCCCCAACACAAAGCCTTAAAATCCCCTTATTAAAACCTCGCTCCTTTTAGCGTGATCGTCCAAATAAGTCCAATTTAGCGATGAATTGATGAGGCTATCAGCGTTTCTACCTAGATTTTGCCGATACCTAATTTTACACAGGAAAAAAAAGTCATGAAAAAAGCTGTTGTCGAGTGTTGGGGCTAAACGCACATGATCATTGTCTTAAAAGGTGAGTTAAAGATATAAATATAATTGTAACGGTCACCAGCTGGAGTGCCCTTGAGAGCCATCAGAGGGCACTCCACATAAGACTATTATCACTCACAAACTACATTTCCCATAACTCACTGCCCGGATTCATTATCACTTATCACTGATCGCATTCACCTGTACCTCATTCACTGATTGCATTCACCTGTGTTTCATCATCCTGTTAGTCTCCGTCTATTTATACCATGTTCATTCATTCACTCACCGCGAAGTCTTGTTAAAGTGTTACGCTGCAATTCTGAGCATTCTCCTGGTTTTCTTGTCTGTTGGTTTTGGATATCTTGCCCTGTTCCCTGGATTACTCTCTTGCCTCTGGTCCCTGCCTGTTTTGTTTCTTTGTTTCTTTGTTTTGACTGTCTGCCTGTGCATGACTCTTGCCTGTATTTTGGATTACGCCTCTGGATTGTCCTCAAATAAAGCTGCAATTGGATCCACCTTCGAGTCTCAGAGCAGTTTGTGACAATAATAATGTACACTTATTCATGTATTTCTTCTTGATGTGAGTTTTTTTTTAGGATTTAGTTTAATGATTATGAACATAAGGTTAACCATAGAAAACCAAATTTATATTTATTGCATTAATAGGCACTATCAATTAAACTAAAGCTAGCATGGAGGACTGTTTTCTATTTCTAAAGTAAGCACTCAAATAAATGTGTGTGAAAGTTTCTGCAGCGACAGCTCTCTGACGCGATGTTTTACGTCAGTGTCTGAATTCCTCGCTTCATTTCATTCACTCCTTGCTTATAGTGCACTCAACTGCCATGCACTTTATAGGGATTAGAGAATTATTAAACAAGTGAGCGATTTCGGACACAGCAACAGAGTCGACACCGAGAGTCGATTCCTGTGCTGGAGTCGACCCCGACTCTGGGGCTATTCAGAGTCGAGGAATCGACTCTTTTGGAGTCGACTCCCCATCACTACTGATCATAGACAAACGGGGAGAAATTAGTTGGCCTATCTACCGCACACTGCAAAAAATGACTGTGATTTTAACGGTAAAAAACTGTGAAAATGTCTGTCGTGGATTTGCACTGAATTGATTCTCAAAAATACGGAACAAGTGCATTCCGTATCAGTTCAATACGGAACAAGACTTTTATGTGTCAAATACGGGACGATTCTGTATTATACGGAACGGTTGGCAACCCTAACTACAGTATTTCTGATAGTGGGAAGCGATTCTCCCTCGGGGTGTTTTACCCTACAGATTAGGTTTGAAAAAGACAATAAAATAATATTTTCCCTAAATAACAAGTACTACATAACTACAGGCCTTGTTCTTCTCATACCATATAAAACTGTGATATTCTGCATAACAACAATTTTTAAAACACTTTTTTTCTTACTGTTAAAAATATCACTTAATGTGAAGTCTCTCGTAAGCTTCGTGGTGAAAACTTCTACATCACGTTTTACCCCATGGGACGTTTTTTCCTCACTCTACCATATCTGCTTATTTGGCATTTTCTAATTATTGGCATTAGCCGATACCTTTTTTTGTTTGGCCAATAAGGTCTTTTTTTTTGACCGTCAAAAAAATCTATATAGGTCGACCACTAGAAAAAAGCAGCTTGGACAATCTGTTATAAACATCTCCTTTTGTGTTCAATGAAAGACAGAAAGTCATACAATTTCACAAGATATGAGCTGATGGAATTTGAATTTATATGTGAACTATACCTTTAAATCCCATGGTGCTATTCAACTTAATGTAGCATAAATGTTTTCATTTGTCAGATGTATCATGATGTATTACATCCTCTCTTGCTATCCTATGAGTGTTTGGTCATGGATTTGAATCACATAAAATCAAAGCGCTTAAAAATTTCTGCAGTGGCAGTGGCAGTGCGTGTGCGCGTGTGCGTGTGTGTGTGTGTGTGTGTGTGTGTGTGTGTGTGTGTGTTAAAAGCCCTGCATGTCTGTCTCTGCTGCTCTGTGAATCTGTTCGAGCCAGATTGTCCAGTCTGTTGCTTTTCATTACCTGTCTTTTGTCTCTGCCAGAGGCCATGTGGTCTGTGTGCGTGCGTGCGCTTGCCTAGTTGTGTCAGGTCTGGGTTAGAATGTGTCCACTCTGCCGCGCCTGATTAGGGAATCGATCGGTGTGAAGTGTCTGTGTGTCCCAGTGGTTCCCAGATGATCCAAAGCTTCCTGTATGTGTGAGATGAGGAGAATCATAACTTCTGGTTGCACTCTCTCCACTATCATCTCCTCTACCGTCATTTTCCTCCTCACCTTCCCCTTATCACCTCTCCTCTTCCCTTCTCTCCCGAGGGAGCGAGCGATGTGCCGTGGAAGCGAGGTCAGGGCCTGTTGGGCTGTGAAATGCTCCTCACAACAGTTGACTCAAGCATGTGAGAGTCTCTATGGATGAAACTCGTCTCTCATTGGATCTACTCTCAAGTCGCCGAGATTCTGCCAGTTGTCCTGGGGTGTAATCGCTTTACATTCTCTTCAGGACTGGAAATGTGTTTAAGCTCGTCTCTTGGTGTCACGTTCCCATCCCCGCAGACAGCGCTGTATGAAAAGTGTGCGAGATTAATTACACACTGATTTGTTTCTCTTGTTCTCTGCAGAGCATAACCAGAGGAGACAGTATTGATATTTCATTATGGTGTTAATAAAGGTCAACCGCTATTGAGTTCTCATTAATAGAGCCGAACTGGGCAATATTATCGAGAAGACGCAGGTTTTAATGACTCTCAGTATGTGCCCATGGTACTCTGCAGTTCTTTAAGTGCTTTAAAACTGTGAGCGAGTCACTGACCTGCCTCTTAAGTACAACTACCTGAGGGAGAGAGAAATATAAATGGTTAGACAGAAAGATAGGATGAAAGACTAAACCTGTCTAGTCAGTCAGTTATTAAGTTTTTGTATGAAGCTTTCCACTAAAGGAAACTGGTTTCAAACAGGCATCATAAAGTCATGGCAATGAGCTAGAACAAATTCAAGTGAGCATTAGAGGTAACCAAATATGAATAATAATTGACTACAATGAATGAATAATATTTAATTATTCATCAAATGAATAATAATTGACTACATTGAATATTTCCAAGTAGAAATGGTATCAGAAGATGAAAAAAAAAACGATATTTATGAATCAATTTACTTCTTTTATTTACTTTGAAGCTTCCACCAACAGCTGAATCACATGCAGAGGATTGTGGAATATCGTAGACGGAGAAGGACACATCTTATGTTGCCTTTACCAGATGAAATAAAGGCATCTTTGTAGGCAGGATGCTACTCAGACATTGATTTCAGACACGCCTTGATAACTTCCTTCGTCCTTATACCACCTGCAAAAGCAGTTTTTTATACTAAGGCATCATAACTAAAATGGAAACCGATTTGCAATGCTCTACATAGGCACCCAGTTATGTATCATAAAAATATCAATACATTTTTTTTTTTAAATTAAAAAATCCAAGGATGCATTAAATGTATCAAAAGTGACAATGAAGATGTATATTATAATGTTACAAAATATTTCTATTTCAAATAAACGCTGTTCTTTTGAACTTTCTATTCATCAAAGAATAAAATACATATAATGGTTACACAAAAATATCAAGCATCACTGTTTTCTGTCAACTGTTTTCAACAGCGATAATAAGATTTTTTTCTTGAGCACCAAATCAACATATTACACTCTAAATAATACTGGGTTGTTTTTTAACCCAAAATGCTGGGTTGAGACTGTTGGGTAATTTGTGTTGGTTTATTTGATCACATTTGAAACACCATTGGGTAGTTTCAAATTTCCAGTTGTTGGGTTAAACCTGCTGGGTCGCAATACTTGTTTCATGAGCTTCGCGCCTTGATGTTTAAATTCGCTCCCAAACTGTCATTTTAAAAGGACAAAGCAAGGGGCAAAGCCACTGGTTGCAGATGTTTTAAGTTAAGTTCATATAATGTTTTCATTAATAATCATTTTAATTAGCATAATTATAGGTAGGCCTATAGGTTTTTTTTTTCTTTCGCGGCAACAATTCTCAAGCTTACATGATATATGTCAACTTAGACGACAAAAGTTTTACCTCAGAATCCGATGCCATGTAGGCTATTGACTCACATAGTCATGTTAGTTTAGGTATGTGAGACGATAGATTAATACAGTTTGTGATTATTTATTACATGGAACCATGATCCCCTTATGAAAATTAACCATGGTTTTATGTAGGGATGTCACAAGTACCGGTACTTCGGTACCAAGTCTGTACTGAAATTTAAAAAATGTGACGATAGCCTAACAGAGTATATTCGGTCCCCACAGCTGCGTTCAGTCGCATCAGTGTTTATCTAAGCACAGGGCTCCAGACTGTAGCCGAATATATACGAGTGTCTGTGAATAATAATTTAAATATTACTCCTGCATGTTCTGCGTCTCTATGTGATTGTGAATGGCGTGTGACAATCGCTCGCTGTCTCTGTAGTCTCTGCCATGTCACTATATGAGGACACAAACACATAAACCGTCACTTCATGAGAATTTACCATTTCATTTGAGAAAACTGTCATGTCATGAACACAGACACTCAAAGGTCTTCAACCCGTCAAAATAAAAGTTTGATTTAACATGAAGAAATTGACAGAATATATTAGGCTTGTAGTTGTCATTGTTGCCAATTTTAACACATTTGTGTGTTGTACCAGTTGACAAGCATTAAAATGTATTATTTTATCAGTCTAAACATGTATTCTTCATTATTTGTTCTTTCATCATTGTCTAGTTTTACAGTAGGCTAATGCACAGGAGAAATTATAAGAATAACCCAGCAAGAAAAACCCATTAATGGTAAAAATGTACTACATCTTGGGTTTTCTCAACAGCCCAGCCAATGGTTAAAATGCCACTGGGTTAATTTAACCCAGCATGTGTTCTGTCCAATATTTACCCAGCGCTGGGTTGCCAATTAGGTTGTTTTTAACCCAGCCATTTTTAGAGTGTAGAAAGATTTCGGAAGGAAAATATGTGACACCGAAGACCAGCAGTAATGGATGCTTTAAAATCCAGCTTTAACATCACAGGAATATATTACAATTTTAAATATATTAAAATAGAAAACAGGAAAAACAAAGGAAGCCAAAACAAAGGAAGCCATCAAAGTGAACCCATCAAGATCTCTAGCAAGGTCTTGTGAGGGGTATTCATAGCTTTACAGCAGCAGTCAGACACCTCCCTTCAAGACACCTTCCCCCAGACCTGTCTCAGTGGAACACTGACTTGTCCTTGACTCCCTCTACTTCCTGTTTGCAACAACACACGGCTTTCGGCCAACCGGATTAAATTCGGCTGGAGCTGAAAGAGGCAGAGGAGAGGCTTTGGCTCAGGCTCAGCTCTTTGCCTCCTCCCAGTGTGGACTAACTGGAGTCAGATTCACCCAAGCATGGACAGGGGCATAGTTTCAGATCTGTGCCCAAAGGAATGTTGGCCATGCAACAACAAACACTTCGATGTGTGTGCGCGTGCATGTTTCTATCCATCTGTTGCCCTCGCAACCCCTGCTTTTCATCCGCGGTTACAAATAGGCTGGTTCATGTCCGTTGTTTTTGCGCACTGATTATCTGTGTGTGTATGCATGTGGGTGTGTGTATTTCCATAAATAGTGAGCGACAAAGTATCAAAGCAGAACAAAGCTCAAAGTAGCCTCTTGTCCTAATTAACAGAAAAGCCTGCACATGAGCCGACAGACAGACAGGCGTGTCCCCAGACAAACACAAAGAGCTGCCATTCCCCAAATATACACAGCCTCAAAGTCTTTGTAAGATGGCTTTGTTCAGGCTTAGATGCCAAACTTCTAGACCAGAGATGCCCAAACCAGGGCCTGCGCGCCAAAGTTGGTCCATGATGACCTTTGATTTGGCCCGCCACGCCACAAGGGGGAAAATATAGCCTAAGAAAACAAAAAAAACATGCCATTGAAGTAAGCATTATCGTGGCAAATAATATGCACAATGTTGTTACCATGGGCACAAAATACTGTGAATAATTATGAGCTGTTTAACGCCCATTGTGTGCCCCATCTGACTGAGAATGAGTATAAACAAAACCTGCAAGAAGTATGTCTGAAAAAGGGGCCGCTTACAACTATAGAGGTTAGGCATATCTGCTATCTACTATCTGATGATGCAAGTGCATTATGGAATTTAATAATCTCTATCTAATCTCTATAACATAAAATGGATGAAACGTCTCAACAAGACTAACAAAAGCACTGTGGTATTACTATTGTTTCCTGGACATGGTTATAGGTTTATGTTCCATGTTTTTATGTTATTGTTAACTAAAACTTTATATATATATATATATATATATATATATATATATATATATATATATATATATATATATATATATATATATATATATATATATATATATATATATACTGAACTGAAATAAAATATAATTAGATGAAAAACATACAAAATTAAACAGAAGTTAAAATGGCACCTAGATAAAATATGTTGAAGTTGAAGGACTATAATTACAACAAAAAAATTAAAGCTAAATAGAAATATAAAAAAGGACAAAAGCACAAAACTAGTAAAACTATGAAAATAAAAGCAAATCATTGTTACTAAACTATCTTGTATATCATTCTACCATGGTATTACCATATGATATAATTTATGTACAGTCGTTCCTAGAAGTGAAACCTGTCATCGGTAGAATGAAAAGAAGAAAAAACTTTTTCCCCTTATGGTTTTAATTCTAAGAACGCATGAAATCTTTGGATCTGAAGTCCTCATTTCCCTGTGTGGTGTTTGTCTCTTCAGTTGATTGAAATGGACATGTTCTTTGTTGTTTCAGAAAGTGTCTCAGTACACCATCATAGTGCAGGCCACCGATATGGAGGGCAGTCTAAACTTCGGCTTGTCCAACACCGCCACGGCCCTCATTAGCATTACTGACATCAACGACAACCCTCCAGAGCTGGATGCAAAAATGGTGAGTATCCTACAACAATCCTACATCAGGGAGCATTTACATATAATGTGTTCCAAAACCATGTGAGCTGCCTATATAAAGGGCCAGATTTACTAACTCTTTTGGAATTAAAAATTACTAAAGACAGTGAAAAATTAGCGCTGAAAAGGCGTGGACACAGCTGCTGACTTTATTGCATATGCATTTGTAGGAGTTTTCCTTTCAGACGCAAAATTTATGGGAGGAAAGTATTTAAATGAATCATCCAAGGTCATTTACTAAGGTTTGCACTAGTCAATTTACTGGTATTTGCGCCATTATTTACCTCCCAAAAAAGGCATGTCTCAAACCAGACACTATTTGCACTGTTCTTGGTATATTGTGTTGGTCATTATGGAAACAATCCAACTGCATCTGTGTTCATTAATGTGTGCGTCGTCAGTAGATCACGCGCAGAACTTTCCACTCCCATCTCAGTTTTTTTTTAATTGCACTCTCACACTAATTTGCCCTGTTTAGTAAATCTGGCCCCAAATGTGTACTACATACCTACACAAAGACTCTTCCAGAGGATGGAATTAAAAATGATGATTATAAATAAACCTGTACTTCATTCATTACTGAAAAGTATCCATTAAAAATACAGGTGAATATGGTAAAAGCTTTAAATAATACATGTAGATATCACCACACCCCAGTTGATTACATTAATAATTGCAAACATGTTTTGCATAAAAATGTTATGGTTAAATATGCAGATACATTGTCTAATTAAATATGCACTAATTTGCATACATTTCCAGAACAGAAATCTAAACATTGAATAAAGCCAGGTTTAAAATTCTTATTTTGTTTTGTTGACATATTCGAGTCAAAGTTTTATTGGGTATCTCTTTTTATCCATAAAGCAAAACATTGTCAACAGCGAGAAAAAAACATTTTCACCATGTTTTTAAGAATAAAATATTGTATAAAATCAGATAAATTATATACAGTTGTGGTCAAAATTATTGGCACCCCTGGTAAATATGATCAAAGATGGCTGTAAAAAAATAATCTGCATTGTTTATCCTTTTGATCTTTCATTCAAAAAATTCTCAAACATCTAACCTTTCATTGAAGTAAAATAATTGTGGGGGTAAATCACTTTATGAAATAAATGCTCTTCTGGCATAATTATTGGCACCCTTTTATTAAATACTTTTTTGCAACCTCCTTTTGCAAAGGTAACACCTCTGAGTTTTCTCCTATGATACCTGATGAATTTGGAGAATACATGATACAGAATCACTCCAGATCCTTCAGATTCACAGATCCATTTTGGCGCTTCTTCTCTTCAGTTCAGCCCACTCATTTTCTATAGGGTTCAGGTCAGGGAACTGGGACAGCTATGGCAAAAGCTTCAATTTGTGCTCAGTGACACATTTTTGTGTTGATTTTGATGTTTGTTTTGGATTGTCGGGTTTAGATTTGTTATCTGTTGGTATTTGCTAGAATCCATGATATCATGTATCTGAACAAGATCTGGACCTCCAGCAATAAATAAATAAATAAATAAAAAAAATAAAAATAAAAATAAAAATAATAATAATAATAATAATAATAATAATAATAATAATAATAATAATAATAGGCCCACAACATTAAAGATCAAGCAGTATATTTAATCAGACACATGGTGTACTTTTTATACCTGTTTGCACCAAACCCATCTGGTGGGTTTACTGGCAAAAAGCTCTTATTTGAAGTTTCATCTGACCATAGAATCAGGTCCCTTTTGAATTTCCAGTAGTATCTGACAACTGAATATGCTGGAGTTTGTTGTTGGATGAGCTTTTTCTTGAAACCCTCCCGAACAACATGTGGTGATTGTAGGGGTTGGAGAGAGGTTTTTTTCTTATTGATTTTTTGGGGGGGTTTGATCCAAATACTCTAATCTCTGCAATTCTCCATCTGTGATCCTTGGAGAGTCTTTGGCCACTCAAACTTTCCTCCTTGCCGTGCATTTAGACAATTAGACAATTTAGATACACATCCTCTTCCAGGCAGATTCATAACATCTTTAGTTGATTGGAACTTCTTAATTATTGCCCAATGCTTTAGCTATTTTCTTACAGTGGCTTTCTATTTCTATTCTATTTAAAAATCTTTTGCTGCACATCAGAACTATATTCTTTGGTTTTACTCATTGTGATGGATGATTAAGGGATTCATTTTGGAGTTTTCCCATATTTATATTCCTGTGAAACGAGACGTCATAGCTAGACAATTTGTATTTTGTGCTAAAAAAAATATAAATATTACACTTCTGGTATAAAATATGATAAATATTACACTTCTAAATTTTCACTCTGGGAATATACTTCAGAGATATTTTACTCGTAAAAAAATCTAGGGGTGGCAATAATTGTAGCCAACATGTTTTGGAGAAAAGCATGCATTTCATAATGTGACTTTCGATTCGTTTACTTCAATGAAAGATTCGATTTTTACAGATTATATGACTGAAAGATCATGGCCTGGTTTCACAGACAGAGTTTAGACTAAGCCAGGATTAGATCTCAGTTCGATTAGGGCTTTTAAGTAGCTTTTATGTGCCTTAGAAAAAAACATTTCTGGTGTCCATCTTGAAGCAAAACAATGGCACTGACATATTTTAAGATATTTCAGTGCAAGTCGCTTTCAATTAAAACAGCTCAAACATACATTTTAGTCTGGGACTAGCTTAAGCCTTGTCTGTGAAACTGGAAGCATAAGGATAAACAATGCAGATTTATTTTTTACAGCCATCTTTGCCGTCTACAGATCATATTTACTAGGGGTGCCAATAATTCTGACCACAACTGTATGAATAAACCCCTCTGTAAAAACCTTCAAATATAGATATTAAAGGTCCCGTTCTTCGTGATCCCATTGTTCAAACTTTAGTTAGTGTGTAATGTTGCTGTTAGAGCATAAATAATACCTGTAAAATTATAAAGCTCAAAGTTCAATGCCAAGCGAGATATTTTATTTAACAGAAGTTCCCTTTCAAAAGCCTACAGCGAACGGCCGGCTTGGACTACATCCTGGTACTTCCTTCATAAATGACGTCAGTAGAACAGTAGAACAGACTAACCTCCGACCACAAGAATACGCGATAAAAGGGGACGTGGTCTTGTTGCTGTCCCACGTGGAGAAGAGGACGGTCGCGTGGAGAAAAGGAAGTGTTGCGTTTGAGTGTGTTTGTCGCCATGTCATCGAGACGCTGTTATTTTCATCCCGGAGTCAAATCACCTTTGTTTGGCTTTCCCAGGGACGCTGTAGAGATCATTAAGCGCATACATCTCCCGTTAAGAGGCGTGACCTTTCCACGTGCGCTAAGCTGCTGTCGAGTCACAACACAGGAACCGCTGGTACAATCAGAACTCGTTACGTATTTCTGAAGGAGGGACTTCATAGAATAAAGGAAGTCATCAGCCGTTTTTAGGACAGTGAAAACAGCGGTACACAGATAAGTACATTGTGTTAAAAATACTGTTTTTTTTTTACACGCGAAACATGAACACATGTTATATTGCACACTGTAAACACAATCAAAGCTTCAAAAGAACACGAAGAACGGGACCTTTAATAAATACAATGTTTTTGCCTGTAGTGTTTTGACTATCAGATTATTTTGCCCATTCCTATGCATATTAGAGTGTTATTATATATTATATATTTGCTGCTTATGTAGAGTGTTCCAAATCAGTCACTTATGAGGTGCCATGAGGTTAGAATGCTGCCTTGTAAGATAAGGTTTTGGGACAGAGCTACAGTCTGACTGTTTGGACACATCCACTCCTCATTACCCAGATTCCCTGAATTCTAACAGTGTCTTGATACTCATTTAATTT
Organism: Romanogobio albipinnatus; assembly: GCA_023566225.1. NCBI lineage: Eukaryota > Metazoa > Chordata > Actinopteri > Cypriniformes > Gobionidae > Romanogobio > Romanogobio albipinnatus. Next base: position 21,355,982 of record CM042254.1, on the reverse strand, counting down.
ACGCAATACTGCCTGACAGCTGGAGAAACCTACTGGAGCTGTGAAACAAAGAGAGATTCACTAAGAGCAATGAATTCAGGGAGGTGATGAGGGAAGAGATGGAGTGAAATGGAGGGTGTAGGGAATGAGAGGGATGTGAGATCAGGTGCTCTCTCTCTCTCCCTCTCTCTCTCTATCTATCTTTCTCTCTCCTGTCCTCCTGCCAACTTTGCCCCTTAGGTGACTGTAGTTCCTCTTCAGGCATCTGACTTCAATCCCCTCTCATCCACTCATTTTTTCTCTCTCTCTTTTCTCCTTCCCTACATCCTCCATCACCTGTTTTCTTTATCTCTGTATCTCTACACCTCTCTTTCCCCATTTACCAGTGTTTGTTTCTGTCAGCCTTCATCTCTCTCTCCTTCCTTCTCCGCTTAACCATTTATCTCCTTCCCTCGATCCTTCTCTCTGGTTTTTGTTGTCTCTCTCTCTCTCCGTTTCCATTTATTTCCTGCTATCTGCCATCCCTCTTTTATCGCTCTCTCGCAGAGCTCATCTCTGGTGCCCTTGCGTTCTCTCTCTCTCATTAAGTAATATCCCCAGGCCTCTGCCACAGCGTCTGATGCTGAAGTATTCTAAATTATTTTGCACATTTCTTCTACCTGTAATATTTATTTGAAGGCCAAGCGATACTTAGTGAATCAGTATGACATCTATCATCTGGCATCAGACGATCTTAGTGTTCATTTTAATTGGTGTCATTTTATTCTCAAATGTTGTTTTTGAGGACTAGATGCTTGTGGACAGGTCTCTCCGCCCATGTCAGTTGTTTGGCTGCTGTTGTTGGTGGGTTTGAGATGTGATGAACTGATGGGGTAGAGACTTCCTATTGCCTATGCTTATAGTGGAAGCCGCAAGAAATCACAGGGTTTAAGGTTTTTCTTTGGGTCACAACCCATCACCCCTCTCTTGAGCATGAGCTGATGCGACTCAGATGAATGTTTCTTTAGTTAAAGGGATAGTTCACCCAAAAATACAAATTCTGTCATAATTTGCTCACTCTCATGTCATTACAAAACCATAAGACTTGTATTCATCTTCGAAAGGAATAAAACCTGAGAGATTTCTATCCCTGCACTGAAATTCTTTCAAGCTTCAAAACGTTCATAAAGACATTGTAAAGTAATCCATATGAATTGAGCCGTTTAATCCCAGTCTTTTGAAGAGATCTGATCATTGGTTAACAATTTAGGCTTTTTTTCTTACATTTTTCCTACGTTTTCTGTTTTTCTGTATTTGATGAACAAATTTAAATGCATTCACATATAAACATTCATCAATGCACATACATGGATGTGCATCGATGAATGTTTATATGTGAATAAACTTAAATTTGTTCATCATATGAAGCGATCATGTCTCTTCAGAAGGCTTGGATTAAACCACTCGATGGATTACTCAATATAGGCTCATTGGAAATCTGTGCCTCTACCTACGTTTTTGCAAAGACTCTAAAAACATACCTATTCATACAATTTGTTACATTTTCCAGCTAAAATGACCACTAGTGGCAGTAAAAAAACAAAAGATTTTAGTCCTTTTTCACACAAATTAGGATTTCAAAGGCAGATTATGGATGAGTAAACATTTATTTTCATGTCATTTCTTGCACGATACTATATCATTACCTCAATATGATTTTACCATAGCACATGATTGTAAACTATTAAATTTCGACATTTGCATCACGTAAAACCTCATAAAAGCTCACTGAGATAATACAGACGGAACAGAAATCATAAAGTTCTCATGCTATTTTTCTGGCAGGATCATTTTATTTACCAAAATATCTTACCATTCCCTGATGCATCCAGGTCGCACTCAATCACCATATGTTTGGTGTCTGCAACTGCTTTCATGTTTTGCTGCAGGACAGCAATTGTGAGTAAATTTTCACCAAGTCACCTTTGCAGCACTGCGGTATAAATAGTGTACAAAGTAACATATAACATAAGCAACAGTGTGAAAGTGAATAGCACACAACAGGCACAAATACGGAATATCCGCGGACCTGTTACTAGTATCTCGTTTCACAGATAGTTTGTTTCTGTATTGAAATGCAGATACAATGTAAAGTATTTGCTCTGGCTCTTGTTTTAAATTATTTTGTTCCGTTATTATGCTGCTTGTTTTCATCTGTTCGTGTTATACAAACAGAATGTGGCGGTTGGTCATGTGTTGTATTTGTCCCGCCCCTCCTCCACTGTAATTGGACGGCTGGGTGAAAAGTGACAGGAATGAGCGTTGCGTTTTACTTAGTTGAACATTCCTCAACTCTCTGCGAAAAAGATGCGTTTTCAAACAAAAAAAAAGTATTAGTGTGGACAAGACCTGAAATGGCATAGCTGCTTCAGCAAATGTGTTGTTGTCTCACATATGTTTTTAAAAACATTATCGGTTAGGTTTAGGGTAGGGCTTAGTGCTATATACACAATAGAGCGTTAACTTTTTAGCTCACAGGACATTTAATTTCTGAACTGCTGGATTACGTACAATAACCATAATAAGCCATAATAATACATTGCCAGATTCACATTCATCTGTTTCGAATAAAAATGAATGTGCCTTTAGTGCTACTCACTGAACATACAAGAAGCAAAGTAATATCATTTTGCAGAAAGTCGCCATACACACACATTTCCAATGAGCCTGGGTTGGGATTACTTTTACAGTGTCTTTTTGTACTTTATGCCTGACATTTCAATGGGTGGATAAAATTGAGTATAAAAATATATTTTCTGATCATTTGTGTTCCAAAGATGGGTTTGTAAAGGGTGAGTAAATGATGACAGAATTTTCATTTTTAGGTGAGCTATCCCTTTATATCCCTTTAAGTGCAAGAAGTCCAAAACTTGTTTGACAATATTTTTTTTAGAGAGAAGAGAATAATATAACTTAATATAACAAACTTTAAAGTTGTTTAATGAGGGTTCACAGCAAGCAGCTTCAGATAGCTGCTGTGAAGCATGAAGAGAAATCACACAATCACAGATTTTTAAGGGTGCTGACAGCTTAGTTAATCGCAGATTTAAAATAGGGTCTAGCAACGCTTACGGCCCAGACTGAGATGGAGAGTTGGGAGGGAGAGACGCAGGACAGAACTCCATCCATCTTTCCTTGACACCTCCCTTAAGTAATGCACACCAAGAATCTCTCATCCGTGCATTAGACACTTTCTCTGTCTGAATGAACAGTGAAGGGAAAACAGTGAAAGCAAGACTAAAATCAAATGAACTCATTGCTCATTCACCCACTTGATTACTCTTGATACTTTCTGAAATTGTCAAGTTTCGAAAGTTTTTTTCCCCTCCACGCAAGTTTGAGCTCTATAGCGTGCATGTCCTTGTCCATTGCAGCGTCCATAATTATACAGTGCAGCTGAAGAACAACTCCGGCGGTTGGGTTGTCTTGTCTTAGCTCGATACGTATGACAGGTCCTAACAGAGCAAGTTAACCCAGATGACACCAGCAATTAAGTCCCACACTCAGCACATGCTCTCGCTCCCAATAACAAACACTTGTGTCACATATCACTGAGCCGAGAGAAAATTACCCACAACTGGTTTACGACAGGCTCGCATGACCTGACACTTGTAAGGGTTTGTTGATTCAGTCAGCAGTTTGTGATAGTAGACTGGGAAGAAAGAGAGAGCAAAACTATCAAACTATCGTAGACAGCAAATTGATTTGCTTGTGTCTGAAATTCATTGAAATCCTTTCCTAGTTAAACACAGACAAACATTTCATTAAAGGAAAGCTTTAACCCTCTTCGGTTCGAAATAACCAAACAATTTTACGTTTTGAAATTTTTTTTGCTTCATCGGAATGGGATGACACTTGGTGACTGTTGACGCATTAGATTTGTGAACACGCAAAAAAAAAACATGGACATGATTCGGATATGTTAAAGGGTCAGAAAAAAAGTCACACTTGGCTCCTTCGCTGACAAAAATGTCAGACATAGGAAATGAATGGGAAATATGAAAATTCAGAGTATCTTTAGGTGGTACAAACTTCAAATCAGACACTGGCAGAAAAATGAAGGAGTGCACACACTGTAAAAAAATGTAAGGCCTCTCCAATTCAAAATTTTCTAGTGAACGATCACATCTAAATGTTTCAATTGGCCAAGGTTAGTCTGTTCTACTGACGTAATTAAAGCAGGCTGTACCAGGATGTAGTCCAAGCCGGCCGTTCGCTGTAGGCTTTGAAAGGGAACTTCTGTTAAATAAAATATCTCGCTTGGCATTGAACTTTGAGCTTTATAATTTTACAGGTATTATTTATGCTCTAACAGCAACATTACACACTAACTAAAGTTTGAACAATGGGATCACGAAGAACGGGACCTTTAAGCAAAATACAGAACACAGACAACAGGGTTGACATTTTATCATGTTACTTTATTAACAAGTAAATTCCAACACAGGATATTTGGTGAAAATACCTTATTTTCAATAAGGAAAAACTCTGAATATTCAAGAAGTCAAGAAGTCTTCTGCATAACAGGATGTCTTAATGGGATGAAGAAAATGCGGCACTGCATAGGCTAAAAACCTAAAAAATAAAAATAAAAACTAACATTAATGGCAAAGTTTCCCTGCATCACATCTGGCAAATGACCGAACAGAAGTTCTTCATTATATAATGAGGATGAGACGAATGAATGGACAAATAAGAAAATCACGAGCTTGACGTGTTTGATATTAAAAGGCAATTACTTAAGCCCTGAAAGAGGCCGACTCCAAATGCAATCTAACAGCACCGTGTTCAACGGTCGCATGCCGCATATATCACACAAATGACTTAATTTACTTATTACCTATTATTTTAGACATATAGGCTAAGACATGAGGAAAATAAAACTAATGGCTACCATTAGACAATTATGTAGTAAACGAGAACACACTCATGAAACCAATGAACTCATGATTATACAAAATGTCTTTTAAACTTCATACCGGGTCATGAAGCAAAACTCTGGAGAATAAATTCAGTGCTCAATACTCACCAACGTCTTGTGACGATGAATATCTTTCTATTCTCTTGGGAATGTTTGTTTCGGTCTTCAGCACTGTTTGGCTCAGCAGTCTGCTCGTGCTCGCGCTCTCCCACCGCTCCCGCGCTCCGCATTTGAAATCACCACATGAACTGTTTTCCTCAAGCGCATTTTGCGCATGCGTATACAGATTTTCGGACGTAGGACTTGTTCACCCAACATGGATTTTTCACTTCGACTTCATAGATTGACTGAGCACAATTAAATATGTTCAGTTAATATACAATTTTAATTTTGAGTGAAGACCTTAAGCTATGATTAGTACAATGCATCTTTTTGCATGGGGATAATTATTTGGAAGTCCTTTATTGGGCCAATATGTAATGATCAATTTTCACAATTTTTCCAAGGTTTTTTTTTTTTTTTTTTACAGTGCAGCAATTAAGGGGTGACACTCTAAAATACCAAGAGTGCAAAATAGACACATTCCACATTTCCCACCCCCTGCACATATAATATGAACTAGCGCAACTATAACATGGAGCAAGTTTATGCAAATGTGTGACATAAAATCAATAATTCAACCACAATTCAGTAAAAAACAAATAGCAAGGAAGAGGTTACACTTTAAAACATCAAGAGTACAAAACAGACATACCCACTCAAATACACCCACGCATGCAGAGACACAACACACTATTGTACACACATGCTGGTATGGCTGTGACAGTATGGTAAAATTTAGGTAAAAGACTCAAATAAGAGGTGGAAATCAGATCAGACCCAGATTGATTAAGCTGTGAAAAAGCATATCTTTATTTATACGCTACATTTTATTGAATTTTAATGTTATATGTAACAAAATGTCCTGTGTTCAGGTTTGACTATAGTACAAATGTATGCAAAAACTGACACTTCAAATCAACATTTCAACAACAACAAAAAAATCTAAACCTTGACAAAAAGTAGTCTTTGAGAATGTCTAAGTATAAATCCAGAACTTAATAAAAATAATTATTTTAGTCTAAAAACCACTAAAGAATTTACAAGCCACTTTATATAGAGCTGTATACGATTCTAGTGGTTACACCACGGCATGACCAAAAAAATAAATGGTCTAAAGTCAATAGCGCATTAGTAATATGCACCTATTGGCGGGTGCACAACACTCTGCTTATTACAAACACAGGGCACCAAAACGCAGCAGCACACAAACATGACAAATAATACAAATAAAAGGATTACAATGTAAAATATTATTATTGTGTACATAAAAATACAAACACATATCATAATGGATAGTCAATGCATTTATCAGAATTACCTATTTGCAGAATGACTAATTAAATTGGCTGCTTATTTAACCAGTCATGACAATACACATGTATTTAAACTGATTCGTCAGGTCGAGGGTGCTTATATTCCGCCATGTAAATCCCCCATGGTGCAAGCGCAACTGGCTTTTAAAGGGAATGGGAGATGAGACTCTGATTGGTTTATTGCCCGTGACACTCAAACCATACCCATGACTCATTAAGAGACTAGGTACAACCCTTTTGGACCATGGCACACCTTCCGTTTTTTCCATCGTTAAACTAGCAAAAGTGGATTTGGACACACCCTAAGTGCACCTGCACCATGCGCTTAAGATCATGCGCTCAGATTGTTAAAATAGGGCTATCATAAAATCCCATCAAAATTCTACATAATAATCAAAAAAATTGTATTGAACAAAAATATATTACCTTGGTATTCCTGGAAAAAAGTTACATTTCAAGGCTTTCGGTCACTTTTGACCGTGAAGGAGCCAAGGGCCAAGGGCTTAAATGAAGAGGGCCAGAGGGTTAAAGCTGAGAATATGAACATCAGAATCAACTTCTCGTCTGCGCTTTATGGCTTTGGGCTGTGGAATTGGCCTTCTTTCAGTTGCATGTTTGCGACAGACACAGCAGAACACTGAAGCACATACTCACCATCTTTTGAGCAGAATTCATGAGTTATGTGCTAGAACTAATTTGTTTTTCATCCATCCTATCTCACTCTCTCTCTCTCTCTCTCTCTCTCTCTCGTTCACCCACACAGACTTGAGTCGGAGCAGGGTAGAAATGTTCTGTGATTATTTGCATTTGACAGAGGCATGAGGCAGTATACATCTTGCTGTAGGAGACCCTCACGAACGTAAGCAAGCTAATTAAGTGAAATTGCTTGAGGGGATGTAAACCTAGCAGATATATCGCTTCCAATTTGAAGACAGCCATATGTTTTATTCATGTAAAAACCACATGAATATGGAAAGGGCCGCCAGTTCTCGAGAGTAAAACAAAATAGTACTGTATTTTAAGATGCGTGCAACTGATCACTCTCTGTTTTGAAGCATCATGATGACTGAAATGACAATTATGAGATCATGATGATGATGAAGGTGGTGGTGGTGGTTTAGAAGATGATGAAGACAGTGGACCTGAGAGTTCATCGCCACAGGGAATGGCATAAATATACCACAGGCTTTATAGTCCTTGTGTGGCGTTAATGTTTATGTTCTGTGATGGTATGGATCTATGTTCCTTAGGATGCCATAAAGTCCCATCTCTGTAGTCATGTTTCTCATCTTGGCGCAGTGTAGAGGTCTTTGTTTCTCTCTGGTCTCTATTTATGTTTTATATACTCTCTAAATCTCTTAATTCTTTTTTAATCTATATTTATTGCTGAATCATATAAATAAAGTTTTCTATTTATTTATTTTAATAAAAATGTATAAAAAATGATACCACAATTCAAAGAACTTTTGTTTTTATTTTTGTTTTATATTGGTTTCAAGACAGAGCTGTTTACAAAAATTCCAAATTCAAATGCAAACTTTTGACTAAAGTGAGATTAAAAAAGGGAGGGGGGGGGGGGGGTATTGGGCAAACCTGTCATTAAATATGAATAGTGTTACTAGTAATGAATATATTTAGCTCTTCCAACTCACTTGCTTGATTTGAATTGAAATGCACTGAATATTAATGAAAGTAAATCCATTATTCTTCTAATTAATTAAATTCTGTCACAGATCATTTTGTCAACATAAAACTACCACATCTAATATGGTGCCTATGAGATGGTCATACTTTTTAATGAATTATTTCTTATTTAAAGAGAATGTTGCCCTTGATTCCAAAACAATGAATTTCCTCTTTTTCATTGTCTATCCTCTATATCTCTTCCCACTCAACTTTCCACCGCATTAATCCACAAATCATAAACAAGCATCACGTACCTTCCCTCTTCTTTCTGTCAGTACACACACATGCAACATGGCTCCACACACACACACACACACATGCATGCAATTTCAAACTCTTATTGAACTAGCCTCCAGAGGATTTTTTTATCTATCAAACTGGAAGCAGTAGCCTATAGAGAAAGCGGACTCTGATTTTGCACAGATCAATCAGTCACTCAATCATGTCGTCCACTGTCCTCTCCTCGACTGGTCTCTTGCACCCCGTCCTGGAAGGGACACAGCACATTTGTTTGATCTCAACAGAGTTTTTTTTCCTGCTTATCAGTAAATGCAGCTGTGCATCCCAGACAGCGTGCAGCCGGAGAGGCGGGACGGCCCTGTGATGTTTTCATCACAACAGCCAGTAGATATTACTCACTCTGTCGCTGTCTCCCTATCATTCACTCCTTTCTGCGATTTGAACTAATAAACCATGAAAATATACCACCATCTTTTTTTATTTATTTCAAGTATCTGAAGCGTCTTTGCCAGTGATAGGGAGTTGCTAAGTAAATGTAGTGCTGATATTAATTTAAATATTTTTCTGAAATTTCACAACACTTAATGAGCTACTGTTACCAATGAGTCACATTTATAATCGAGCGAACACTGTATAGTGACATTTTGTTAGTGATTTGTGGTGTAGAAAAGTACTTTTTCCAAGTAGCTTACTACTTATTAGTGCTTATTAGTATAGTAGCGTGTAGTGTCGAAAACTATTTTCATTATTCACTCGATCATTCACTCCTTTCTGCAATTTGAACTAATAAACCATGAAACTACTACTTTAAAAATAGCAAATTAGTTCCAGGCCCGGTTCCAGCTTTGAGATGCAGGGTTGGCCAAGTGAAATTCCCAGTGGTCCCAGACTTTTAACATTATTTTTTCAGCGTAACAAAACTTAATTTTATAACAAAAGGGTCAGGTCTTGAAAGGAACTCTCTATATTTACAGGGTTCAATGCAAAGGAGATTTTCTACAGGTTCATTCTGATCCAGATTTGTACTTGCCCTGCAAACATTTTCACTGGCCCCACCACAAAAAAAGTATTATTAGTATTTTCATAAATATTAAGACAAGTAAACAGTCAGTACTAAAATAAGAACAAATGAACAAATTCCAAGCAATAGCACAAATAAATCGAATTAGGGCAGGACTAGCCTAGTCAAAGTTTAGAGGTAATATTAAATAGACACAATACAGGATGTGTCTCTCAGTCAAGAGAAGATCAAAACCCTGAAATAACACTAAGAAATGATGAAGGTTTTTTTTTTGTAAATGTCATATCTGTGTCCTCTTATGTCAGATTCTTACATTTAACCAATCAATTCAATCAGAATAAGAAGACACTGTATGGCTATTATCAATCAAATAAAGTCAACAAAATCCATCTTTGTATTTACACTTAATGCAGCTCAGATGCGGCGTGAATGGATTTACACTGCAGTTGCTAGTGTTGGTGTAATGCATTACTAACTCATTAATTACTGTAATTTAATTACTTTTCCTTCAAAAGGAATTACTCTTAACTTTCTTTAAAAAAAATTAAACTATTTAATCACAGTTACTTATGATGTGATTCCATTAAATACTGCAGACTACAACAATTCTATATAAAACATTATTATTATTCTATAAAAAAATTTTACATCTTATGTTAAAATGTAATGTAATATTCCTTTAAATACTTTGGTCAGTTCAAGAATAATTTATGCAATTTTATATTATTTATGTGAAAGAATTAAAAGAGCAGTTAGATTTATATCTTTATATTGTTCAACAGGTCGATATTGATATGGGATTTAGAAAGTAATTAGTAATAAAAATAAATGTTTTTTAGAAAGAAAGAGTAATTAGTACATTTAATCTAATTACAGTGTTGAAGATGTAATTAGTAGCTAGTAATTCATTAAATAATTTAAAAAATAATAATAATAGGCTATTTTTAAAATATGAAATTAAAACCGCCAGTAGGTGGCGGCAAGCCACTGTATTGAGTGAGTTGAATCCCTGATTCAACCGATTCGTTCAAATTGCAAACAACTGTATTTATGAATGGGTAGCTTAAATAAATAATTTAGTCTACTCATCTGATTCGTTCAAATACGCTGAATCTTTGAGGGATAAAACACAGTGATGCTCGGAGACACAGTGGTTGTGCTGTTTGTTCTGGTTTCTTCGATAGAGCAAAAACGGAATGTGTTTATGAAAGTTCCTCAGTAACTTGTTTTTTTAACTGTTGTCACAGTGCAGATGTTCGGAAAGACAACACTGTGGCTTGTGTGATTAATGTTATAAATACAAGAACTGGAAAGACAGCACTGTTGCTTGTGTGATTAATGTTATAAATACAAGAACTGGAAAGACAGCACTGTTGCTTGTGTGATTAATGTTATAAATACAAGAACTGGAAATCATTAATAGATTTTTTTTTCCACACATTCTGGTGACATTTCTGTCTCGCTATTGCAGAGATGGGAGAGAACGCTCAAAACCCTTCAGATCGAGTTCTCTTTGCGTCTTTTCGCGAAATGGTTTAAATCGTTTGAAAACTGAAAAAAGAGACTTAAATCAGTCTTTCTAGTTTCTAAATAACAAGCAGATTTTTGATGGCAAGCAACCAAAAACCATGATCTCTCTCAAAATCTGGAGATAAAATCTGTTAGTTGGCGTGGGAGCCAGGGTGAGCCAAGCTTCTGATCACGTTCCGCATCATGTTTAGGGGTATGAAAATGTAGTCGATGTCCCTGCAAACAGACCGGCGTGCATCTATTAATTATTCATTCAGAAACATTGTGCAAGTTTACTGAAACAATGGAGCCACAAACTTCACATACTTTTGAAAATCTAGTGTTTAGTTTATCCTGGTAAGCGCTCATTGTCACAGTTGTAAACATGACGGCACTCTTCTGCCATGAGGGAGTTTGGCGTCACGGCATTTGTACACAACACACACATCTTGCGGACATCCTGTAGAATTCAACCAATCAGATGAAGACTTTGAAATTCCTGAAGTGTTTCCAGAGAAGTGTGCCATATGCATCAGACGTTCAGCCAACAGTCTGTGGGCGTGACGTCTGAGAATAGCAGTTGTAACATTTAGTCTAGCTAATTTTGTCGCTAACTACTACTTTAAAGGGGGAGTGAAATGCTGTTTCATGCATAGGGAGCTTTTTACACTGTTAAAGACTTGGAATCCCATGCTAAACATGGACATTTTTTTTTTGTTGAAGTTGGATGTTTGATGGAGTATTTCTGTGCCAAAAATACTCCTTCCGGTTTCTCATAAGTTTCTGAAAGTTTTTTTCGAGTATGGGCTAAAGTGATGTCAACAAGGGCGGAATGTCCTTGTACGGCCGTACAGGCTCCTCTCCCGGAAGGGCACGCGCATGACTAGAGCGAGAGAGCAAATGCACACCAATTAATGCGCTGTGCTCTGCTTTAGGGAAGTCATCGGCTGCACGCTGCAGTCACAGGACTTCACGAAATCCACGTCACCAAGTGTGTTTTTGGTTGTCAGGGCAAGACAACTCTGCACAGCTTCCCAAAGAACCCAGCGTTAATGGGACAGTGGATGGAGTTTGTTTTTCCGGAGCAGCAACGGAGTTGTGCAAGTGTTTTTGTTTGTTCTGTGCATTTCGGCAATGATGGTTTATAAACAAGGCCCAGTTCAACTTTTGTAGCTCGTCTAATGCTGAAAGATGGAGCGGTCCCAACGATAAAGGTTCACGTCGTGTGTTGGAAGCAGGCGGTGAGTAAAACTGCTTCAAATGTCTTTGTGTTGTTAGCTATCGACTCCCATTCAAATGCGCTACTATTCCATTGTTTTTCTATGTAAACACGCACTAGTCTGACATGCAAAACTGTTCCGCTTGCTACTGCTAACATTAAATCACATATAATAGTCCATAAACCAAATGATATCCACATAAACCACGAGTAAACACACAAAAATGTTGTAAAACTCGCGCATGACAAGCCGCTAAGCAAGTATATGTTACAGTTACAGTACATACTATTGAGACATCCTGCTGTAGTCGACGTTGCTGCTTCTCCTGTTCAATTTCAGCCTCTAGATCTGATTCTGGATCAATAATGTATAGCTAAATCTGATTGATCTCCATGGTTTATTTAGGATATGTTTTTTTATCCACGTTTAAGGATGTCACAGCTTTCAGACACTCTCAAAGCAATAGCTGTGCTCCCTCGTGATTCTTTAGCTCCGCCCACACGATTCGCCTCCAGCCGCTCTGTGTTTTTTGGAAAGACTCGGTACAGCCTATCTTTCTTTTATAAATATAATCAAGCTAAAGACTTTTCGGAGATATAAAGGATGCAATACTACTCTATAGGCACTCAAGATTGACATGAGATTGAATGAAACTGAGTGTTTCACCCCCCCTTTAAGAATTTCGAATTAGTCCGTGTGGCGGGCAGCGAGGCCGAGGGACCATGAGAGCGGGACGAGGCGGCGCCCATCCCCACTGATGAGCGGCGCCTCGTCCCGCTCTCACGGTCCCTCGGCCTCGCTGCCCGCCACAGTCCGTTAGTATAGTAGCTTGTGTTGTGGCAAACTACTTTATTCAGGTAGCTAACTACTCTGCTATTACTCTAATAGCTTAATAGTTTGCTTGTTTACAACTTTTGTTAGTAGCTTGTAGTGTAGCTACCTACCTTTTTAAGTAAGTGGCTACTCTACGAGGAGCTTGACCTCAGTGTTAATTATGAGTATCTTGTATCTTGGGAAGCTACAGTTAGCCTCCACTAGAGCACTAGGTCTCTGCTGAGCATGTTGCAGTGTGTATTTGGCTGTAGTCTCTGCTGCATAGTGATGCCATTACAGTAAACAGCATCTGGCGGACACACTTCATAACCCCTTTAAACTGCAGATTACTGAGCTGTAATGAGCTTGTGTTTGTGCGCTACAGCCTGCCGCACATTTGCACCTTGGGCTATGGGTATACTGTAGCTGGTAGAGTGTGTGATATTCTTTCAAGCGCCGTGTGTAACAAACAAGATTTAAAACTTAGACCTTACGCTGTCTGTAATGCTAACTTGAACTATATTGTGATACTCTGAAGCCATCCCCAAAAGCTGGCGAGTCCTTGAACAAAACCCTAATTGATTTTTTTATCCTAATTGTACATGCATGAACCATCACCATTGAGCAAGCCACTGAACTCCAGGTTAATCCAAGTCAGTTGTCCCTTTTATACTTTGGCCCCAATTATGACAACACAATGTATTTTGGAAAAACATGTATTTGTTTTAAAAGAATTTGAGTGTCTAATTTTATTTACGTGTGTCGTCACTTTCTCTTAGTTCATTGGAGAGGTCCCAGAGAACGCTGTGGGTGTGGTTGTGGCCAATTTGACTGTCAGAGACAAGGATCAGCCTCATACACCCAACTGGAACGCTGTCTATAGGATTACAGGAGGAGATCCAATGGGCCATTTCGCCATACGTACTGATGAGATCACCAACGATGGCAGGGTCATAGTGGTTAAGGTGGGTGTGTCTAGTTGGTTACATAGTTTTTTGATTTGTTCTCAAACTCTGCATACTCAAACATTTAAGTCACACATGTGTGAGATTCTCACCCAGTATCTGTCCTCTATCCCATCACTGAGTCTTCAGACATGGAGCAGCTTTACCTGGAATTAGTTTTTAAAATAGCAACATTTCCACTAAGAGATGATTGCTAGTATGTTCTTAATGCAAATTACCATTTCATATAATCTTCTATCAAAATCATGACAATATAATTTACTACAATTAAAATCTTCATACTTCATACAGATTAAAACTGATTCAATTTAAGGAATCATAAAAATGATAATTTAAACAGCTAGAAACAGTTTGAAACTATCGAGTCTCAATTATTCATTGGAATTAATTATTTGTCAGTATTACAATGAATACTTCACACATTATTTTTGAATGTGATATGTTTCTCATGCATAAAAATTGTAGTCTGTATTGCTCCAATATTAAGGAGTCAGTGATGTGTAACTTCATAACCTTTGTGTATGCATATGTTTGCACACTTTTTTTGTTCATTTGCATAATAGTGTGTGTGCATGCATGCGTGTAAGAAAGAGTGATAGAAGCCCTCGGCATACTTAGAAATGTATTTCAACCTCTTTGGAAGTGTTACACAGCTTTCACGGTCATATGCGGTTCGGCTCACCACATTTCTATCCACGGAACAGCTGGTCTTCTCACTCTTGTCTCCTTATCAACTCCTCCTAACCTTTACTCCAGGGTTCACTTCATCTTCTAGATCAAACTGAGTCACTTTCTGTTCCTCTTCTAACACTTTTGGAGTGTCTTCCAGGTCATTCAGCCTGACAGTGAAGAGTTTACGAGTCTGGTTTTTGCCGTTTCAATTAATGGTTTAATTGAAACATGTTTCCTCTAACAAAAAAAGCTTCTTGCTTAAGTTACCAGATCTAAAATCACCTCCACGTTGTTGAGCACAACCATGTTCTTTGAAAGTTTAAGGAACCTTTGTGTTCGTTTGTGTGCATATGTGCAGCCAGTCGACTATGAGAGGAACGGAGCCTTCATGCTGATGGTGGTGGTCTCGAACCAAGCTCACCTGGCCAGTGGGATCCCCTCCTCACCGTCCTCCTCTGCTAGTGTTACTATCACAGTGCTGGATGTCAATGAGGCCCCCGTGTTCCCGTCCAATCCTAAAATCATCCGCTTTGAAGAGGGAGTGCCTGCTGACACCACCCTTGCTACTTTCGCTGCACTGGATCCAGACCGCTTCATCCAGCAGACTATCAGGTAGAGAGGAATGACAAGAAGTGCTTTTGTCTGTCTGATTGAAACTCAGGATGTAAATCTTTCTGAGTGACCATAAAAGTCAATCATTTATGTTCTTACTCGCTCATACACACACAAGGGTCAATTAAAAAGTATGTCTGAGATTTTAAAAAAAGGAAACTCTTTAAGAAAATTCAGATTAGTTTAAAAGTGCCAAGTTATAATTAATATTCGCTTTATATTGAAGTTGGTTTCACACATTTTTGACATTTTTTTTCAACTAGGGCTGGACGATTTACAGAGAACTAATCGAAGCCGATTGAAAGAGTTTCAATCATTATTTAGAACCTCTAATGACGTCATTTTCACGTAATTTTCTCAAGCCAGATCGCTTTCACTTGCGTCCTCGTGAAGTTTGGCAATTAAATGAGTTTAAAGGCTTGCCAGTTTGAACATTAAAGCGATTATGCACTATTCAAGAACAACGTTATGGAAAACTTCTCCGTTCAGTGCTCATGGGCTTTTTCTGTAACACAGAGAGCCGAGCCGTGTCGTGTCTCTGACAACGCGCGCCAGATCACTTTCACTTGCGTCCTCACAAAGCTTTGTCATTTGTTTGTGTTTTAAGGCCTGCCAGTTTGAACATTGAAGCGATTTTAGACCATCAGATTTATCTGTAGCTGCTGTACAATAGAAATCTGCCCCATAGACAATAACTGTTTTAAAAAGTATTTTAAAATCACAAAGAAATTCACTTTTTCATTAGAAAATAATATCCCACCTTTAATAGTAGAAAATATTTACAGTAAAAACTTTATCAGGAACTTACTCAAAAACCTTATGAGGGCAAAAAATGGAAAGCAAAAAAAAAAAAAAAGCAAATTAATCGTTCATTAACCGTAATCGAGGTAAAATGTTCAATTAATCGAGATTTTTATTTTTGGTCAAATCGCTACAGCCCTAGTTTAAACTGATTTAATAACTCAATGTCAACCATTAAGTAAAATTGTATATATTTTGAACACACTTGGGCACATCTATTCTTTATTTTCAAAATATCTTTACTTTCAAATATTTAATTATATTTCAATTATATTGCAGTTTTTTTCTTCATTCCAGTTACAGTTTTTATTAAGCCCCACAAAAAATATAAAACTGCCTTTTTATGCTAAGATTGAAAATGTATATTATGGAATCTTTATACGCTTCATAAAAAACTGTGCTGTCACTTAAATGCTTTCAGAGTTTCTGAGTCTTATTGAATGATCGATTGACTCAGCGATGTTTATTAATCATTTAAATAAAGCCCATTAGCAAATCAACCTAAGGTGTCCGCCACATAAAGTCTAGTATATTCCACCCACTCTGTTCACTTTTCAATTTTCTGCTGAATCATGCTTTAAGTTATAAAATTCCCATAAATCCATGAGGACTTTATTTGACTGGTGAGTTTAAGAGCCATTTTTATAGAAACCAGGCTTAAAACAAATCCATCACTCTCAGGTGCAGGTCAGCCCAGACTTTGTATGCAAACAGCAGAAGTACATGCAATGTTCTATACTGTGCACTTGTCAAGTGATGTAGAACGTATTGTTCGCACCATTAACACCCCTGGGAGCAGCTAAATGCTTTTAATTGACTATGTCCTGTTCTAGTCCCTTAGTTGTGCCTGGGTTGCCAAGCAACAGGGTGAAAGGTCATTGAGTAATGAGCCGAACCATTCCCCACACTGCTGCTTCTATTGTGTCTCTCCCTCTCTATCAGCCGTTCACGCTTGATCTCTCTTGATTTCTTTTTTTTTTTCCTTGACTCAAAAGTGTGCGGGCAAGATGCCAGCTTGAAGTATTGATCCAAAGTTTGCCTCCATGCACGTTCACTCACACACTCAGGGGACCTTCACTAGACTTGCTCCATAGATCACTGTGTGCAAGGAACAGTCCAATCAATACAGTCCACACTGTGGCGCTCTCGCTCTCTGAATCTATCAATGTTATAGGCTCAAATAAGTCACAGGGAAGTGCTTAGCAAACAAAAGGCCCTGACAAACAAACCACAAAAAGATTCAGTGTGGGCTTGATCATTAGCAATATTAGCCGTATAGCTATATATGAAATTAACAATATAATATTCCATTATAATATTCAAACACCAGTAGAAGTCAGTGCAGTCACATTCTTACCAACTTTGAGACCTAGTCTGGCAGATAAATAGGCTGTAACTGTTTTTAACTTTAGTGTTTTGGATTAATAGAGCAGAAGCCTGATAAATTACCCAATAATATATAGAAGAAAGATTATGTGTCACATCCGTGATTTGATTGAGTGTAAATGTTTCCACATTTCTCTGTGCAGATCCATTGATCAGAACAGAGCCCATGCTGCGGCTGAATGAGGGACATATCTTAATAATCCACATGCTATATCCTCATAACAGGCTAAATATGATTTTAACGGCATTTAAATGGATTGATGATCTCAAAGTTCTACATTATTACCCTCAGCCATACTGTTATAGCATAAATTATGATTGAACGTTGAGCTCTATACAGCGTCTTGCGGATGCTTATGGATTTTTATCCGGAGTAATCTGATGAACAAATGCTTTTGGCCTTCAGGTACTCCAAACTGTCGGATCCAGCCAACTGGCTGAAAATCAACAGGACCAATGGAAGGATCACCACCACGGCGGTGCTGGATCGTGAGTCACCATATATGAAGAAGAATGTATATGAAGCGACCTTTTTGGCCGTGGATAATGGTAAGAAAGTTGGAAAGAAGAAATCAAAACTTTGCGTGAGTGTCGATGCATTAAAGGTGCTGTGTATGAAAAAATGGAATTGAACGATTGGGTAGGTCAGCTTGGAGAGAGGTTGGTTAGCTTGAACTTCATTTTGTCCCACAGAGCAAAAAAGCTGTTCACAGTCTATCGATTCATAACCCATCAGCACTGGGGCATTTTTCTATTCTGATTGGATTTCATTCTCATGCTCTATTCAACCAAGAAGGTGTTCCAACCAAGCTGCTGTCCAATCACTGGTGATTTGCTTGTACATTTTTATACAAATTTTCTCAAATGGGGAGACTAGATTGCTTAACACAAGGAGTTGCTTCACACCCTCAGAAAACTTCAGGGTACGATTAGGAAATCAAACCATGTTTATTTTTGTCGCAAGTGAACCTGTATTTAATGTGGTCTAGGTTGTTTGTTCATAGTTTTGTTCATGGTGTTTAAGGCAGAGTCCTGCACGGGTCCGATTTCTTAAACCACACGCCCGTACCCGCAGTGCTTAAAAACGCATCCGACCCGTTTTCCGACAGCAGCACTAATTCAAATCCGCACCGACTCGACCTGCTTAAAATATAACCGACACCCGATCCGCACCAGAAATAAAATCAGTTTAGCATATCACATTATAGACACACTTACCCGCGGGTACCCGCACCCGTGCAGGACTATGGTTCAAGGATGAAGGGTTCTCACTAGAGGTCTACACGGGTCCAAAAATTCCCGAAGAGACCCGTAATGTGCTACACCGAACTGACCCGGACCCGTCTATTATTTCAAAAGCTGGACCCGGACCCGTGCAGATCCGAGAAATGCCAAAAATGTAGTACCCGGAAACAACCTGGACCCGTCTATTATTTAATAGCTGGAACTGATCCTGGCGAGAAGACACAGACTCGACTGGACCCGATTGTCTCATATTCCACAATAAACTGCTATTAACAAGTCAATAAACAAGTTGTTAAAAAAAATTCTTGTCTCAGCCTACCTAAAGCCGTCGTCTCCCTCCCTTCCTCCCACAACTTGTTTATTGTGATACATTACAATCCTTGCCAATAAAAAAAGGTTCTATCCATGTTATTCCTCTCTTGTTATTCCAAACATGCTTAATTCACTCACATTTCAGCTGTAAAATTCCACTTTATGTCACGGTGACAGATGACAAATGCGACTTTGTAGACTTGCATTTCGACTCGCGTTAACTCACATAATAACTTTGACTGTTTGCCTTGTTAACTAATAACGATTGCTTGTTCGGTGACGTTAGCATTATTTATTTGCTATAATATCTGTGAGCCGAGTCTGACCACCAAAACTTTAAGATTAAACAAGACGGTCATTCATATTATTTTTAAAGTCATTATAGTCACTGCGGAAGCTCGGGTTGCCATAGAAACATGACACGCACTTGAGACTGCACTTGCGCATTAGCTGGAGCAACCTGAAAGTGAAATTTGAGATTTTTTACACAATTTGAGCATCATGGTTCACCTTAGATTGTGTTGGTGATTTGAAATAAATTATTTAAATATGAGTACATTATTACTGTGCTCTATCTGCCCACTTTGCTTCTAACGGCTGAGCGAGAGAGAGCGAGATCGCATCTGTTTTTTTTTTTATTATTATTTTTTTTTAAGCCTTATTTCCCGGCTCACACTTTTCTTATCCTAATTTTACAATTTGCAAGTTACACAAAACACACAAGCAGTGCTGACTGACTCTGATCACAGCCAGGTGTTCTCCTAGCCTGATCGATGGTAGGCTATTACACGCAATGTAAAACAGACCCCGGACCCGAAGTAATAGATTGGGACCCGACCCGGACCCGACCATTTAAAATATAGACCCGAACCCGTACGGTTCCCGTGTCGGGTCTCTGGTGCTCCGTGTAGACCTCTAGTTCTCAAACAAGTGTTGAGGAAACTCTAAAGTGCCAAACTACATGCTAATCATAATTTGAATTAAAGTACAGGCAAGTTATTGTTTTAAATCAGAAATATACTACCAGCTATACCAGCAAAAATGCTGACTACATTTAAATCAGGGTGCAATATATTTTTATAAATATTACTGTATAATTGAATCAGAACATCTTTTGTTGGGTTTTGAATGAATGGAGAATTAAGGTGCCAGTTATCAATCTTGGCAAGATTCAATCTGCAAACATCAAAACACACAAATTTACATAACCAAGTCAAAAACATAGTACAGTCAGTGACTTAAATCTGTGAATTGTTATAAACGAACAAATGAACAAATTCACTAGAATTAATCAGACTTTCTTCAATACATATTAGAGGGGACAGACAAATCTACTTATATGAGAGAGGCCAATGCGAATGGATTCATTAGAATTTTCAAATGCAACATATATAAAAAAAAGGTAATTTAGGCCAACCAATTCACCAGAATAATCATACCTTCCAATGCTACATAATGAGAGAAAATGATCATGTAGGTGAGCATGTTTAATTATATATTATAAAGAGGTCATATGATGCTATTTTAAAAGTTCATTATTTTGATTGTAGGGTATAATAGAAATTGTTTCATGAACAAATTTCAAGAGGCGCACATTCAGATAAACTATCCAAACAGCGCGAGGAGGCCTATATATAAATAGCCGACTCACCTCTGTCCCAGGACAGTTTTCCAGCTGTTTTCCATTCCCTCCGCCACCCTAAGGGCACATTCACACAGAATGCGTTTTTGCTTTGAAAAACGTGAGACATAGGCAGTGGAATGGGGAAGAAACGAGAAACATAGGGACAAAGAATTAGTGCTGATGAAAGCCGACTGTGTTGTCACGTTGCCTGCGTCAGGGGAAAAAAAAAGCAGATAAACAACTCAAAAGGGCTACAGACAACTGTCAACTAGCATGCGTGTTCTGCACCTGCGTGTGAAGGAGATTATATGATGTCTATTTAAGCAGATATATCTGTCTATAGTCATCATTCAAAAAGCAGTGCTTGCTTACCATTTTAAATATCAATCACGCTGATCACGTTCTTTATTCCACTCCGCTCATGTTATTATGAAAATATTTGTGCAGTGTTGCTCAGGTGATGTAAAATTGTAACAGCCTTCTGTCTATTCAGTTTTGCTTTACTTGCTCGCTTTCATCACTTTTGCTCTTATTCTCATGCATTCTCATTCGCTAAGCTGAACAGCCAATCAGAGTTCTCTCTCTCGACGGCCTGACGCCGATTCTACATGTTGAATCGGCCAAAAAAGAAACTATGGCATCCAACTAGAGCCGACGGTGTGGAACACACCGGAAAAACTATGTCGGCCCATGCTTAAAAACTCTGGGTTCAGTCCACATTCTAGGCTCGGAGCCAAAATGCCAAATACGCATACTCTTTACTCTATTTGATTATGTTTAAGTGTGAACTTATGAATAGGTTAACATGCTTTAATGTTCAAAAAATATTATTTTTCAACTACTGTACACATTATTGTATTCCCAGTCTCTCTGAAACACTCTGATTTTTACAAAGTAGGCTACCCCCTTCCAAAAAGCCCATTGGCCAGCTGATCCAGTGTGTTGTGATTAGCCAAACACCTCAAGCGTGTGTCGGAAATATAATTTTTAATATTTTTATATAACTTACCATAATCACAAGCTTCTTTCTTTGTTTATGCCTTTGGGCGGGCATTATGCTAATATTTCACATTGTGACGTAGATGCTTGTGAAAGTAATATCTGGACTTCGATTGAGCTGTTTTAGGCAGGTCTGGATCAGTGTTCTCTGTTAGAATAAATCCCTTTGTAACTTTGCAGATGTTATACATGCACAAACTGATCAATTACACACTTTAGGAAAAGGGACAACGTAAAAAAAAAAAAACGCATCATATGACCTCTTTATTTATCACAGTTTATTTGCTTTTTTTATTTTTAGTCAAACTCTATGAACGGTATTGTTTCACAAGCTCAGAAAACTTCAGGGGAGGTATGATTAGGAAATCGACCAATCTATCTGCCTGTCTTGGTGTG
Organism: Romanogobio albipinnatus; assembly: GCA_023566225.1. Lineage (NCBI taxonomy): Eukaryota > Metazoa > Chordata > Actinopteri > Cypriniformes > Gobionidae > Romanogobio > Romanogobio albipinnatus. The sequence goes on along the minus strand of CM042254.1, from coordinate 21,334,127 downwards.
TTTTTCCCAGACGTTTTCAAAGGTGTCTGTAGTGGCAGGCCTTGTCAAGCGTCCTATCTGAACAAAGGCATATTGGCCTAGATCAATATGTCTTTGGGGACTGGTGTTTTGTCTAGCAGCTGATACAGATGTCCAGGGTTGACGGGTTGTATTTTAGACTTGTATCGGACCTTCTAATAACAGAATTTGACAGAATCAATCTTTATAATATGTAGCCTGTTACTCAGTCAGTGCTTTGGGAATGATACAGCCATGTTTCCCACAAATGCCTCCCGTCTGTGATGGCAGATTGTGTTGCGAGAGCCAGTATGTATATATCTGGCCTCTGTATGCTATGTTTTGTCTTTGATTCACGCACAGCCGTAGGGAGCAGATGTGTCTGTTTCTTCAGGCAAAGTTATTACACATATCTGTCCTCTGAGAGAGCCCAGCTCTATTAAAGAGAAAACAGCTTTGTGAAATATTTATGTGCCGTTATCATTTCTTATATCTGACACAACTGAGTTTTCAGGACAAATACATAAAGTTTATGACCATAACCCCTTGACTATCATTATCCTCTTTCTTTCTTTCTCATAGGTTCCCCTCCTGCCACAGGAACCGGTACTCTCCAGATTTATTTGATAGATGTGAATGACAACGTGCCTGTCCTAGTTCCTCAAGAGGCTCTGGTTTGCGAGAGGTCACGACATGGCTATCCAGTCAACATCACAGCCTCGGATTTAGATTCAGAACCCAATGCTGGCCCATATGTCTTTGAGCTGCCCTCTTACCCCTCTTCTGCCCGCCGTAACTGGACCATTTCACGTCTGAATGGTTAGACATGGATTTTACATTTTACAAATTCAAAGTATTTTAAGGCTTTTAACACTTCAACAGGTCATTTTTAACTCCAGTTAATGTATTAATAAAGCTGAATAAATTGTGAAAAGCTCTTTTCAAATAAATTGAATTGAAAATGCTTCTCTTCAGGTCAATACATATAACATTAATAGTCGATAGAAAAAAAGATAATATTCAAATATTTTACTTTGGCATTTACTTTTATACTTGGACAGTATAAAAGCCAAATGTTTAATTTTGGGTTTAATTTTCTATCTCCTTCTAGGGAATTATGCACAGTTGAAACTGCGGATCCCGTACCTGGAGGCAGGCATGTACAGAGTTCCCATTTTAGTTTCCGACTCGGGAAACCCTCCCCTGTCCAACACCTCCGTCTTGAAGGTGAAGGTGTGTCCCTGCGATGAAAACGGAGACTGTACTGTGATCGGGGCAGTGACTGTGGCCGGGCTGGGAACTGGAGCTATCATCACCATCCTCATCTGTATCATTATACTGCTCAGTAAGTGATGGATGGATCAGGGGATGGATTGATGGTTTGATTTACATATGGATGGGTGATTAAATCAGAGAATGCAACAAAACCAAATCTTCACAACATCAGGAAATTGTGATTAATAACCTTTCAATCTGTCATTTTATATTTGATTATTCATTTTCATTTAACTGTCAGGCAACATTTTCTCAGTTTTATAAACCTTTTATTATATTATATTATAATATATGCACACTGTTGTTCAAACATTTCAAAACAAATGAATTAATACTATTCAGCAAGGATGCATTTTACTGATCAAAAGTGACAGTAGTGATAGTGACATTTATAATGATATTTCTATTATTTCTACTTTAAATAAATGCTGCTCTTTTGAACTTTCAATTCATCAATAAAAAATGAATTTGAATCAAAAAAATGAATCAAACATTGAAGACTGGAGTATTGACTCCTAAAATTTAGCTTTGCAATCAAAAGAATAAATTCTATTTTAAAATATTTTAACATCTAAAAGTTATTTTAAACTGTACAAGTAATTTTCACAGTAATATTTTACTGTATTTGTGATCAAATAAATACAGTGTTGGTGAGACAAATCTTACTGTGGACTAACACATATTACACATATTAGTTATATATAATCAGAAATTGTTTGGTTTTCTTTCATCGTTTCTTATATTGCCTGGGGCATCAAATAAATCTAGAGTGCCACTGATGCCTCCTCAAAATTAGAAAATAGGTGCATGTATGCGTTTCTTTTCTCTTTAGGTATGGTTCTGTTCTTTGTGGTGTGGGTGAAACGAAGGGAGAAGGAGCGTCAGACAAAACCCTTATTGATTGACCCTGAGGATGACGTCAGAGATAATATTCTGAAGTATGATGAAGAGGGAGGAGGAGAGGAAGATCAGGTAAGTGTCACACACGCCGTGCTTTTATCGATTGACGAATCAAGGCTGTTTTTAAATTTTCAATAGTTTGCTGCTTATTGTTCTGACCTTGTTTGAGACTTTCACTGGAATATTTTTATTTCTGTTCCAGGACTATGACCTGAGTCAGCTGCAGCAGCCCGAGTCTCTAGATCACATAATGAGCAAGCCTGCAGGTGTGCGGAGAGTGGACGAGAGACCCGTTATCCTGGAATCTCAGTACCCTGTTCGGCCAACCGTACCACACCCAGGGGACATCGGGGATTTCATCATTGACGTATGCTTCCTCTGTTTCTTATCATGAAGTTAATATAATTAGGCCTTAGGTTTGACTTATGCCTGCAGAGAGGCATAGGAAATACATTTGAATTCACAAAGAGATTGGAAAGCTGTACTTAAAGGGGTCATAAACAACTTTCTTTCCTGCGGTCCGCATATAATCTTTGTTTTTCATCAAATTTGAATCTTCTGTCTGACCTTTAGAATCAAATGGTTTGTTTGTTGCATCTGCGCCTTTAAAGTCCCCATGAAATCAAAATGCAAGTTTTTTGGCTTTTAGTATGAATATGTTATGCATGCCTTAAGGTTATCTATAGGCTTGTGTTCCAAAACATTGACAAAATTCACATTTAGATGATATAAGCGAAAAAGTGTTGTCATACTATAACTGATTTAATAACTTTTTTTAATAAAAACTGAACATATAAATACAATAAAGCTATACACAAAAAATTTATAAACTAACAAATGTTTCAAACCAATTAAAGAGCAAAAGAATTATAAAGAACAATAGGTATTACTTTACAATAAGGTATCATTAATGTTAACCAACATTAACAATAAGCAACAGCTGCATTAGTTACAGAAGTTATTATTCTTTGATAATGTTAGTTAAAAAAATAAACTCGTTTTCGTCAGTGAAAAAAGGTTGACAAAAATGATGATGAAAATGATTCATCAACGAAATTAACACTGACAGAATGTTCAAAAGGGACCATCAAAATAAAGTGGTACCATAATGTGTTGAAGTTAATATTAACTAAGATTAAAAAATGATTTAGAAGTATTTTTCATTGTCAGTTTATTTTAACTAATAAATTAACTAATGTTAACTAAAATATATATACATCAATAATTATTCATACTTACAGGTTGTGATTCTGAGGAACAAGTGTGTCCAAATAAACTGGGTCTTCCCATCTTTCAAGAGCAAGCATTTTGCGAATCCCGCATTGAACACAAAGATTTGAGAAGCAGTCGTCAGTAAAATCCCACATTGAAGGGCTGACCAAGTTAGGCAGGCATTATGCAAATGTCTTATCTACACTCAAAAAAAAAATGGTGCTATATGGCACTAAAAGTGGTTCTTGGCTCGTAATCATAGGAGAACCACTTTTGGTGCTATATAGCACCATATCTTAACAGGTTCTGTATATGGCAGCGGTGCTATATAGCACCTCAGTCATCCCAAAGAACCGCTGAAGAACCGCTGAAGCACCAAGATTTGGTGCTATACAGCACTTAAATGGGTTCCCCTATGATTACAAGCCAAAGAACCACTTTTACTGCTATATAGCACCAATTGTTTGTTTTTTTTTGTTTTGTTTTTTTGAGTGTAGTGACGTAGAACCGAAACACAAACGACCCGTATTCGGATTCTTTCTTTTGGGAGACACTTTCGATTTATAATTTTTGTATTTATCATGCACTTTCGACTTTACAACTTTGCAGAATGTTTACATTCACAAACGGCTATATTAAGCCCTGTTTCCACCGGAATTACCCGGAACAATTTGAACCAACAATTTTTTTCCCCCCAGACCTGCTACTGTCTGCATTTCCACTGCGGTCTAAAGTACAGTGAAGATTAGGCAAATTAGTCTGGTGATGTAGGACTGCGCACAACTGTTCCTCCCTTTCAGCGATGGACAGTCATAATTTTTGCGTGACACTGTCTGCAACGATAACAAGTATGAAGGAGATTCAAGCAGCGCTGCTTTTGCTGGTTATGTATTGGTTCACCAAAGAGGTAATTAACAAAACGGGAGAAAAGAGACGAGCACTGATACTAAAGTGTATTCTGAAAGCTCGTAAAGCTAAATTTAAAATAAGACAACGTATGTTATTATCAGCTATTACAGACATTGACCGTGAGATGGGACTTTCGGAAGGGGAAATATTTACCAGGAACTTCATTTAGACCCTGGTTCCTGCGGTCGAAACACACCAATACCCCTTTTCCACCAAGGCAGTGCTAGAGCTAGTTCAGAGCCAGAGCTAGTCCCAGTTCATAATTGGTTCGACTGAGGAGCCTTCTAAGAACCGTTTGCTTTTCCACATGCTCAGAGCCACAACAGAGCCATGTCTTGCGTCACTGTATACGTCTCATCTTTCTCAGCAACGCTAGCGAGGCAGTGTTGCCAAGTCCTGTTGCCGTGGGCTGTTTTTTATGTTCCGCGGGTTGAAGCGACCCCAATTATGTGATATTTAGCCTCGGGAATGCGAATTTTAGTAGAAAACCATGCCAAAAAAGCACATATTTTACCCCCAAATGTGTTTTTTACCGGGGAAGCCCCCCTGAATCGCGATTGGGCTTGTTTTGAGTAACAATTGGACGGGTTTTGTTGTGTCAACCCTGGGCAGCGGGAAACACAACACACCAGGGCTGCGTTTCCCAAAACCATCGTAAGCCTAAATTGATCGTAGAGACCATTGGTGGCAATTGTTCTACGATCAACTTAAGCTTATGATGGTTTTGGGAAACGCAGTCCAGGCTTGTTCGAGATGCATCGGCGCTGCACAGACCGATCTACGTATGATATTTAAAAAAAACGCATGACTGAATCATATGCTCTCGCTGGACACGTTATCATACGGCGATCGGTCTCTGCACAGCACCGCTGCCAACAAGCCTTCCATCAACAATGCAAACGTTGCGTTACTATTGATTCACATTTACGATCCTACATCGTCATCAAAACACAACGAAAACAGCGAATCCAACACATTCATGCAGTTCGCCGTAATTTGTATAGACTGAGATTACAAACGAGCAGCAGCTGTTCGCTCCATTAGCAGCTATTTAAAAAATGGCGGATCTCAAGTTTGAGTTGGTCTTGTTGACCCCGCCCCCAGCGCCTGACGTAATCGGTTCTTACTTCTAGCCCTGTTCTAGCCCAGCAATGTTTTGGTGCTACTTAAGAACCACTTTTCCTGGCTCGGAGCTGGGGCTTTGGGTGTGGAAACACAAAGAACCAATTTGAAACTAGGCTCTGGCTCCAATCTAGCTCTAGCACTGCTTTGGTGGAAAAGGGGTACAAGTACCACCCCAAAGTTCCTAGTTCCTGGGGAAAGTTCCTGCGGTGGAAACGCGGCTTTACACACTGCATGAAAGAGATAATGAGAAAAACGATTTGTTTCCTCGAACAAATCAAATTTGAGTCCTTGTGATGTGACCCCTTTAAGCACTTTACAGCAGTGGCTTTTAAACTGTTTTGTACGCATCTGTTCCACCAGCCTTGTCTCATGTTCATTTTAGGGTCTGCGTGCGGCAGATAATGACCCCACCGCTCCTCCCTACGACTCCCTGCTGGTGTTCGACTACGAGGGCAGCGGCTCCACAGCGGGCTCCGTTAGCTCCCTGGACTCCTCCAGCTCTGGGGAACAGGACTACGACTACCTCAATGACTGGGGTCCTCGCTTCAAAAAGCTGGCAGACCTCTATGGAGGAGGGGGAGAGGACTGAAGTTGGGAACTAGAGGAAGACAGAGGGGAACAGAGAGGGCCAGGAGGGACAATTGGCTTCTCGGATGTTTTATCGAGAAGCCGTACGTTAAGCCTCCGACGTGGGCTGATTATCTCTCAACAAAAATTCCTCTGCACGCTACGGAGGCATTAAGAGGGGAGGGAATATTGCCCTGCAGCCTGCTCTGGACCTTTACTGCAATCCACAAGTATTTTACGGCTTTTTACAATATTTCGCGTTGTGGTTTCTTCAGTGTTGTTTTGTCATTCCTCTCGGACCGCCTCGAGGCTCAAGATGGAATCGAGTTGCGACGGCAAACTCTCAGTGTGCGGGAATCAAAAAAACGAGTGTGCGCACGCTCGTTTTTCCCCTTCGCTTTATCACTAAAGAGAGTTCCGCACACTTTCTCTCAACTTGAATTTCAGTAGAACAGAAGCACTGTTGTTGATAAAGTGCCTTTTGTGGTGTGTTTTGTATCGGACTCCTGCAATCTCAGGGTCGGTTGCCATTTTGAAAAGTTTCTTCTGTTGGGCACACACTCCCCCGTTCCTGTCTGCTCCTCTCAACTACCTTTTGCTTTCCTTTCATCCCTGCATTAACTTCTTTGACTACTACGTGGAAAACAGACAAAGGATACAGAGAATGTTTTGTCAAAACTTTTGTTGATAAACACAGAACTCATTTTCCCTTAAGAAATCTCATTCTCCCTTGATGAGAAATTGGAGCGGATGAAGTACAGTGATCCAATCGAAAAATCATTTTTTGTTTTGTTGTTGTTTTTTTAAACTTGACCGACCACGACCATATAATGTTATGTTGTATAATGGTTGTGTAAAAAATCAAAGTCTTTATTTTAAAAGAAGAAAAAATATTACTGGAGAATGCCTTTTAGCTCATATTCTTGCCTGCCTTGTAAGATTTTGTGTTGCGTTTCCGATTTGTAAAGGTAATTTGGGCATGACAAGTTGCCAGAAAGTGAGACTAAAAGTGATGGCTGAAGAAACCCGACTCTAAAAGGATTGCATCAGAAGAAACCTTTTTTGTCTTGAACATTCCCCTTTTCTAACTTTATAAGTTGATTAAAATATTATACGTGCATGACTTCTTTCAAAACAATGTCTCAAAGCTCTCGCACTTGTTCCTCTGTGGTCAGAATGTGAAAAGTAGTTGGCAAAGAATATACACCATACGGAATAAATATAATCTGAAAAAATAAATAAAAAAACAAACAAAAAAAGATTCAAAAATGTTTAAAGTTCTGTAAAATACTTTTTTTGAAGTAAGTATTTGAAACATTTGCTGCTCTTCAAGCTCAGAGTTGGGCTAAATGACAGTGTCTGGGCCTGTTTGGTTTTTGTGTGCGAGTGTGAGTGCGTGTTTGTCTATATCCTGTAGGATTTTTAAATTCTCTTTTTATATGTTTGTCTTTTGTATTTTCTTTTCTTATGTTTTACGTTCTATTCTTTGGCTATGAGAAATGCAGCAGCATTTATTTTTTGTCTTATCTTGCTGAAGAAAGTGTGTCTCGTCTGTTCTGTCCCTGGATAAGGGTCTAAACCTGCATTGCAGAGAAGCTTACAATCATGCCTGCTCCACCATTCAGTGTAACTGATTTCTGTTTCCATTCATCTCAAATACTGGATGTGCTTTAGAGAATAAACAATCACAGTTTTATAACAAAAAATGAAAGAAAAGAAATACTCAGTTTCTGTCCTGTCCATAATAGGTCCGTGTCTCTTTTCTTCTCCCTCATACTTCCATGTCTCTTTCAGCTGCTTGTCATAATATTTTCTGGGCATGACTGAGCATTGCTTCGTGCCATTAAGTGACAATTGAATTTTACTGATATATCGAGTATGGGATTTCTGATTAAGCCACAAAATCAGGCCATTTTAAAATAGCAGCGTAATAATCATTAGAACTTCTGTATTTCCATGCATTACCATTAAATTAACATTGACTTAACATAACTTTGGATGACTGCTCCTCCTACACATTTGCCTTCAGAAGCATTAATAATGAACCACTCTGTCCAGTGATGACAACACTTAACTGATAGAAAGTTTCTGAGCATTTTTACATGTATTTAAATGAGCCATGAATTTCTTTCCCATAACCCAGTGAAAGGTCAGTGTACTCAAAGGGCATATGGCATAATTAAAACATAAGGGCTCCACTAATGACGATTCTCTGGGAGGGGATTAAAAGCTAAAGACCATACTTTTTTTTTTCTTTTTTTTTTGGAAATTACAATTGGATAATGAGATTAAAAATGTCATAAGAGTGTTCTCTGTAAATTTTCCTGGGAGATTTTACAATTCCAACTATTTTATGAATTAATCAATTGATTGTTGCAAATAATTTGGTTTATTTTTACTAGGACAATCAGTCAATTTAACATAATTGAATTAATTGCATGCTATTTTGATTAAATCAATTTGCAATTAATTGCATATTAATATCTGTAGAGAAAAGATAATATATTATTATACTACTAACTTGCAATCCATGTTGAAAAGTCTGTCCATCAGTTACAATTAGGAGCCTTCCACTCAGGATGTGGTGTATTATTCCATCCACAACATTTTTTAATTGTTTATGATAATACACATCAGATGGACATCTTTTGTCTGTTGGGTCACATCTTTGTTTTTTTTAAAGCATCTTACGCCATGGGTGCCACAATTTGTCACGCTAAAATGTGTTAAATTTTAGAAGTCAGTGTCAGTGAATGACACATTTTGAAACTTTTTTATGGAATGAAATGAACACCAAATTGACTGCACTTATATTTATAGTACAGTGAAAGTCATAAAATGAAGGGAAAACTGTTCGGTTCGATCTCTAACCTCTACAGCATGTGCATTAGTGCATGCCACAGCTCTTTTGGTTCTGATCTCATTTATTAACCTCTTGCCCATTTTAAAGACAGATACATACTGACAGTTTATCAGTGCTCTTCCATTTGTTTCAATCAGTACAACTCCAGCTCGCAGCCTAGCTCTGTCTCTGCTTCATGGTTACGCATTGCATACTAATGGTGAATATGCTCCGATTTATCTATTCTTCATGTAACAAAATTGTGTATGAGTATCTCTCTGCGGTTTCAATAAGTCAGCACAGAGAGAGAGTAAGCAGAGACACCGGAGAGAGTGAGAGCTGTAGGGGATTGGAACTCTCTGCGGCCGTGTCTATCAATTAGTGCTCTGATTAATCCCTTGCTTTAATCTCATCAAGCAGAACACTGCTAATTACCCACAGACGAGAAGAGAGAGGGATGAAGAAAGAGCAAAACCGTAAGAGCCTGTGTCATTAGACGCAAGAAAGGGTGGTAATAGAGGGAAAGAGGGAGGAGGGGGAAGGGGGGAGCAAAAAGCAAAAGGGAGAGAGATCATATAAGATGGTAGGCCTATATATGTTTGGAGGAAGACAATGAAAACCTATGACTTGTTGAACAAGACATTTAGAATAATGTACTGAAGTACAGGCTTGTGTTTAAGGGTGTGTTCACACTTGTAGTTCGGTTTGCTTGGTTCGTTTGGTCCGGACCAAAACAAAAAAACTTTTAGTCCTGGTCTGATTAGCGCTCAGATTGGCATTTTCATCACCGAACAACCCTAAAGATACCGAACCTAAAGGCATATGGATACGTTTACAACCAGTTTGGTCGGCTTTTATGACGTATTGCCTATTTCGAGACAGAACTCATCAAACATCCAAAACAATTATATGAAGTGTAATTTGATTGTTTAGTTTGTCTCGCGTCCACTAGAATACATTGAGGGGCAGGGGTTATGATCACCGGGGGGCGATCGAGACGTTTTGGCTAACATGAGTGTGGCAGGCTTGATAGCTTACATGTGATGGTATTCTAATCAGCTGAGATCTCAGGGAGAGCTTATAAAATGTGTAAATGAGTCAAAACAGCGGCGGGAATCCCTCCGTCACACTCACAAACAATCTGCTGTGTTGACTCCACGGTGTGACACGGTCCTCATGTCTATACTGAACTATGATGGGCAATATGATGAGAAAAACCCAATATGCATGAGCATTCTGTCCTTTTTATGGTCTCATCTCCATGTTTTTGGTGCATTTACATGTCTTTGTTCTGTGTTGCATTATCATTTAAACCACACCAGAGTTTGTTCGGAAGCGGACCAAGACCATATCTTTTCAGCGGTCTCGGTCCGCTTGTTTGGTGTAGGGGTGGCACATGTTCAAATGAACCACACTAACAGAGTTCGTGTTTTTGCAATCGCACATGTGTGCTCGGCAAGACCGTTTTGTGCTTGAGCGCCACCAAGTTGTGTTTTACTGTAACTTCAGCAGCTCCAGGTGCGTGAACAAAAACGCTGATCTCATTGGTCGGCCAGTTTTTAACGCGCAGTGTCAAAACAAAAAAACGAACCCAAGGCGTTTTTAAAAAATAATTATGCCTTTATGCCTGGAGTTTGGCGCTTCGGTGTTCACACTCACATTGACGCCCTTTGTTTAGTCATGAAGCATTAAACGTCAGAGATAAACATCCCGGTGTGAACAGGCCTTTTGTACAATTAAATGGACTAACTTTAAGACAATGTACAGGTAAAATCAACAAATATCAAAAGAAACAATATCAACCTAGACCATTACAATGTACAAATACAAATGCCCCAGCAACAAGACAATAATATTAATACCATAGTCCTTTTAGGTAATTGTCGATAGATGAAAGATGGCGCTAATTGCGTTTGTATAAAATGAGAGCGTGAATCTGTAGTATGATACGAGAGGCATGAAAGTAGCACCGTTTTCTATTATTCAGTGAAATTCAGCATTGTCATGTACAACAGAACATATTAGGAAATGTGCTCTGATCTATGATAAAAGTAAAATAAAGAGAGATCAGTGGAAATATCTAACTTCTGAATACTGCGATTGACCTTTCACAATCAGGTATTTTAGAGAACTGATTTGTGAACAAATGGTTTGGTCCAGTTTTGTGAATTACAATTGTAATTACATGGAAAAGAATAAAAATATTGTATTTTGTGTTCCATGGAAGAATTAAAGGCCTGCAGGTTTGGAATGAGATAGGAGCCATTATTAAAGGATTTTTTCACCCCACATGGAAAATTCGATTCTCAAAGAAAAGTGTTTAAATGAATATATAAGATTAATTTCCTTCATATAGTCAGTTTTCAGGCAGCCGAGCCATGGTGGCAGGAAAATATAGTAAGGCACTGATGGATTGTTCTCTCCCGAATACAAACTTAACAGGTGGCTTGCGGCCAATGTTGTGTATGTTATTAATAATGTTTGCCCTTTCAAATACACTTAAACATATTTTACTTTACTCAATAAAGGCCTAGATTTCCAAGGCCATGAACGAGAACAAATCAATTTGAAAATGATTTGGGCAGTGTACATGTGCCTGCGTACATTACTGAATGGAGTGTCTTAATTGAATGTTTACTGGTAAGTGCTGAGAGCATCCTAAAAAAAACTAAATCACTTTGCGGCTTTCCTGACTCAGCTATTGTGAGATGCAAGTCAATCACAGAAAGTGTTTCAGCTATGTAAATAAATGAAATACAAAGACACCTTGCCGATTATTTGTCAATGTCTGCTGTAATGGCCGTCTCACTAAACCATCATTCAGCATTATATGTACATACTGTGAAGTAAATTGTAATATTTCATCAAAAATGAAGACAGTGTGTCATCTTTGGACAATCATTAAAAATTATTATTAACACAATTTATCCGATTACTACCCAGTTATATTTGGCAGCTGGTAACTGTTTTTGCTAGCATAACTTTGAGATGGTCTAGTCACTAGGGTGATGTTTAAATCCTGATTCAGCAACGTGACAATCCATACCGAAGTCAAAACGCAGCATTAGCAGAACTCAGAAATTCCTCTGGGATGCCAAAGTTGGTTCTTCCCACAGTGGGCGTGTCTCAAGAGATACAACTAATTGGCTTTGGCCAAACATACAATCTCTGTGGATCTGGATTCTGTTGTTACATATATATATATATATATATATATATATACACACACACACACACATTTCAGCTGGAAGGTTGTCATACTGTTCTACTTCAATAATATAATTTTGCTGAGTCTGATGAATTACATTTAGTCTATTTTGTGTTTTTGCGAGGAGGTGAGCGATTTGACGTCAAATGCAGTAGAAAACAATCGCCCACAAAAAGTCTGCTGAGTTTCAAGTATCGGGGGAAGAACTTGGACGAAGTCTTCATAAAACAAAATGTGGTGTAATCTGGGAATCATATTAGTCACATGAAGTTGTACAGTAGGAAAACTGACAAAACTAAGTTTAAAAAGGGGATAAATAATGCTAAAATTAGTTTTGTATATATAAATTATCTACAGAAAAGCTTATTTACAGTATGTAACACCTGACCTGTATCTGTAACTGGCATGCTCACGGCATGTTTTTAATATGGTGCAGGTTTTGTTTTAGAAGCTTTAGAGTCATCTAAGTGGGAACCATATATATATATATATATATATATATATATATATATATATATATATATATATATATATATATATATATATATATATATATATATATATATATATATATATATATATATATATATGTATGTATGTATATGTATGTATGTATGTATATATCGCTTGCGAGCTACCAGTAACTTGTTCCTGATTGGAAGTAGCCAGCCAAGACATACTTTTCATCCAATCAGAGTGAGCTAATATGCACAGGTGCCCCGCCCCCTCTAATGCAACTCAACTATTTATTTGACACATCCGTTTTTAAAATTTAAAACTGTTTAAATGGATGGTATTGCATCAAACACTATACAATGTTCTTTAGGGATTATTGGAATATTATACTTTTAAAGAAATTCTACATAGGTATACAGGTGCCCATTTTCGTTAAATAACAAAAATTATACCATTATCAACCCATTTTTGAAAAATAAAAGTGTTTAAACCTTAAATGCCTGTTATTCAAAAATATTCATTTGTTTGGAGAAAAATAGTGCTTATAGATAAGCATACACGAGAGTAGCACCTGCCTTTAAAAATGACTTAATCTAACTGGAATCTTACTGATTTCAAAGTTCAACAGAAAAGCAATCCCACCCATTTTTTTTTTTTTTTAAGATTGGATTAGGAATTAAATACCAAATTAAATTTTTTTATTGAAAGTAATGCTTAATCCATAAATTACTTACCATTGTATTTAAAGTGCTGAGATCAAGCACATTTAAACCTCCTTTACCAACCAAATTAATATTTTTTATGTAAAGAGATCAATTTCTCCAAATAAAGTTGAAAATATTTGTATCTACTTTAATGATGATTCTACTGTTCATTCTCATTAACCATAACCATACACTAAATCTATTTGTAACTTTTTGAACCACAGGTTGAAAATTAAGCCAACCCATTTCATTTTTCATATTTGCATATTTTTGCTTCCTAAGTAGGTAACTTCATCACTTCTCTCTATTCCTTAATAAAGGTTGGTCTCAGCAGCTTAGTGAATATGTTTTAGGAGGAAACTCTTACCTATAAGAACTTTTACTGCTATTTAGTAGAACTCTTAGTGGTAAGATAAAATGTTGTGAATACGGCCCCTGATACATTTAGCATCTGCTTTAATGTCTTGTATTACCATTATCATCCTACTTCCGATAAAAGGTTGATATATAATTGGAAATTTTAACAGGATCTTCAGACATCTACAGTGTTTCGTTTTATCTAAATAAATCAAAAATACCACCATGTTTGACCATGGAGATGGTGTTCTTCTGCTCATATGCTTTGCCTTTTTTTTGCACCAGACATATCGATGATCCGTAAGCCCAAAAAGTTCCTGTTTGGTCACATGATCAATCCATAAAATTCTTCTAGAACTCCGCAGGTCCGCAGATATTTAATGTACTCTCAATTGATACCATACTTATTTGACTCAAAAGCAACTCAAAATAATATATATGTATATTTTTTTAAACAAGCCATTTTCCAATATTGCCTTACTTAATAACCAGTTTGTTCTTATTTTATTGTTACCAATATTTCCAGATAACTAAATAAATGAGCCTACTTTATGGTCAGTAAGGATAGATAGTTCCACAGTAGCCTGGCTGACTTGATTTCCTAGTATCCTAGACTAGTTTCTGATCCTTTAAATATCAATTAAATCCAATCCTAAACACAAATTATGTAGGTAATTTAAATTATTTAATCTATTTTCAAGGTGGAATACAGTCTAAATTATAGTCCTAAATATAATTCTAATCTCCTCCAAGAACTAGTTTAGTATCAGGAAAACGGTCCAAGATGTTTCTGATTTTGTTTCTTACATCACTGTTGGTTGCATATATATTCCCTAACACAAATTGTAGGTTGAATTCAACAATCGAAATAACCATCTACTCAAGTAATGTGAATAACTTTTTCATCTAAATTCACCCTTCAAAATTGCAGCACCAGCGGAATGATTGCTGGCCCACTGGCTCTTCAAAACGGAAAGTCTGATTCAGATGTGTCTGGATGAAATAAAAATAGTTTCTACAAAAAGTTCACTTTTATTTTAACTAAATTTCTCATACCTCTAACATTAAGAGAGAAAACAGTGAGTGAACCCATACTCACAGAAGAACTTACTAAAAAATATATATCTACAAACCCCTCTGCATAGCATTAATGTTTACCTGGTAGAATACTAGCATACAAAAATCTCTTTCCCATACACAAACGCTCTGGTCCTGACAAAATAAGCCCTTCTTCCTTCTTTTTGTGTAGTTTTGACACTTGGCCACAGCCGACTCCTGAGTTCTATATCAATTGCCATCAGATCTTAAGCAAACTTCAACTTCTTTTCTTTCAGAAAGCTGCTTTTCTTTGCACTTTTCCACAATACGTCTCTGATATGCCTGGATCTGAACAGGAGAATCACAGCTCTTGGCTTCTAGATCACGTTGAGCCTCCTTCCCACACGATGATGAACCATGTCAATTTCAGTAGCAAACTTTCAGTGCAGATGTCCACGACCTTCATGTTCGTCAAGAACCTAAAGCCTCAAGTTCCAGCGCCTTCTATCTCTTCATTTTATTCACTTTGTAACTTCCAGATACAGTATGTTCTTTTCATTGCTTGCTTTTTATTGATTTTTTTCTAAACCGTCAGCTCTTTCGAAAAAAATGTTCTGCCAGTATTCTGACAATGTTGTTTTTCAGATCAGGAGGGATGGCTCTTTCGGATCAAGTCGGATCAAGTTCGGTTTCACGTTGCTGTTGGATTTGTGCATAGTTACGCACTTCAATGTTTTCCTGTTCAGCATCCCTCCACACCTCCACAGAATTTTTCTTGGATCTTTGTCTGTGTTTTCCAGCCATAGCTTGCAGGGATGTTAAATAGCATGCACTTTAGCAGCAATTTAAACTTACTAATGAGATGTATTGACACCAAATACAGCTCAAAAGTGGAAGAAACAAGATTGAATTACTACTAGATCAAGATGGTCACCATCTTGGAAAAAGAAAAAAAAAATATGGGGAAAGCCCTATTCGGACGGGACTAGTTTTCTAAACAGCATTTGAGTTGCAATTCTTATCACTTGACCTCTGTGATTTTTATGTACCAATTCGGACGCTAACATCTCTGTGTTTATTACAGAGGTGGGAGTAGGAGTGTGCTTTTTCTAGATGTGGGCGTTACTGAAGGAAGGTCATCTGTTGTAGTCACATATATGTCTTTTAATTTATTATTTGTTGATATGATTTTAATATATATAAAAAAAATAAAAAAAAGTAAACTTCACGAGTTTATAGCAGTGGCTGTTTATAATAAACTTGAGCAGAGAAATCCAGACAAGTATCTTACTCTTACCTGACCCTGATATTAAAATGTGCAGTTTCCGCGATTTGGCTCTATTTATTCATTTTATAATGTAATTTTTTCGTCAAATACCATTTACATTGAAAAAAAATTAAAACATGTAAAGATTGGAGCGCAAAGGTCAAAAACACACAAAGAGAAGCGTGTCGCATTCGGACAGGATTAGATTACTCAGAGGACCGTTGAGTTAGCCGACAGTAGGTCATTTGCTCTGGATTTTTTTTTTACTGAGGTTGTATGAGAAAAACACAGAATTGGCAGATTCGGATGGGATTGAAATCTTTCGAATTTCTCTAACGTCCCCCTGATTAACTAGTCCTGTCTGAATAGGGCTGAAGTCGAATTTTCAATCAAGCACGTCATCACGCTTATACGGCTACAAGGCAGTATTAGCCAGAAAGCTTTGCATCAGGATGAGTAAAGACCGTTCAAGCAAAGAAAGGGGAAAAAAAACATTTTCATGAGGAATAGGGGAGGGAGTTTTTCTTTGCAAATGTAGGCAAAAGGTGTGTGCGCCTAATTTGCGGCGCTTACAAAAAGCTCTTGTATTCTCTTGGTCACAATAATCGCGATATGACATTTTCATAAAGTTTCATCTCTAGTTATAATGCACTATAAAAAAAAACTATAGTTATGTGTAGACAACTACAGTATAATATACAAAGTACGGTTCCCTTTCGTTCAGTCACTACGTAATGTTAGTGACTAACGAATGGGGGTTTCGCTTAGAAGCCAATTACCTTCGAGGAATTTAACAGCGCCCAATGGCAGTGCCAATGCCATGGGTATGCGGAATTTGCATGCGTAACTCCGCCCCACATCGTAGGTATATAAGGAAGTATGCTGGCAACGTCGCATTATGTTTCTGCTTTGGAGCCAAGAGCATCTCTTCACTCCTACAAGCCTGAATTCTGAAGTCTTCTTTTCAGTCTTTGAGACGAGCGGTTTTCCAGGGTGTTGGTGTGACGGCGCGTTCCAGCGGTCTCACATTGCCTGCCTGCGCAGTGATCTGCAACAGCTGTGTGTGTTTTCCCTGGGCGCTTCGGCACTCTGCAGAGCTTTCCTCTCACAAAAAGAGCTTGCGCGTTGCATGTCTTTTTCAAGACGGTTCGCCCGTGCACTTCCGGGTGCGTTCGATCTCCGTTGCTGTCTATGGGCACAATCACTGCTCGACGTGTTTGGGCTTCAGCACGTTCGGGCAGTGTTTGTGGATGTGTCATGTTCCCACTGCGGGAACGTGACCATCGCGATGTCGCGGTCGAGACTCAGTGATCTCTGTGAAAAAAGAGAGTCCCCTCTGCCACACCCCAATCTACCGTCTCTGAGAGAGGTGGTACTTTGGCTGGTGGGCAGGGTGACCTGAGGGCGGTGCTGTGGTATTAAGAACCCCGATGATCATTCCTCGGGCCACGCCCCCCTCTCACACATCGCTTCCCGCGAGTGCTGGACTGAAGCGGCGGGACCGTCTCTGACGCCCCGTTCTTTTCGTTCACACTCCAGATAGCAGCAAGATGTCGATCGCCGCATCTCAAGGTGGGCTAGAGTCCTTTGGGGATGACGATTAGGCTGCACTCTGCCTTCGGGTGTGTCAGCGCTGCCGGATCCGACCTAGAGTTGACAGAGTTGACATGTTATCTCGGGCAGCCGCGAGCCTCGGGCTGGTGTGGAACTCCGCCCTGTCACGAATGCTCGTGGTTGCGTGATTGGTTTTGGGGGCGGCACCTGACAGCTGTTGGGCCCCGCCCCCAATGCCTTTCGCTCCCAAGATGCATGAGGAGATCACGCAGTCCTGGAAGTCCCCGTGCTTCCCGTGACCGTTCGGTGGCCTCCTCCGCATTCTCTGCCCTCGATGGGGCCGCGGCCAAGGGTACACTGGGGTCCCCCCACTGTTGAACACTCTGTTGCTCACTACGGTGTCCACAGAGGGCTTCGATGTGGCGTGCACCCAGCCGCCAGCTCAGTCGCCTCAGTCCGCAGTTCGCCGCCGAAAATCATCTTGAATGCGTTCGTCCAGTAGATTGGTTTGCAGCGGTCGACCTGAAGGACGCCTACTTCCATGTCTTCTTCCTACCTGGACACAGATCGTTCGTACGGTTTGCTTTCGAGGGGCGGGCATTTCAGTACGCGGTCCTCCCATTCGGGCTAGCTCTGTCCCCTCGCGTCTTCACGAAGATTGTCGAGGCAGTCCTTGCGCCGCTCAGGCAGCACGGGGTTCGCATCCTGAACTTCCTCGATGACTGGCTCATAATGAGTCACTCTCGAGCACAGGTTTGCGAACACAGAGACCTAGTGCTCCAGCACTTAGCCCGTCTGGGCCTTCGGGTCATCGACTGGGATATCGACTGGGATATCGACTCGTTCGCCATGTGCGCGCAGCTTACGAGCGAGCATGCGCAGTCTCTTCTGACTTGCCTCCGTCGAATCGTGAGCAAGAGTGTGGTTCCACTGAAACTATTTCAGAGGCTCCTGGGGCATATGGCATCTGCAGCCGCGGTGACGCCGCTCGGATTGCTACATATGAGACCGCTTCAGCACTGGCTTCGTGATTGAGTCCCGAGATGGGCATGGCGGTCTGGCACGCTCCGGGTCCTAGTCACTCGGGCCTGCTTACAGACGCTCACCCTGTGGTCAAACCTCAGTTTTCTACGGGCTGGTGTGCCCTTAGAACGAGTTTCTAGGCATGTTGTTGTATCAACAGATGCCTCTGCCACGGGCTGGGGTGCCATGTGCAATGGACAAGCAGCTGTGGGCTCCTGGACAGGACCCCAGCGCCTTCTGTTCACCCTGCACCGCTTCCGAGCATTGCTGAAGGGTCAACATTTACTGGTCCGGACAGACAACACGGCCACAGTAGTGTACATAAACCACCAGGGCGGTCTACGCTCCCGCCGTATGTCTCAACTCGCCCGCCATCTCGTCTTATGGAGTCAGAAGAACCTGAGGTCCCTTCGTGCTATCCACATGCTATCCACGTGCTATCCATGAACTGTGCAGCCGACGAAACTCTCACGGTTTCAGCCACTTCCTGGAGAATGGAGACTCCATCCCCAGTCGGTCCAGCTGATTTGGGTCATATGTGTATTCTCTAAGTCCTCCCTACGAGTAGGCATTTTTGGGCATATCTCCACTGGAATATGCTTCCCAGTGTACCTTGGTAATCCTGTGATAAGTGGGAGTCCTTCGTCCGTACTAGTCTTACGACAGGGTACTCACACTTACGCAGAGCATTGGAAGACAGCCGAGTGGTGTTGTTGTATTGGGACCCCCATTCGTTAATCACTAACGTTACGTCATAGTGACTGAACGAAAGGGAACGTCTTGGTTACGTATGTAACCCTCGTTCCCTGGGGAACGGAGACGTAACGTCCCTTTGCCACTTCCGCTGTGCTGCTGGAACGCGGAGTTCAGTCTTGGCTCCGTAGCAGTAACATAATGCGATGTTGCCAGCGTACTTCCTTATATACCCACAATGTGGGGCGGAGTTACGCATGCAAATTACGCATGCCCATGGCATTGGCACTGCCATTGGGCACTGTTAAATTCCTCGAAGGTAATTGGCTTCTAAGCGAAACCCCCATTCGTTAGTCACTAACGTTACGTCTCCGTTCCCTCCTCAGGGAACGAGGGTTACATACGTAACCAAGCCTTTTTCCATAAAGAAATGTATTCTCTGATTCGGTTCTTTTCTCTGACATAAAGAGTGAAGTGTGTACACAAAAACACGTTCAGGTGTATATCAGTTAGGATTGTTGTTAATTTGAGAGTTATGATACATTATTTTAGCTTTCAAATTAAATAAGGTTGGAGACGGTCTGGATGATCAGGATAGATATTAGATGATAAACCATCCCTCCCAAATAAGTGCTTTTCATTGCCATTATTTTAGTGTCTGTAATGTATACTTGTTGTGTGGTCTAAAAGCGGTTTTAAAGCAGTAAAACATGCATTTAGGAGATATGCTGACTCTAGTAGGCCCTGTGAGGCTCTTTTGGATGTTCTGCAATTGAGTTTGATACAATCATTTTCTGTCCATGGAACTGCGATGGGAAATCAGTTTGCTCCCTACATATCCGATATTTATGATTTAGAGCAGGGATGGGCAACTTCGGTCCGGGAGGGTCACTGTACTGAAGAGTTTAGCTCCAATCCTGAACAAAACTCACCAACCTGTAGCTTTCTTGAGGTGTGTTTGGCTGTTAGGGTTGGAGCTAACTCTGCAGGACAGATGCCATCCAGGACCAAAGTTGCCTATCTCTGATTTAGGGCAAATATCTGGAGCATGTTTTAACAAACACTTAAAAAAACCTTGGTTAAAACTTCCTTACAACGCAGAGAATGCATAAGAACATTGAGGCAGCATTGAACATTGAAGTCCATCACTAAGCCCCATCCCTCCAGCCCCGTCATATAGAGAGCATTTTTCACAATCCAATCATTTCCCAATAGATAAAAATCTAGTCTTGTCCTACTTTGCTTCTCACTGAATGACCTTTTTTCACTCAGAAATACATCTCATTTTGTTTGTGAAACGACTTTAAAATGTGAAAAACACTTGATCTTAAATCCTTTAGATTGAGGAGATTGTCCGTTCATTAGTGAAGTTGTCTATCTCACTGTTTTGGTACAATGCCCAACAAATTATAAATCTTATCCCTTTTGTGCCATCTTTCTTTTTCTACAGTTTAATTAAATTCTATAATTATTACTTATTTTAGGTAGGAACAGTACTTTGAAGTAATAGCCATGTTTCCAGAGGAACACATGGTCTTCTGGTTCATAGTTTTGGAATGGACAACAAGGGAACAAGAATAATCACTTTAGAACAATACATTCACAAATCTTCTAGCCCTTATTTTCAGTTTGGAGTCTGAGAGACCCTTAAGTCCCATTTAGCTCAAAAAACAGAGCTGCCTAAAATTGGTACAGGGTAATATTTTGTACTTTTGTAAGAGTTTTATGAGCACCTATAGGAGAATGGATTATAAACAAATGATGCGTGTTCTTGCTGGGGTCAAACACAAGTAACATCACATAAAAAGTACATTCTGAACAGTTCTTTGTAGTAACAGAGGGTTCATGTCTGTCCTCCAAGTTTTAATTACGCTGGAACATTTGAAGTGATAATATCAGATAAATCAACACCACTTATTTACATTAGCATGGTGAGGAGAATCTAGTGACTGCAGGTTTAGAGAAGTAGAATGGTTGAGAACATAAATGATGGATATTGAAACTGCATACCAATTTTCCTAATGGTCTGAATGAAATTATTTATAATTTCGTGGATTATGGGGTAAGAGACTATTTTAGGACTTCAATTATTAAGCAATTATAAAATCCCATCTTAACTAATATTTCGGGAAATTCAAGCAATGTTCAAGCAATTCAATGCAGTTAAATTCATCCTCACAAGCTGTATAGTGATTATACATGTGACAGTTCTAATGCATTTACTCTCAGTGGTTCACATTTGCATGTATATGTATAGTTTAATTTATGTAAAAAAAGTATGTATTTTTTGTACATGCATTATAACAGTTATGAAACTATCTTAACCTAATTCATAATTCTAATAAATAAGATGATCTTAATTGTAACTTCAATGTAATCATAATGCTTAAAGTTGGCATGAAACTACATTTGCGATTTCCTATTGTGACATACAGTACTGTGCAAAAGTCTTAGGCATATTAGTATTTTTACACACACAAAATGGGTTTAAGCCAGTTATTTATATATTTTTCTGTAGTGTGTCAGTAGGAAATATCAGTTTAAGTTTATAAATTAATTGCCATTAATTGTAATAATCCAGTGAGATTTTTGTATGCATAAGGAGTCTGACAATAGTCGGTACGCTCCACACATCAAACATAAAAAAATTAGATGGACTAAATCCAGAAGAGCTGTGGCTACGGCTCCAAGACACTTGAAGAAACATTCCTGCAAACTACATGAAAAACTATGTGCAAGTGACAAAAGCTGTTTTAAACGCAAAGGGTGGTCACACCAAATATCGATTTGATTTAGTTAATAGAAGTTAATTCATAAATAAAAGCTATTTATGGCATTATTTTTGACAGCATTCTCACTTTACAGCATTTTTACACAAGTGCCTAAACTTTTCACAGTACTATAGCTTTGCATGTAGGTTTCTTCAAGTGTCTTGGAGACGTTGCCTCAGTTTTTTCTGTTTCTTCATGTAATCACTGACGACGACGACAATGATGGTGAGATCAGATCATACCGGCTGCTGTCAGACTTATTGTGCATTAAAAAAATATCTCACTGGATTATTACAATTAATGGCACAATGAATGTTTGGAAATGTAAACTGATATTTCCTACTGACACACTACAGTAAAAGATATAAATAATTGGCCTAAAAACATTTTTCATGTGAAAATACTAACGTGCCTAAGACTCACACAGTACTGTATATTCGATTGAAAATGCAAAAAAAAAAGGTCTGCACAAAATTGTGGATGTTTTCTTTACAGACTGTCTTCTTCGGGTTTAAATGAAGATTTAAATGAAGATCTCATGTTTTTTTGGGGGACATTTTTGAATGGTGTTCTTGCCTGATATATTGATCCCTTTATTTTCTTTATTACTTATTATTTGTTGTTCCAGATGGAGTTGAACTGGAGTCTGTAGACTGATTGTTTGATTATGATCAGCTGAAGATTAATAGCATTTATTATATAACCATTGATTTGTTACACTGACGAAGGCAGACAGCAGTTTTTATCTCCTGCTTGAACCTAATAAAACTATTTTTAGTGTGCAGACGTAATACATAGGTCTTAGCACCTAATTAGCTGGGAGAGAGTGGTGAGTGCTTTGATTGGCATATATTCGATTGAAACGGCTTCTCAAACAAGAACAAATTTAGGGAGAAACTTGATTTTGTTCATCGTGAGTTGATTGGATGGTCGTGGTTTGCTATTGCTGTGATCAGCTCGGTTACGTATGTAACCCTCGTTCCCTGAGGAGGGAACGGAGACGTAACGTTAGTGACTAACGAATGGGGGTTTCGCTTAGAAGCCTATCATCTTCCAGCGGTACAGCAGAGTGACAAAGGGACGTTACATCTCCGTTCCCTCCTCAGGGAACGAGGGTTACATACGTAACCGAGACGTTCCCTTTCGTTCAGTCACTACGACGTAACGTTAATGACTAATGAATGGGGGTCCCAATAAAATCACGCCACTCGGCTGTCTTCCAGTGCCCTGTGTAAGTGTGAGTGCCCTGTCGTAAGACTAGTACGGACGAAGGACTCCCACTTAACACAGGATTACCAAGGTACACTGGGAAGCATATTCCAGTGGAGATATGCCAGGATGCCTACCCGTAGGGAGGACACATATATGACCCGCTGAGGGCTGCATATGGGAAACTCTGGGGTACCAGCCGAAGGTGGACTTTTAACCCCAGGGTGGCAGGGACTTGCCAAGGGAAGTCACCTGCTCACTGAGGAGGCTTACGGTGGAAATACATGTGTGGGGGTCGCCAGAGGGGAACCATGCACACGGGGCACCTGGGCGGACACAAGGGTCTGGGCTCGAGAGGGCAGACTTACTGGAGTCGGCGTTGACAGTGCTGGAGAAACTCAGGGCTTCCCGGGAAGCTCACCTGAGGAGAATATTGCACGTATCCAGTCCGTGGAGTGGAATGGCGAGCAAGCAAAGACACCTGAGCCTAGTCCATTACCGGCCATTAGTAGAGGCGAGTACATAGTCGGACACAGGCTCCGCTCAGAGATTGTAGAATCTGGCGGATGTGTTAGGTGTCGCCCAGCCTGCAGCTCTGCAGATGTCTGTCAGCGAGGCGCCATGCGCTAGAGCCCAAGAGGAGGCCACACTCCGAGTGGAGTGGGCCCTAACCCCAAGGGGACATGGTCGACCTTGCTGCTGGTAAGCCAAAACAATGGTGTCCACTATCCAGTGAGACAGCCTTTCCTTTGAGAGAGCTCTTCCCTTCCGCTCTCCACCATAACAGACAAAGAGCTGGTCTGAGGTTCTGAAACACTGCGTCCTGTCTAGGTAAGCGCAGATGCCACGTACTGGACAGAGCGGTGCCAAGGCTGGGTCTGCCCCCTCCATGGGCAGCGCTTGCAGGGTAACCACCTGGTCTCGGAACGGAGTGGTGGGAACCTTGAGCACATATCTGGGCCGGGGTCTCAGGATCATGTGAAAGTTAGCCGGCCCGAACTCCCACCACGCTTCGTCAAACTGAAAATGCCTGCAGGTCCCCTACCCTCTTGATGGAGGCCAATGCGGTCAGGAGCGCCGTCTTCATAGACAAAAACTTAAGATCGACTGACTGCATAGGCTCAAAGGGAGACCTCTGCAGAGCATCTAAGACTACTGAGAGGTCCCAAGAGGGTATGAGGGGAGAGCGAGGAGGATTTAGTCTCCTGGCTCCCCTCAGGAACCTGATGAACAGGTCGTGCTGACTTACCTTTTTATTCTCCAAGAGGTCTTGGTGGGCAGATATTGCGGCCACATAAACTTTAAGGGTGGAGGGAGACACTCCAGCCCTTCTTGGAGGAACGAGAGCACGGACCCACGGATCGGGCATTTCCAGGGGTCTTCTTGGCGGGAAGAACACCAGGTGATGAAGAGGTTCCACTTCAACGTATAGGCATGCCGAGTGGACCGGAAGTGATGGTAGCCACTACCAGAGGTGGTATGGTACTCAAACCTACCGCGTCCCATCCAGGAGATCGGAACGCGGGTGCCAAAGGGTGCCCCGTCTCTGAGTGAGGAGGTCCTGTCTCAGAGGAATAGGCCAGGGAGGGGCTGTCGCAAGGAGTAAGAGTTCTGGGAACCAGGTCCGGCCGTGCCAGTATGGGGCGACCAGAAGGACCTGCTCCTTTTCAAACCAATCTCAAATCTACCCTTTCTGTCAAAAATACTTGAAAAGGCAGTGTCTTCACAATTATGTTCCTTTTTAGAAAGAAATGGTATCTGTGAGGATTTCCAGTCAGGATTTAGACCGTATCATAGTACTGAGACTGCTCTCATCAGAGTTACAAATGATTTACTCTTATCATCCGATCGTGGCTGTATCTCTCTATTAGTGTTACTCGATCTTAGCGCTGCGTTTGATACCATCGACCACAACATTCTTTTGAATAGACTCGAAAATTATGTAGGTATTAGTGGAATTGCTTTATCATGGTTTAAATCATACCTATGCGACGTTATCAGTTTGTAGCAGTAAATGAAGAGATGTCACACCGATCGCAAGTTCAGTATGGAGTACCACAAGGCTCAGTGCTAGGACCGCTACTCTTCACCCTGTACATGCTACCACTGGGAGATATTATTAGGAAGCATGGCATTAGTTTTCATTGTTATGCTGACGATACTCAGCTCTATATTTCTTCACGCCCTGAAGAAACTTACCAATTCACAAGATTAACGGAATGCATAGCCGCCATAAAACATTGGATGACCCGGTAATTTCCTGCAACTCAACTCAGAAAAAACTGAATTTTTTATTATTGGACAAAAAAGCTCCACAAGTAGTAACCTAGAATACTGTCTAACACTTGATGGCTGCTCTGTCAAGTCTTCGTCGTCAGTGAGGAACCTGGGTGTGCTCTTTGATACCAATCTTTCGTTTGAAAGCCACGTTTCTAGCATCTGTAAAACTGCATTCTACCATCTTATAAATATATCTAAATTACGGCAAATGCTCTCAATGAAAAATGCTGAACAGTTAGTTCATGCGTTCATGACCTCAAGGCTAGATTATTGTAATGCTCTACTGGGTGGTTGCCCTGCTCGCTTAACTTACTAGAGTACTTACTAGAACCAGGAAGTATGACCATATTAGCCCAGTTCTGTCAACATTGCACTGGCTACCTATTAAACATCGCATACATTTTAAAATCTTGCTTATTACTTACAAAGCACTAAATAGTTTAGCTCCCCAATACTTGAGCGAGCTCTTAACATATTATACTCCATCACGTCTACTGCGATCTCTAAATTCTGGCCAGTTGCTAATACCGAGAATATCCAAATCAACTGCAGGCGGTCGATCCTTTTCCTATTTAGCTCCTAAACTCTGGAACAGTCTTCCTAGCATTGTTTGGGAAGCAGACACACTCTGTCAGTTTAAATCTAGACTAAAAACACATCTCTTTACTGTGGCATACACATAAAACACTTTTTCAATTAATTGATTGTTAGGCTGCATTAACTAGGTCAGCCGGAACCGGGAACACTTCCCATGACACCTGATGTACTCGTTACATCATCAGAAGAATGGCATCTACGCTAATGATATTCTCTCTGTTTTATCCCGAGGTTTACTGCAGTCAGCCAGATCCGGGCCATATCCAAATCAGATGGTGGACCTGCGCCAGAGAAGACCAACACAGGACCCCGAAGTGTCTGCAGAGACCGTGTCAATTATCCTCCCCCTGCAACTGCCTCATCGACACGGCATCTAAATAAACCCGTCACCAGTGTGATGACTCCGATTGTTCGAATATTACCATTAAATAATACTTAAATCGATATGTCATCCGCAATAAACCCGTCTCCAGCGTGTTGCCTCCGATCATTCGAATATTGCACTTTAATAATTATTTAATCAACATCATCCTCAATAAACCCGTCTCCAGCGTGTTGCCTCCGGTCCTTTGAATATTCCGATCTATTATGACCTCTGACCTGTAAAGCAGCCAGAATAATAATAATAATAATAATAATAATAATACGCTGTTTGTTAATTGGCCAGAGGAGAACTGGCACCCCGACTGAGCCTGGTATCTCCCAAGGTTTATTTTCCTCCATTAGGTCACCTAATGGGGTTTTGGTTTCCTTGCCACTGTTGCCTCTGGCTTGGCGTGCTCAGTTGGGGACACTATATTTTTCAACTAAACATCGAAATAAATCTAATTAATAAACTAATTTAACCATATAAACTAAATTACTGATCTAATTATTGATCTAAAGCCCACACTGTCACCGTATGGAAATTGAAATGAACTGATCACATCAAATGGCTATACAGCTGAATAAAATTAGGCTGCATTATTTTGATGTTTAACACTGTAAAGCTGCTTTGAAACAATCTCCATTGTTAAAAGCGCTATATAAATAAAGTTGACTTGACTTGACTTGACTTTTCCTCCATGATCTTGCACAAGAGCTGTGTGCGAGAAGGCTCACTGGGGGGAACGCATATTTGCGCAGGCCCCGTGGCCAGCTGTGCGCCAGTGCATCCGTGCCGAGCGTGCCCTTGGTCAGGGAATAAAACAGGCTGCAGTGGGAAGAGTCGTGGGAGGCAAACAGATGTACGCTACTGCGGCCATGTTGTCTGTCCTGATTAGTACATGTTGACCCTTCAGCAACGCTCGGAAGCGGTGCAGGGAGAACCGTACTGCCAGCAACTTGAGGCAATTGACATGCAGAAGGCACTGGGGTCCTGTCCAGGAGCCCGCGGCTGCTTGTCCATTGCACATGGCACCCCAGCCCGTGGCAGAGGCATCCGTCGATACGACAACATGCCTGGAAACTCATTTTAAGGGCACACCGGCCCGTAGAAAACTGAGGTTTGACCACGGGGTGAGCGTCTGCAAGCAGGCCCAAGTCACTTGTACCCGGAGCGTGCCAGACCGCCATGTCCATCTCGGGACTCGATCGCGAAGCCAGTGCTGAAGCGGTCTCATATGAAGCAATCCGAGCGCCGTTACAGTGGCTGCAGATGCCATATGCCCCAGGAGCCTCTGAAATAACTTCAGTGGAACCGCACTCTTGCTCTCGATTTGACGGAGGCAAGTCAGCAGAGACTGCGTATGCTCGCTCGAAAGTTGCGCGAACATGGTAACCGAGTCGATGTCCATACCCAGTTGACCCGAAGGCCCAGACAGGCTAATTGTTGGAGCACTAGATCTCTGTGTTCGCACACCTGCTCTCGAGAGTGTCCCAGTATGAGCCAGGATGCAAACCCCGTGCTGCCTGAGTGGCGCATGGGCTGCCTCGACAATCTTGGTGAAGACGCGAGGGGACAGAGATAGCCGCGTACTCATATGCCCGCCCCTCGAAAGCAAACCGTAGGAACGGTCTGTGTCGAGGAAGGATGAAAACATGGAAGTAGCAAACCAATCAGCTGGACGAACGCATTCGAAAAGGCGTTTCGCTGTCAACATCCTGAACGGAAACCTGTGAAGGGATCAGTTCAGGACGTGCAGGTCCAGGATTGGTCCAAACCCACTGGTTTTCTTGGGTACAATGAAGTAGGGGCTGTAGAACCCGGACTTCATTTCGGCTGGAGGGACAGGCTCGATCGCACCCTTCGCCAGCAGGGTAGCAACCTCCGCACGCATGACGGGGGCGTTGGCCCCGACCATGGTATGGCGGACTCCCCTGAAGCGGGGAAGAGCCTGCGCAAACTGAATCACATAGCCGAGCCTGATGGTCCTCGCGACCCAGCGGGACAGTCCCGGAAGCTGAAGCCAGGCTCCCAGGAACTGCACCAGCAGGGTGGGGCAGCGAGGCAGCGTTACCGGCCTGGACGTGGGAGGCGTAGTGTTCCGGTGTGGGGGCACGGTTAACAGCTGCGTCCTGACAGAGGAGACCAGGGAAGGACGTGCGTTCCTCTGGGGTCTGCTCTGAGAGGAGGCTGGGACCCGGGGGTGGCACACACTGTCATCACCGGTCTCTGGTTGCTCAGGGATGGGAGTGTCAGTTCTTTCTTTAACCACAATGGGGTGCTGCTGACCCGGGGGCCAGCAGCTGAACAAAAGATTCTCCCCCGGCCCTCCACCGGGGGAAGGAGTGGCCCTGCTGCCATCTCCTGGAAAGAACTGCCCATCCTTGAGCTGTCCATGTCAGGAGCGGTGTTTTAGCCTGGCGTTTTTTTGTGGGTTTTGGGGCAGGAGCGGACTGGGGCGCCTTCTTGCGGTTTCCTCTGCGCGGCCCGGGTGGAGGCTGCTGCTTGGGTGGTGCAGAGGGAGAGGGAACCGCGGGAGGGTGCCCTCGGCGGCGAGCAGGCTGAGGCAACTGCGCGGGCGGCTGGGTGGAGACGGTAGCGGCATGCCACGCATCTCTGAGTCCTGGGTCAGTTTCACCCTCGTGCAGGTCACACAGCAACTTGACCTGGTAGGCCTGAAGAAGGCCTGAAGAAGCCCCGCAGCTCTATTAGTCTTTGCCACCAGAGACGACGAAAACCTACAGGCTTTGGAGGGGTGCTTTGGGTCACCGCGCCAGGTCGAAGCACTCTCCGGACACAGTTGCATCGCAACAGAGCGTTCGACTGGGGGGACCACAGTGTACCCTTTAGGAAAAGGCAGAGGAGGTCGCCAAACGGTCGCGGGAAGACAACGGGTTCTCCTCATGCACTTCCGGGAAGAAAGGAATTGGAGGGGTGGCCGGACGGGTGTCCGGACGCACTGCCCCCAAAAACCTGAAAACGCTCAGGTTGGGGCAGAGGGTTCCACTCCAACCCAAGCGTCACGGCTGCCCGGGAGAGCATGGCTGTCAATTCTGGGTCTGACTCGGGCAATGCTGGCACACCCAAAGGCGGCAGGCACAGCTGAATCCTCATCCTCAGATGACTCCAGCCCACCTTGTGATGCGGCGATCGACATCTCTTCGTCTTCCGCAGCGCCAAACGAGACAGTTGGGACAGCAGGAGTCAGCCCTGATGTACTCGCCTGAACGCACGGCGGGTTCGGTGCATGAGAGGGGGGTGTGGGCCGAGGCATGAGCGTCTGAGCTTGATTCCACACCGTCACCCTCAGATCACCCTGGTCTCCAGCCAAAGTGCCACCTCTCGTGGAGACCGCAGATTGGGGTGTGGCAGAGAGGACTCTCGCTCTGGCATCCGCACAGAGTTCACGGAGTCTCGACCGTAGCACCAAGATGGCCATGTTCCCACAGTAGGAACATGAGTCATCCACGAGCACTGCCTGAGCGTGCCGAAAGCCCAAACACGTCAAGCAGTGATCATGCCCATCAGAAGGCGGAAGAGACCGACCACACCCGGAAGTACACGGGCGAGACAACCTTGAAAACGACGTGCCACGTGTAAGCTCTTTTGTGACAGGAAAACTTTCCAGTTGAAGCCGAAGCGATCACTGGAACGTGCCGTCACACCAACACTGACTGGAAGGCTGCTCGTCTCGAAGAAGCTGACAGAGTCTCAGAAGGCTTGTGAGGAGTGATGAGGTAGGTACTCTTGGCCCCGAAGCAGAAACGTAATGCGATATTGCCACGTACTTCCTTTTATACCCACGCGGTGGGGCAGAGTTACGTATGCAAATTCTGCATGCCCATGGCATTGCCACTGCCATTGGGCGTTTTCTAAGATCTCGAAGATGATAGGCTTCTAAGCGAAACCCCCATTCGTTAGTCACTAACGTTACATCGTAGTGACTGAACGAAAGGGAACTTATGTGAGTGACAGGTCATCCGGGGAAGTTATTTTGATTAAAGATTATGAGGACACATTAAGAATAAAGATGTGCACAGATAGATAATTTATAATAAATACTGCAATATTCCATACAAATTTAAAAAAACATTTTTATGTCATGGTGACTTTAAAGCTACAGTACGTGCGTGACCCCAGTCATGCCTGGAACATTTTGCTTTTCTTTTTATCGACCACACTAAGCGATCACTATAGTGAACAGCAGCTGTTGGACATTATCAACACAGCTAAAGCTCACAATTTCCATGGGCAGACAAAAAATTACCATTAGGTAGAGCTGTGGCTGCGGTGCCACGTGAAATGTACTCAGACATGTGGTATCATCCAAATGAAAATATCTTGTTTATCCTTCCAGCTGAGATGCAGCTCATTAGACCGATAGAAATCAGCAAATGTACAGATCCGCTGTTTATATTCAATGTCAAATCTTCAAGTTTCCATCCATTAAAGACAGATACATCGAGCATGTCCTCATTTGTGGTCGCCCGTGTCCTGAAAGCACCATCCTGAGAGAATTTCCGTCATTTAAAGTATAAATTCACCAGCAACTTTGAGATTGGATAACGATTGATTGTCTGTGTGCTTGCTTGTTTGTGTACGTTGCATCTCTGTTAATGGCTTCTTTTTTATCTGAGAACAGTGGGATCCATTAAATAGGACCAAAATAACAGTGGAAAGGCACAGTACTTTTTTCCCTTGTATATTGTTGATGACAGAGCCTTTCCTGCAGGTCAGTGTTTTGATGGAGAATAAAGACGACAAGCGAGACATTTAAATGCTTTCAACTTGTTCGTGATTATTTTTTTTGGACCTCTGTCTGGAGGAATAATCACAAATCAACATGTTTTGATGCATTATGTCTTCAAAATATCAATTTAAACTATAATTACAGACTCAAACTGTCAATTAATAGAGACATTAGCGTAAATGGTTGATGGATGGTGTTTGGTTGTATTCGCGGGCTGTAGAAAGTTGAATCTAAACTTGGAAATTTTGTCAAAATTGCATTAGGAAAGTATGGATTTTGATGAGTGCACACTAAATACGATTTATTCCAAGGATAGTGCTAAATGTTTGGCGGTGAAAAAGTATTTGGCTCTAGCAGGAGCTGCAGTATTTGAAAAAACAAGCTGTTTTCAACTTCTTTCCTCAAAGCCTTTCAACGTTGCAACAGTGTGCTAGTTTTGATCCGTCGAGATCCTTGCTCGGGGAGGCCCAAGGCGTTGGATTTTTGCTGATGAAACTGTAGTGGTTAGACTCACACCGGCTCACCAGGGTGGAAACATTCTCCGGTTCAGTAAATGTAATTTCTCCTTTGGGTCATTGCCCGACTGCAGGACTGCTGAGGTGGTACGTTCAACGTGCTTTCATGCAGAAAAGCTAAATATTCTTCATAGATTCCCCTTTATTTCAGAAATGTTTTCATCTGTGTTTGGAGCTTTTGCTTTATTAAACTTTATTACAGCACATGGTAAGAGATTAGATTTATTAGTGTTTATATTATCATTATTATGTGGCTCTATGGAATACTTTTTCCTGATATACGTTATGCCGTCGTCCATGGCAATCACCTCTACTTTCATGTCTCTCGTCAACTGGCGCCACCTTACGTCTCAGTTACCAATTGTAGTGAAAATAACTCGGTAGTTAAAGGTGCATTCGGTAAGAATAAATCAAATATTATGATCAGTTAAATTCAATAGTTATTTAGTTAGCATTAAGTGGTCTTAGACGCTGCACTGCCATCTATCGACGTAGAGCACTACAAGCAGTGTCTTTAACCTTCTGGTGTTCCGGTCACTTTTGATCGAAAATTCTGTTTTGAATTTTTAAAAATCACAGCTTCATCGGAATGGTGCGAAACTTGGTGACTTTTCTGGCATTGTGAAACACAAAAAAAAATTGAGGGCATGATTCGAGCAGACTAAGTGGTTATACAAAAATTGTCACAATTGCTGTCTTGAATAGGAAATGAAAAATCAACAAAAACAATGTAGTGTACAATCTACAAATCGGCCACAATGTTGAAAAAAGTACACATTAGTAAAGGTATGACACTCTAAAATATCAAGAGTGTGATATAGACAATCCCCATTTACACACAGACGCACACTTAAGCCCTATAGCACGGGATTAGTATTACCCGGTGACCTCTAGTAATTTGTAATAATTGTGGAGGTTGTCTGTGATCTTAATCCTGTGCGAATCGGCCATGTCTGTAATTTGTAAAGTAATAATTCCCCTGCAAATGACCTACCATGTTTCGCCGAACACCGACGTCCTGTGATAATATTAGTCCCGTGCGAATCGGCATCCCTGTGATTTGGCATGGTCGTATATCATTTTTCAAGATTTTTGTTTCCTTTTTATCCATCTTTCGTGAAGAATAGAGGCTGCGTTGGAAACTTTTTGAAGTTCAGTATACAACTATACAATTTGCAGAAAGAGAAAGCTGAAAACCATCAGAAGAGCGAAAACAAAAAGAGAAGATTAGATGGAGATGCATGATGTGAGATGGTGGTCCAGTGGGTTAAACCATGGAACTGATAAGGTTGCTTTTTCGATCCCAGCGGTCACCACCAGTGTGTCCTTGAGCAAGGCACTTTACTCCATGTTGCTCCAGGGGGATTGTCCCTGTAATACGGGCACTGTAAGTCGCTTTGGATAAAAGCGTCTGCCAAATGCATAAATGTAAATGTGAGGGTGTTAATCAACGTGTGACAGCGCCGGTATCACAGACGGGGGCTTTTAAATCGCTAATTCTAAACCGAAATAAAAATGTGCACGGCCGCACAGGCATTCATAATGGTGCAGAGCAGCCAAGTGTTTAATTTAAATTAATTATGTTAATGGCAGTTGACTATGGGAGTTGAGCTTTTGTATAATATTAAAAATCTAAATTATTTTAATGATAAAATCAAAACGACGGTGGGGGCGGTGCCACGATGTAATCAGTGTTGTGGCTGAACACCGGTAACACCGGGACAAGCCTAGATGACATGTATAGCAGCATGCGGTAATAAACATTCAAACATTCTTCTGTTTATGATATATCATATAGCTATTCCTATAATGACAAAATATTTCCAAGACCTCACGCGAAATTCAGATGTGGGGGAAAAAGTCCAGATAATACTGATCCCGTGCGGAAAGGGCTTTACACACACCTATGAACTACTGTGTCTGTAACACAAAGCAAAGTTTTGAGAATATGTGAAAACCATTCAATAATTCAGTCATAATACAGTAAAAGCTCACAGCAGTGAAGGGGTGACATTCCAAAACATCAAGACTGAAATAAACACACCCATTCACACACACTCAAATATTATACACACACATATATGAACTAAGCACTTGGAAGCTCAGGCTTGTTCCTTTGTATCATTATGAGCTTTTTTATTTCTCTGGGTCAAGAGCAAGAAGTAAAAAATATATATATAATTTCTGAATTCTGAATCAAACAAAATAACAAGGTAACAAAATGCGTCCTTGCGTTCTCTTTCTAACACGTTTAGGTTTGACTGTAATCATAATGCAAAAACTAACACTTCAAATCACTATTTCTAACAAAGAAAAAAAAACTAAAAGTTGACAAAAAGTAGTCTTTGAGATCGTTTAAATTTATATTAAAATCGAATTAAAATATGCAATTAGGCTACTAATTATGTATAAAATTTTGTATTGTAATTTTTGACCGCGAAGAACACAATTGTAACGTTAACTCCCAAATGAGGAGCACCAGAGGGTTAAGTAAAATTCACTGATAGGCCTACTAGAGAGCGGTTTACACAATAATGAATTATCTTACCTGTACAGCAAAAACACGTGCACCACAACAGGACTTTCTCCGCCATTCCACCTGCCGTACATTAACACCTGTTGTTTGGTCTTTCTGACTTCTGCCTGCAGACCTTTTCTATTTATTTATCTGTATACTTTTTCTCCCGTTGTTCCCACTATTAAAACGCGATAATAAGTGTGTTCCATCGTCAAATTTTTGTTTTTCATATCAATAAACAACACTACGCTAGAGAAACCGCGCCACGTCATTTCAACATGGCAAAATGAGGGGCGTGACCACTCCGTACGTAAACACTGTTTATAGATAATGGCCCGGTTTCACAGACAGGGCTTAGACTAAGCCAGGATTAGGCCTTAGTTCAATTAGGACATATAAGTAACTTTTATAAACGTGCCCAAGAAAAAAACATTACTGGTGTGCATCTTGAGACAAAACAATGCCACTGACATATTTTAAGATTTGTCAGTGCAAGATTCTTTCAGTTAAAACAGCACAAACATGCATTTTAGTCTAGGACTAGCTTAAGCGTTGTCTGTGAAACCGGGGGAATATGTGTGAAGTCTTCTCATGCGAGTGTAGGCTTCATCGTTCAGATAACTCGTCATAAAAGCACATTTATTTCGTTATGAGTAAGTGTTTTTAAATTAGCGACAAACTTAATATTAGGCTACTGTAATATTATTAGCAGAAGGCATGTTTTTTTTTTTAAACCCCATCTCAAATCATGTTTGTAGCCGTGTTGTGTGACTGTGACTGTCCACCTTAGAAGCAAACTATTCCCTGTGAATATGCAAGACTTCCAATTCATTAGCTAAAGGTAAATAAATAGAAGAATGACAAAGCAGTGAATGGTAACTATTTCGGTACAAGCAGAGTAGTTTTGATTATGATAATACATTAAAAAAATAAAATAATGCCAGTTTGCTATATCGGGCAGCATAATGGAAACAGAAGCTTTGAACAGTTAAAAAATGCAATTTCTGCTCTTACATTAACCATAGGTGGATAGAAGTAGCCTACTAACAACTTCAAAGGTTTTGTTATGGCAAATATACATCCACTGCAGTCAATTAACTGTTTTTAGTAAACATGGAAAACACAAAATCACAGATTTTTAATAGGTTTGAGATGAAAGTGAATCTTGCCTAAACTCAGTAGCCTATGGCCTATATGGCTCAAAACGAACTACCCATCATGACCTCAGACTGAACTGAAAGTCTTTTTATGCAGAACACAAACAGGTGGAGACAGGAAATGCACAGACTTAAAGCCCTTTAACACATGCTGAACTGTTTGAAATTACTTATTTTAATACTGATGTTTATATATAAAAATCAAAGTAATCTAATGGTGCCTGAGGATAGGAAAAATATGTTTGGGTGAGATTGAATTTGACAAGAAAGTGTCTAAACTACAGTCAGATGCCTTTTTTTCTCTCTATCTCTGAAAACTAAACCAAATAACTAGCCATCATAACCTCACACTGAACTCTTCTCTGAACTTGTTTTTTTTCTGGAACACAAAACAACTAGAGACAGCAGCTTCAATATTTGGTAGACAAAATCCTACAGACTTAAGGCGCATTCACACCAAGTACGATAACTATAAAATTTTAATATTTGTTCGAATTCTATGAAAATAGGGAGTCCACACCACAGCTACTGCATATCAATGACGACACAGAGGAACAATGTAGTTAGAATCGCTTTCAGAACAATTTATTCCAGCTGATAAAAACACTGACAGCCAATCAAAATACACCTGACTTTAAAGAGCTCAAGCATTTAAGGCAGATGACAAATGCAGCACGTGCTTATCATAAACAGAACGTCCAATTGTGTGTACATTAATATAGTTATCGTTCGGTGTTAGCTGGCCTTTACACAGGCCATCTTTTGTATTGCCAATAAGCAGCCAACTTGCAACTCACCAGGCAATGTCCTGACCACCGTAGCAACCAAACAGCAACATGTTAAAAACTTTGAGAGTGGATAACGATTGATTGTCTGTGTGCTTGCTTGTTTGTGTACGTTGCATCTCTGTTAATGGCTTTTTTATCTGAGAACAGTGGGACCACCACTGTGGCGACAACTTTCAGACTCACACCTGTATAAATAAATGTATTGCTTGATTTAATACCCAAAAAGGAACTTTATCACGGTCCATAACTCAAGCATTTTAAACAGACAACATAAACATAGTGTGTGCTTATAATAAACAATGTTATCATTAATTTGTGTACACTAATATAGTTGTCCTTATCTAGTCCCAGACTAAAACGCATGTTTGTTTTAACAAAGCAACTAGCACTAGTTGCATATTTTAAAGGGCCCCTATTATGCTATTTTAAAGTTTCCTAATTTTGTTTTGGAGGTCTCCTACAACATGTTTGCATGCATTAAAGGTCAAAAAACACTTTCATTATCTCATAATATACATTGCACATCACCTCTCGTTGGATGAATTAGTCCAAAATCCCTCCTTTCAACAAGCTACTTTGCTCTGATTGGCCAGATCGTCATGATTGTTACGATTGGTCTACCACTTACAGCACATGTAGGAAGCTAAATGCCCATCACCATAACTGAAATTCAGCCCCAGAGGCTTCCTCGTGGTTCACGCCAGACGCAAATTAAGCGTTAAGCGCGAGTGATTTACATGTTAAGTCAATGCAAAGACGCGAATAGACATTCGGCGGCACGAATGACGCGATTCGAATTGCGCAAGTTGAAAAATCGGAACTTTGGCAGATATTCGTGGTGCGTTAACCAATCAGAAGCTTGCTCTAGTAGTGACAACTATGAGGACAAAATCATATGTGGATCCCGAGAGCTGTACGATACATCGTCGTACTTTATAGAAACAGGAATAAAAAAGGATCTTGCTTGGAAGAAAGTGAGGTCGGACAATCTGGTAAGTTGTAAAAAAACGCTCTTTACTCAATTTGAGCTATACACTCACCTAAAGGATGATTAAGAACACCTGTTCAATTTCTCATTAATGCAATTATCTAATCAACCAATCACATGGCAGTTGCTTCAATGCATTTAGGGGTGTGGTCCTGGTCAAGACAATCTCCTGAACTCCAAACTGAATGTCAGAATGGGAAAGAAAGGTGATTTAAGCAATTTTGAGCGTGGCATGGTTGTTGGTGCCAGACGGGCCGGTCTGAGTATTTCACAATCTGCTCAGTTACTGGGATTTTCACGCACAACTATTTCTAGGGTTTACAAAGAATGGTGTGAAAAGGGAAAAACATCCAGTATGCGGCAGTCCTGTGGGAGAAAATGCCTTGTTGATGCTAGAGGTCAGAGGAGAATGGGCCGACTGATTCAAGCTGATAGAAGAGCAACTTTGACTGAAATAAACACTTGTTACAACCGAGGTATGTAGCAAAGCATTTGTGAAGCCACAACATGCACAACCTTGAGGCGGATGGGCTACAACAGCAGAAGACCCCACCAGGTACCATTGTTTAAATGCCACGGCCTACCTGAGCATTGTTTCTGACCATGTCCATCCCTTTATGACCACCATGTACCCATCCTCTGATGGCTACTTCCAGAAGGATAATGCACCATGTCACAAAGCTCGAATCTTTTCAAATTGGTTTCTCGAACATGACAATGAGTTCACTGTACTAAAATGGCCCCCACAGTCACCAGATCTCAACCCAATAGAGCATCTTGTGGTGGAACGTGAGCTTTGTGCCCTGGATGTGCATCCCACAAATCTCCATCAACTGCAAGATGCTATCCTATCAATATGGCCCAACATTTCTACAGAATGCTTTCAGCACCTTGTTGAATCAATGTCATGTAGAATTAAGGCAGTTCTGAAGGCGAAAGGGGGTCAAACACAGTATTAGTAGGGTGTTCCTAATAATCCTTTAGGTGAGTATACATAGGGTGATTTGGACACTTTTTGCCATTGAGATGACTTGGGAAAAGTTTCACAATCACCCTGAATTCACCCTATTGAGACTACAAGCTAGTTAAAGCGGCAAATTGAGCTTATTCGCCTTATTTTAAAACAATCCATGTCAGCCATTTCGCAACGAGACGAGTCGGCTGGCAGAAGCCCCTCCCATGATCTGTTGTGAAGTGAATGTCGCATGCGAATGAAGCAAGTAAACTCAAAATGTTCAAGCGTCCAACTACGTGCGAATAGCCGTGTCTGGTGAGAAAGCACAGTCAGTCCTCAGGGATTGTACACACTATAAAGATAGTAGCAATGACGTCAATTTTACCATATCAATCCGAAGGGAATTAGAACTAGTTATTCAACCCGAACCTCCATCGTAAGGACGACATGAGCAGGACGTTTCTCAGTGATGCGCTACTCATTTTGAGGAACATTATGAAATGTTGCAACTGTAATTCCTCACCATCAGAATTAACAAGAGTATGTCCATCAACAAAACAGCCAATGTGTATAGTTCTAATTTATTGCAGTGCACATGCAGGAACTGTATCAATAACAGCGCATACGTTAGCCGAGCACTAATGGGAATGACTGATGTAACATTTAAGTTTGCAAAACAAACCTTGCTCCATTCTTTATCTTTACTTAAAGTAGTAAGAACACAGACAATCTGCATTAACAGACATTTTTAGAGAATAGTGGCCCACAGTTACTTAGCAGAAGTATTTCAGTAAGACAGTACTAACTTGAGTTAGCTGGTTAGCCAGAAACGTACACAATATAAAACATAAAACTACGTATTTTGAACACCCGGTAGAAAATATATAAAATCAATAATTATTCATACTTACAGGTTGTGATTCTGAGGAGCAACCTGGTCCAGATAAATTGGGTACTGACCCATCTTTCAAGAGCAAGCATTTTGTTAATCCCGCGTTGAACTACAAGATCTGAGAAGCAGTCGTCTGTAAAATTACGTGTTTGTGGGAAAATGTACAACATAGGCGGGAATTATGCAAATATCTAGTGACGTAGAACCGTCAAGCAGTGGGATTCGAAACACAAACGAGCAGATTCTTTCTTTTGGGAGACAATAACTTTATTTATTGTGCACTTTCAACTTTACAACTCCATGGATTGGACTTGTTTGTTCAGCACATCCCACAGCCACCAGGGAATACCGTTTCAATGAAAGGGTGTACATGGTCTGCAACAATGCTTAGGTAGGTGGTACGTGTCAAAGTAACATCCACAAGGATGGCAGGACCCAAGGTTTCCCAGCAGAACATTGCCCAAAGTATCACACTGCCTCTGCCGGCTTGCCTTCTTCCCATAGTGCATCCTGGTGTCGAGGTAAGTGATGCACACGCACTCGGCCATCCACGTGAAGAAGAAACCATGATTCATCAGACCAGGTCACCTTCTTCCATTTCTCCGTGGTCCAGTTCTGATGCTCACAGGGGTCACTGCAGACCAGGAACACCCCACAAGAGCTGCAGTTTTGGAGATGCTCTGACCCTGTCATCTAGTCAAATCCTGTCAAACTCGCTCAAATCCTTACGCTTGCCTATTTTTCCTGCTTCTAACACATCAACATTGAGGACAAAATGTTCACTTGCTGCCTAATTTATCCCACCCACTAACAGGTGCCATGATGAAGAGATAATAAGTGTTATTCACTTCAGTGTAAATGTCCTAATTGAACTTAGGTCTAAGACTGGCTTAATCGAAGCCCTGTTTGTGAAATCAGTGGCCAGTTGCATACTGCTTAGACTAGTCTTAAAAGTTAGTCATCCCATTTATTTCTTCTAGACTGCTCATAACTTTTTTAAGTAATTTACCTAAAAAGGTAGATTGGTTTAATTTGACTTGGAACAGTGAGACTGATTACCCCTTGGTTGACTGCTAGTTGGTCAAACTAGTTCTTAAAGGTAGGGTAGGCAATTTTCGAAGAGGCTAGCTATAGCGAGCTAGCTTTGAAAGCATAAGATCTCACCCTCCCTTCAGAGCATCTCCAAACCACGCCTCCTTCAAAACACATGACAGCAGGGAGCAAACAAAAGTGCCACGAGAGACAGTGTTAAACTACCTCATGTCTTAAAGCACATAAAATTACAATAATAATAACTTAAAAAGCACTGACCTGTACCACCTGACTGCTGCAGATTAATTTCACCGTTGATAGTGTTGCCATTGAAACTCATAAATTTGAGTCACAAACAGCTCTGAGTATAACGTCACAGGTTTCCATCTCTTCTAAATTACATTAGTTATGGTGTGAACGCAGCATAAACTCTTTGTTTTGGTTCAGGAGGAACTGTAAAAGGTGGCTGCCGTTTCGGTTGCAGTGCTCGGTGACTGACGACTAACTAACTCTGCATAGTATGAAACTCGCTGATGACGTATGATGTATGCGCAGAGGTATTAGAAATACAAATGTTACATATGACATGTAGGACTACGTATCACTGCATTGATACACCGAATGCAATGATTGGACAAACAGTTTATGGTCCTATACCTTCCACAGACAATATATATAAATATAAATACATTTAGACCACTTAACTTAGTGATTGCTATCAGGATGTGAAGAGACTTTCAACCAGCATAACAAAAATGTTTCTGAAACAAATCGCCTACTCTTCCTTTAGGATTGTTTTTGCCAATAAGGAGCCAACTTGCAACCCACCAGGCAATGCCCTACCACAGCAACGTTAAACATTGTGGCGGCAACTTTCTCACTCACATCTTCAGAAAACATGTAGTTTGATTTAATACCCAAAAAGCAACTTTATTATGGTCCATAACTTATGCTATTATCCACATTGCTGAGTCCAGTATCAAAAGGAATGGTATTAGCGTCTATATTCCATCACTCCTCTCTAAAATAATCGGAGCGTTTCCTCTTTAATTGAGCAAATACAGGTGAAAGCAAATACGGGCGAGAGAGAGCAGCTGCTGAGGTGGGTCTCATAAATTGAAACTGACGTAGCTCAAATAAACACATGCACAAAGAGAATGGAACATAATCGCGCTCAGCACGTCTAACAGTGACTCCAAAGCAAGCTGCTGACACAAGCAATCTTACATCACAGAGCCAACTACAACATTCATACTAAACACAAGGCCGGACCCTGATATGATAAAACGATGCTGTGCTGACCCCGGTTTGTACACCAATTAATTGACAACTGCGATTTGTATGGCATCGAGATGTCTGTAGCGCATACGATCATATGTAGGATGAAATGCCACAGCAGGGGTCTTTGTAACAGTAAGATTTGGGCTTCTTAACAGCGTCAGGATAATAGTCGGGTTACAACTGCTCCACCCAATCAAACCCAAAGTCTGTGTGATTTTTCCTCTGCCAGCCGCTGTTTACACAGAACATTCTGTGAGAAGTAGCTAGGCAACCAGTCAGCCTCTGCCATCTCTCTTTCTTTCTCTTGAGAGGGAGCTTATGTGGGCTTAGCTCTAGAGGAACAGTGGCCCTTTGCAGCAAAGAAGGGAATTACCATGGAAAACACTGGATTGCGCCCGCACACAAAGGGCAAAAAAGGGAGGCTGACATGGCAGAGTGATTCTGCAGTGCGGGATAGACCGGCATCATTACGAGTAGTCAATTCTGTCATGAGTCGTTAAATCTACAGGATAAAGTACAAAGTGGTTCGGTATACGCAAACGAGCCATCAGGGCAGACTTTTGACCTTTGCTTGAACGTGCATAGCTTTAGATTTCCAACATTTTTGCAGTCTTATTATGTGATCACTGATCATTCTTTCTTTGGAAGGTGCTAGGCGACAGAGTGAGCTACTTGTAGCCTAGAAGCATTAACTCAACTAAAGCCAGCTTGCCTTGCCAACTGCCGTGAGTTTAACTCTTAAACCTATGTATATCCAGGAGAGATAACTGTGACTGTAACTGGCTGAGTTTGAAAACCTAAGCCTAACTCTGAAGTGTTTAATCTATCCCTAGTGCTCAGAACGACAGGAAAGAAAATGAGTCCAAAACGTAGCTTCTCCAAACAGCTCATAAACAGTGACTGAAAAGCCAGTAACTGGCTAGAGTCATATTAAACAAGTAAAAAAAAATGGCCCTTTAAATGCAGGAACGCCTGAATTGTGTAATTATATTAGATTTTCAGCAACAAACTATCATGTATTTCTAGCAGCAAGCTACTGTTTAAATCAACGTCACAATGAACACAGGTCTACAGTGCCATCTAATGTACAACAAGGGAACAACAATTTGATGTGCTACTCACTAACGAACGGTTCTTTTGAACCGGTTCTTTGAATCACTTGTTTGAACCGATTCGGAAAGCGTTTGTAAATCGCTCGCCTTTGAGGAAGGGTAACCACTATAATATATGTGTGTGTGTGTGTGTATGTGTGTATGTGTGTATATGTGTATATATATATATATATATATATATATAATATATATAATAATAATATTATATAAAAGTTATATATAATATATATAAACATATAACCTGTTTTGAGTGATAAACGTTATATCTGAATTAAGTGTGATCTGAGTGTGCCACTATGGTGAGCAAGGGAACATTGTATGAGCGATGATGCAAACAAATCAGGAGTCATGTATTTGAATCCTATATTAGTAACAAGTCTAAATGAACCCGTTTGC
This sequence comes from Romanogobio albipinnatus, assembly GCA_023566225.1. Taxonomy (NCBI): domain Eukaryota; kingdom Metazoa; phylum Chordata; class Actinopteri; order Cypriniformes; family Gobionidae; genus Romanogobio; species Romanogobio albipinnatus. The sequence goes on along the minus strand of CM042254.1, from coordinate 21,291,395 downwards.
TTTAAATGAATATAGCAATTAGGAATTCTTATAGCATTACTTGTTATATTATAAAACCACACCACCAAGGATTTTATAGAAACTTTGTCCACTTTTATTTCTTAAAACATCTTTATAAAAACACAAATATAAAATGAATGGGTAGTTCGACTGTGAATTCTTTTTTACATAGGTAATTTGCACATTACAAAGCCACCTTCTATGAAAAACATGATATATAATTGCAATTTTCTTTTAACACAATTTAAAGAATAAAATTCAAAAGGGGCAGAGAGCTAAAAACAAGGCAAAATAAAAGATTTAAAAGAAAACAAAAAGAGAATGAAACAGAAGAGCACAATTCAGCTCAAGAAAGCAACGGAAAATGTATCACTGTATGTGTGAGTATGTGAGACAGTGACAGAAAGCGAGAAAGAGCGATAAAGAAAGACGAAAAGGGAATGACAAAGAGAATGATAATAACAGTAAAAAAAGACAGAAAGAATGAGGGTGCGAGCCCCAAAGACTGAAATGAGGAAAGGGCATGGGCTATCTGCTATTTGAGAAGGGCTCGGTAGAGCAGTTGCGAGTGGCTGGTGCTTCTCTCGTTCTCTAGACAGAAGAGCAGATCCCTGAGGTTTACACGCGTGATGCGCTGGCGAGTGAACTGCCTCGACGCTCCTGCATTTAAGCCCCCGGATGCACTTGTGCACAAACCTGAGCCCTGTCAACATACACACAAACTGTGACACCAGTGCTAAACTGTTTGAACCAACATCTTTTTAAACTGATATTGATAAATAAATAAAAAATAATACGAGTAATTCAATTGTTACAGTTCTTCAAAAAATATTTCTGTGAATAATATATGGATATATAATTTGAATGCAATATAAAATAAACAAATAAAAATACAGAATTACATTTTTCAATTATATTTTTAAAATTGTGAATTTTTCTCTTAAAAAATTAAAATATCATAATATAATATAATTAATATAACAATATAATATAATAGGGGACGTTCTGAGGAAAAAAAAGAGAAGTTTAGGTGAGAATGAAATGTACAAGAAAATTACAAAATATATTCCATACATCAAAACTAGTCAAATGTGACTTAGAATATAGAGTAATAAATATTAAACAAATATTGATAAACTAAAATCAAATACAAATAACATGATACAGAATTCTAATTTTAAAATTGTGATTTGTTTACTCTGAAAAATGTAATTAATATAATATATAATCAAATATAAATATAATAAAAATTGGCTGAAAATGACTGTTACTATGCCTTTAGACTGTCCCATCTGCCATTTGTGACAATCTGAGACCCTTGAAGCACAACCTGACACCTCAAACATGCCCAACGGGTGCTAAATGATTTAAAGAGGGCACAGAGGGGGGCAGAAGGAGAAGAAGGAGCAGACTGCCGTGGTGAGGGAGAGATATTTCGTACCTCTGCATCAGTCCCAAATGAAGGAGAATCCAGTTTTCTTTTCTTTCTGGGTCCGATAGCCGCCAACGCCGTTAAGTTGGCGTCTCTCTGTCGAATCTGAGCCAATTCCTGCTGCTGCATCTGTAGCCACACGCACACATACATCAGCTCTGACCCATAATCAAACACAATGGTCCTCTGACAAGATAAACATTTCAAGTGTGCCATCTTACCTCTTTGGCCTTCTGTTTCAGCCGCAGCTGCTCGGGGTCCTCTTGTCGCGAGCGTGACTGCAAAATATAAATAGCAATTAGAGGATCAACAGTCAAAACACACAGAGACATCTGCTGGGATCAAACGAATATGTAAAAAATTAATGCTGTCAATCAATTCAAATATGTAATTGTGATTAATCTTCGAAATTTTTCACTGTCAATGCATTAATGCATGCAGTTCCTGTCTACGGAATAAAATGATTATGTAATTATGGGGTCCTACAATTTGTGTGGAAGGAATATATAAATAACCGCATGTCTATATAAATACAGTGGACAAAGGTAAAGTTATGCAACAGCATCTAGTATGCTGATTTGGAGAAATAGTTCTTATTATTGATTATTATCAATGTTGAACACAGTTGTGCTGCTTAACATTTTGTGAAAACATACACATTATATAGAATAGGATTCTTTGATGAATAGAAACATTTAATTGAAATAGAAATCTTTTGTAAGTATTAATTTTTTTTTTTTTTTTTTAATCTTACTGACCACAAACATTTAATGTTAGTGTACATGTATAAAGATGTTTTTTCAGCTAGTCTGCATTCCTCCGCATTAAAATGTTTATGTTTACATTAACATTTCTATTAATGGGTGGCATTATAGATATGGGTGGTATTTACTGTGAGTATGATTTTTAAATTTGTAATGAAAACAGTTATTTTACTTCTGTCTACTTGTCTAATGATACTGCTTTAATACTCCAGGTATCAGTTTTGTTTTGTTTTATTATGTGTGTTCATTCATATAATTCCATACATTCAAGTTCATAAAGAAGCAGAGCGTATAAATTAGTAGGGATGCACCGATACCATTTTTTCAGAACCGATCCGATATTTAAAATTCTGAGTATCGGCCGATGCCGATACCGATACCAATCCGACACCAATGCAGTTTTGTTTAAATCTATGTAGAATTTCTATACCTCAGTGTGTTGAACTGATAATCACTCTTTTGTGAGTTAAACACAATCTACTAAATACAGACAACTTCATTATAAAGAAAAACAACACATTATAAAAATAAATCACAATCTATGACAAAAATACTACTATAAACTAGATGGTGGATAAACTAGATTAGCAAATAAAAATCACAAGTGCACAATAATTGTATAAAATCTAAACATTTATTGTGTGTGGTGGTGGTGGGGGGGGGGGGGGTGAATAAGTGTAGCTCTAAATCTGGTAAAATGTAAAATACATTTATGAAAAACAAGTAAATATATTTATAGATATAGGGTCTATACTAAGAAATTAAAAGACATTTATTTTAAATGTATAACGCAACTCTTTAAAGGTCCCGTTCTTCGTGATCCCATTGTTCAAACTTTAGTTAGTGTGTAATGTTGCTGTTAGAGCATAAATAATACCTGTAAAATTATAAAGCTCAAAGTTCAATGCCAAGCGAGATATTTTATTTAACAGAAGTTCCCTTTCAAAGCCTACAGCGAACGGCTGGCTTGGACTACATCCTGGTACTTCCTTCATTAATTATGTCAGTAGAACAGTAGAACAGACAAACCTCCGCCCACAAGAATACGCGAAAAAGGGGGCGTGGTCTTGTTGCTGTCCCACGCGGAGAAGAGGAAGTGTCGCGTGGAGAAAAGGAATTGATGCGTTTGACTGTGTTTGTCGCCATGTCGTCGAGACGCTGTTATTTTCATCCCGGAGTCAAATCACCTTTGTTTGGCTTTCCCAGGGACGCTGTAGAGATCATTGAGCGCATACATCACCCCGTTAAGAGGTGTGACCTTTCCGTGCAAGTGTGCTAAGCTGCTGTTGAATCACAACACAGGAACCGTGCCACGTTCGCCAAGCTGGCACAATCAGAACCGATACCAGAACCACGGGAACCGCTTGCACAATCAGAACTCGTTACGTATTTCTGAAGGAGGGACTTCATAGAACAAGGAAGTCATCAGCACGTTTTTAGGACAGTGAAAACAGCGATGTACAGATAAGTAAATTGTGTGAAAAATACTGTTTTTTTTTACACGCGAAACATGAACACGTTATATTGCACACTGTAAACACAATCAAAGCTTCAAAAAAACACGAAGAACGGGACCTTTAAAGGGTAACTTCAGTGATTTAGCATTAAACTTTGTAATTAAACTGGGTCATTTATGCAGTAGAAATGTGAAATTATTTGTGAATTTGGTGCCTTCTAGACTGAGAAAAGACAGAAAATGTATTTTTGTCTCATGTGGATGAAAGACAACAACTCCCAGAATGCACTTGCTTCACTGCCCTACGAAGCCACCCCATACACCGTCATTTTGATCTTCATAGTAATACAATCATTTCATTCAGTTAGAGAATAAACACTACAATTAAAAACTGAATGTGTCTTTTCAATATAGTGCGAGTAAGCCGAACGAAAGTCACAGCACAGATGCAGCAGTGTCAGATTTCATTCACACGAAGAGCTGAGCAGAGCTGAAGTAACGTTAAGCGGCAGTCTGGCACGTTTTCAGATCGCATATGGAAGCTAAACTATCACAGGAATTTATTGAAAAGTTGAAACACTCACTTTACTCTGCACAGCGCTCCGTTATTATGATTGTCCGTGCGGCCGTCTGTGTCTTACATTCTGTGCGTGAGATCTCTCCCCTATGGGCGGGTTAATAACATGCGGAACAGGGTTGATTGCTGTAGTCTTTGCCTCTGGCCAAAAAATCCTCCGATGACGCAAAATTACAATATTTGCATCATCAGAGGAATTTCTCCAGAAATAAAATGCATAATTATCTCGTCTCAGGGGGATATGAGGGGGGGGAAGTACCATAATTTGAATTAGGGATGCACCGATATGAACATTTTGGCCGATACCAATAACCGGGAATTCTTTATATTTGAAAGCCGATAGCCGATATATTGGCCGACAAATCTGAATGCAAATTTTAATAAGCTTTGAGAGCCTGATTACAAAAACAAAAGGCTCACCATTTAAAGCCATGCCCCAAACACTTCAACATAAATCAAACCTATACACTACAGTAGCCTATTTGAACCAGTGTAAGATTCCTTACCGTTTCAAATTAATTTTACACTCCTATTTACTTACTAACTTACTTTACTCCTAACTTACTTTATTAAAAAAAAAATGGTAACACTTTACAATAAGGAAGTGCATGAAATAACCTCCGCACAGACAATAAGGAAATGGTTTTAATCAAACCATATTGTTGATGGAAATGATACGAGAACAATAAAAGTGCTAGTTATTAAAAATAACATTTTTGTGTTTTTGAAAAAAATATGTTTAATATTACAGTAATAGTAAACATCTTTAATATTAGTCTAGTCTATTAGGAATAATGTTGCTGTTTGAGAGCGTACTGAAGCTGGAGAGAATGAACGAACAACCGTAAACTGAAGCGCTTAGAAGGTTAATTAACAACTAAACACATCATATATGAGAACAATCGGATATTTATACAAAATAAATATAATATTACAACTTATATTAGCACAAAATCACGCATAGGTGAAGGCTTATAACTCCTGTGGATGCTCTTCCCTGTTTGAGAACACGCGCTGAAACTGAAGATGATCACAGTACAATGAAGCACTGCGGGTTATTGACTTAACGAAACGCATCCTATATGACATTAATCAGATATTTATACTACAAAACGTAATATTACGACTTACATATGCTTAAAATGATGCGAACTTGACTGTGCTGGTCAGAATGCGTTGTGGACGCTTCCCACAACAGCGCACTGAAACACAACAACTAAACCCAGAGAATTCACGTTTTATAACAAAAATATTCTCATTACAGTGTTATGTATAGGACAGTCCCAGTAGTTATGAATGCTGTGCATTTCTGTTTGAAATGCGCGCTGAAGCTAAAGACCGGTACAATGAAGTGCTTTACTGCATCGTTAATAAACTCAACCAAACGCATCCTATATGAGATTATATACACAGCATAATAAATATAATATTACAATTTACAATGGCACAAAAGGCTGTGAATGTACAAGCGAACTTGACTGTGCTTGTAATGAAGGTGCAACTCTGTGGGCGCGCTCTTCCCTCAACAAACGCGCTGAAACACAACGTTCTTTTACAGCCGTATTCTCATTATCATTTTATGTAGATTATATGTTAGACTTGCACCGCATATGTTGCACATAACTGTTTTTCCTTTTCGAAGTGATTCCAATCATATTTAGAGCCATTCAAACCCAATTCAAACCCATCATGGTGGACAGTACGTCTGAATATCTATCGGCTTGAATGAATATATCGGTCAAATTTTCGTATCGGACCGATAACGATAATATCAAAAATAATAATTTATCGGCCGATAATGATATGTTGCCGATATATCGTGCATCCCTAATTTTAATATACTACCGGGTTTCTACTGATACAAAGCCTAATGCTAAATCAATCACTGAAGATACCCTTTAATGAGGCAGCAACATATTATAGATGGGGCAGAACAAGAAAGGCTTTAGTAATCTTTCATAGCGTAAAGGTATTATAATACTAACGGCTCCAATAGAGAGCGGCTCCAGATGATGCGCTTGAAGCAACAGAGTCACAGCGCGCCGCTCTGTCCGCATTGAAAAGTTGAACTTTAAAACACAAAGGGAAGATATATCTATGCGTAGTGTATCTATCTATGCAATATTTTACTGAGGCGTTTCTTTTAACAGTTTAACACTTCAGTTACCGTGTGTGAAGAACAACACAATCTCTAGTCCAGTGTTGTTATCTAACAGACACCCAGTAGAAAGTAATGTTAACACGATTTACAGCATTAAAGTCAACTCCAGCAATGTAAAGTTATGCAAAACCATAGTGCGTTATATACAGATCAAGCATAATAACAGGAACACTGAATCATCTTGGAGAGTTTCATTGTGTTGACTGTTGTAACCGAACACGACACACAGTTTAAAGCTGAATGGAGAATGTCTGACAGATGCAGCGAAGGGAAGCATTTGCGTGAACTTGAATTTAATGATTAAATATTCATCTGTACCTCACATTAAACTATGGAATGGCTTCAGAACACTTTATATGGTGCACGAAGAAGAGTTGATGATGCTTTATAATGTTTTTGTGCCTTTTGTGGGGCACTGTGGCTTAACAATAACACAGAATATTATACGCACAGTGTCGGATTTGGATCGGTCCTGTCTGATTGATACCCGATCCGGCAAATAATGGCGGATCGGAGCCGAGTATCGGATCGGTGCATCCCTATAAATTAGCATCAACTCTGAAACTCAGTGCACCCAGAGCCGCTTCTATGAGATGTGGTACTGGACAAAAGTGAAGTGAAACACAGAGTCTCTCACGTTTTGCACACAATGTCATATTGGAATCCATATATTATACTGTGATGCATTGAATCATGACAAGTACAGTGCATCCGGAAAGTATTCCCAGGGATTTTTTCCCTAAAATCTACAAACAATACCCCATAATGACAACGTGAAAGAAGTTTGTTTGAAAACTTGTGTGTGTGTGTGTGCGCGCGTGTGTGTGAGTGAGTTAGTATGCTGGAGGTGCTTTACTAACCTTAGCTGCCTTCATTAAAATTTCTCTCTCCTGTTCCTCTTTCTTTTGTTTCTCCAACTGGTCAAGTTGCTCAAAGAACTTCAGCTGAGAGCGAACATCCTCCACCTGCTCATACCGACTATCCTCCTGCACACACACATCATTAACATTACACACAGCCTTGAGGCTCAAAACGAAAGCTGTCACCCAAAGGATGGAGTGTCTCGCTTTTGAGACCAAAATCCACAACGGTCTCTGGATTCCAAGCCTGACATAAAAGAGACCTATCCAGGGCTCAACAAAGTGTTTCTGGTAAAGAAATATAAAAATGTTACTAAAAATACAAGCTAAAATATTGCAAAAGCAAGTACAATCCCCACTACTAGCACAACTGGGTCTGCAGACTTACCTTGTAAGTCATGTTCTTTTGCTGGGCGATCAATGAGACTTTCTCTAGAAGGTTTTGCAGTCTCTGTTGAGTGGCATGAGAGACGATGTTCACAACCTCGGGACCCAGCTCTGTCACTCCAAACCTTTGGCCTGACAACATACAGGGCAACAACTATCAGCTATGGTAAAACAGCAAATACAAGATTTTGACATAACTAGAAGTCTCACCTATCTCTAGTATCTTGTGCTGTAGCATATTGGCGGAGAGGAAAGCTTCATCCTTACAAGACCGCGTGACCGCGCCGACCAGCTCAGAGTTGGTGGCCAGGATACGGGCACTCTCCTCCGAAAGATTAACGCCAGCCATTGAGGCCACGTCATTAATGTCGTCATCATCCCTGTACAGATTTAGGCATACAAGCATATAAGTTAGAAAGAGTCCTTAGCATCAAGTTTGAGGGTTGAGTTTGTTTCTCCAATTGTACAAATGCTGCAAAACTATGACTTCAAAATACTTTTAATAAACATGCCCTTGCTCAAATCTGACATCGCATAACTGCTCTGATGCCAAAGATTAACTCTGATTCATGGAGACCCTACACACACTAAGGGCCCTATCATACACCCGGAGCAAAGCAAGTGTTTTTAGCCCGATGCAGTTATCATTTTCACATCCAGCACCACGTTGTTTAAATATCAAATACACTCGTGCCCATCTGTACATTCTGCTTATTACACACACAGGGACGTGCAGCAGCACACAAAATATTTTAAATATTAAAAATAAAAGGATTCCTCTCTGGAGAAGCGTTCAGTCTTTCCGACAAACACAGATAATACTTCAGGCATGTTGATAATTTACTTGTAAAAACAAATGTGACCCGTGCTGGTAAAATGAGATGAAATGCGCATGGGCTAATTACGAACTAAAGGCAAAACAAGTGACAAATGTCAATTTTGATCCAATTTGAGGTTTTCACAAAAATGTGTTCAGAAAGCCCTTGCCCAGCGATCCCAATGCTCCAAATAGTAATTAAACATCTAAAATTATCTTTATTTGTAAATTTTCTGAGAGGAATCCCTTTCCTTTGTTTTGATAATTATGAAAAATTGCTGTTTTTCTCTGCTCGCTTCTCGACGACTAGCGCTTCCCCTCAGCACAAGTATTGTTGTAAAGCGCAGCATTCCAACGTTGTGAATATCTATAGCAAATTCTCGCTGGCATGAGTCTGAACCAGTGAAATGTGATTTTCACACTCAAGCTGATGTAAACGATCTTACCCGAGCTGACTGACACATCCAAAGCGTGCGCATAAAGACGCCTCTCAGACAGATCGTAATCCCGATATACAAGGTATTACATTATATCAAAATATCTGTTTTGGCGAGTATTCACACAAACATCATTTATCAACGTCAAATAGATGTAGTCATTTTTTGTCTATATATACACACATACTGTATATACACACACATATACAGTCAAACCAAAAATTATTCAGACACCAGATATCATTTTTTACTAGTGGGTGCAAGCCACTATAGTTCATTTATGTAAGTGAGGATAGCAAAATGAAGTAAACCCAAAAATTCTTCATACAGTGGACTACCAGAAAAATTTATAAAAATGTGGGATGTATAAAAGTGTTTGAAAATTATTCAGACACTTTAACCTGACCATGTTTTGCTTAAGTGTTTTCTCTTTACTTGCTAATGCGACATTTTACACCACAGACTGAACAAACTTAAGCATTGCTTGGTAATTGGTTGACCTAAATTGGTATCATCTAATTGTGTACTTAAATGTAACAGCTGATTGGTTGATTGTAATCCATTACATACCTTTCTATCAAAGTTATCTGACATTTATCAAGATGAATTTGTCCTGACACAGTTTAACACAGAGTTCTTGTCATATTTTATTACCATTTTCTAAACTATAGCAAATAAACTGTGATAATGTGAGAAAATGTTGAAGGTATCTGAATACATTTTGGTTTGACTGTATAATGTTCAGTACAGAGTTGTTATTGTTAACTAAAACTATTACAATTAGTTCTTGTCAATGGAAATAAAGCTAAAATATAAATATTAGATGAAAAAACTTAAATGAAAATTTTGCCTTGAAAACTAAATGACATAAGTTAGTTGTTAAGACAACATTTTTCAAGACGACACGAAGTAATGAAATTACAAAAACTGAAATAAAATAAAGCTAAATTGAGATATTAAAAACTAATAAAACGGACAAAAGCACTGCAAAATTACTAAAACCTGAAATGAATAGTGAAAATACACAAATAAAAGCTCATTCAAAATATTAATAAATACTATAATTGTACATAATACTGAAATAGGTGTTCAGTATAATATTACACGCTATGTGGCCTGTGGTCATGATAATGGCACTTTCATATTTCATGCAGAAACTACTTTCTGAGATTAATTAAGCCAAATGAAAACGCACTTTTCACTTTTGACTCACGTTGTGCACAATGGCTCGTGGTGTGTACTCTATTCTCTACTTCCTGTTAAGTTTGATGCACAACTGTTGCATATATGCTGTTAGCAGTGCCATTCGGACCGAACTAATATGTTCTCTGTGATTTGAAATTTCACTTAAGATGGCCATGACCCTGTGTAAATCACTATTGGGCTGCTGGAACTTGCATACATTTCACATTGTCTGAATAAACAACAACACAAACCTGAACGTTCCTCCAACACCATCCTTGGCTTTATGCTTCTGAGCTATCGCTACAGACACAGAGCCGAGACCCAGTTTAGTGCTGCTAACCACACCCTGCTTCATTGCCACTGAAAGAGAGAAAGGTTACATTTTCTGTCACTGTATTATGAAAAACGAATCAGACAGTGATGGATCTGACAGACACCCTCACCTGTCTGGATCTGTTTGAGCTGCACCTGAGGCTGACCCACCACTATGTGGCTGTGGGGCTGACCCCTGAGCGTTACCATAGGAGTGGTTGTCAGGGTAACCTGAGGGGGCTTCACTATTGCCCCCTGCTGTGGAGGCTGCAACACCTAAACAAAGACATTGAATGTAATTCTATAATTACAACCATATGGAGAAGATTTTACTGTAGAGGCTCAACAATAAAGATGGATTGCAGAGAGTTTTGGGACAGCTGATAGAACCGTCATTTGCCCTGTTGGGCCAATACTGCATAATATATACATCTCATATTTATTAATCATGTATATTTGTATTTAAATACTTATAATAATTTATTCATTATTATTGATCATGTTTATATTTAACTATTTGTTTATATATAAATAATAATAATAATAATAATAATAATAATAACAACAACAAGTTTGACCAGTTTTATTAGTTTATAAGTTTTATTAGTTTTACTAATACCACTTTTACTACTGATACTTTTCATAAAATATTTTAATGTTTTTATTAACGCATTCAACCGTAAATCACTTGCATATGCGACCAAATTTCACACTAGGTGACTGAAAATATCTTTAATTAGCCAATGGCTAGCAAATTGTACGATTTTCACTTGCCTGTGATTGAGTTATCAAATAAAATCAAATAAAATCACTTTATTGTCACTCAACCATATACACATATGGAACAATTGGTGAAATTCTTAGGTGCAGTTCCGAGCAACATAGTAGTCATGACATGACATGTACAACATTTAAAGCAACATCAGATTACACATCTGATGCGCACACAATTACTCACAGCACAGTAAACTCTACAATAAACAATAAATAATTTACACAATGTGAGTGTAGTTCTCACAGCTTTAAACAATATACACATACTTACAATATACTTTAAACAATATACACTAAACATACATTAAACAATATACATTACGCTATAATAATAATAGTAATATATAATAGCGTAATGTACAGGTCCTTCTCAATAAATTAGCATATTGTGATAAAGTTCATTATTTTCCATAATGTAATGATAAAAATTAAACTTTCATATATTTTAGATTCATTGCACACCAACTGAAATATTTCAGGTCTTTTATTGTTTTAATACTGATGATTTTGGCATACAGCTCATGAAAACCCAAAATTCCTGTCTCAATAAATTAGCATATCATGAAAAGGTTCTCTAAACGAGCTATTAACCTAATCATCTGAATCAAAATTACACCTGCAAAAGATTCCTGAGGCTTTTAAAAACTCCCAGCCTGGTTCATTACTCAAAACCGCAATCATGTATAAGACTGCCGACCTGACTGCTGTCCAGAAGGCCATCATTGACACCCTCAAGCAAGAGGGTAAGACACAGAAAGAAATTTCTGAACGAATAGGCTGTTCCCAGAGTGCTGTATCAAGGCACCTCAGTGGGAAGTCTGTGGGAAGGAAAAAGTGTGGCAAAAAACGCTGCACAACGAGAAGAGGTGACCGGACCCTGAGGAAGATTTTGGAGAAGGACCGATTCCAGACCTTGGGGGACCTGCGGAAGCAGTGGACTGAGTCTGGAGTAGAAAAATCCAGAGCCACCGTGCACAGGCGTGTGAAGGAAATGGGCTACAGGTGCCGCATTCCCCAGGTCAAGCCACTTTTGACCCAGAAACAGCGGCAGAAGCGCCTGACCTGGGCTACAGAGAAGCAGCACTGGACTGTTGCTCAGTGGTCCAAAGTACTTTTTTCGGATGAAAGCAAATTTTGTATGTCATTCGGAAATCAAGGTGTCAGAGTCTGGAGGAAGACTGGGGAGAAGGAAATGCCAAAATGCCTGAAGTCCAGTGTCAAGTACCCACAGTCAGTGATGGTCTGGGGTGCCATGTCAGCTGCTGGTGTTGGTCCACTGTGTTTTATCAAGGGCAGGGTCAATGCAGCTAGCTATCAGGAGATTTTGGAGCACTTCATGCTTCCATCTGCTGAAAAGCTTTATGGAGATGATTTCATTTTTCAGCACGACCTGGCACCTGCTCACAGTGCCAAAACCACTGGTAAATGGTTTACTGACCATGGTATTACTGTGCTCAATTGGCCTGCCAACTCTCCTGACCTAAACCCCATAGAGAATCTGTGGGATATTGTGAAGAGAAAGTTGAGAGACGCAAGACCCAACACTCTGGATGAGCTTAAGGCCGCTATCGAAGCATCCTGGGCCTCCATAACACCTCAGCAGTGCCACAGGCTGATTGCCTCCATGCCACGCCGCATTGAAGCAGTCATTTCTGCAAAAGGATTCCCGACCAAGTATTGAGTGCATAACTGAACATAATTATTTGAAGGTTGACTTTTTTTGTATTAAAAACACTTTTCTTTTATTGGTCGGATAAAATATGCTAATTTATTGAGATAGGAATTTTGGGTTTTCATGAGCTGTATGCCAAAATCATCAGTATTAAAACAATAAAAGACCTGAAATATTTCAGTTGGTGTGCAATGAATCTAAAATATATGAAAGTAAAATTTTTATCATTACATTATGGAAAATAATGAACTTTATCACAATATGCTAATTTATTGAGAAGGACCTGTATATTGTTTAATGTATGTTTAGTGTATATTGTTTAAAGTATATGTATATTGTATATGTATAGTTAGAGTTAGAGGGGAAAAATAAGATATAGCTATAATCTCACTGTCTGTTGAGCTTCGCGCACCGCCGCTTGGCTGAGACACTCAACGTGAGAAAGAGAGAGGCTTTTACACATGCCATGTAAAGAGAATTGACGGAACTGTCACTGTCCCGGTCAGGCCAGTGCTGTATCGTCATAAAAGTTCACCATTTGCATTTTTATTTCTACGAGAAAGATATCTCTTGCACGTCTGACAGAAAGCCTAGAAAGTACACTGAATTACAGTCTTTCACATCTTCTTGCGCTTGAACGGACAATTTCACACAATATTGTCAAAATGCCCATCTTGGCAAGTATACTAGTAAACATAGTCAGTTATATTGAAAATAAAGTTAAGAAAGACAACACGTGTACAGTTTCTGTATATTGCATTCGTGTTTTATGTCTTAAACTGACAGCAGACTAATAGTCCTGCTGCTGTTGTCTGTGTTTTTAATGTTAATCAAACAACAAAAGACTCACTGCAACAACAACAAAAAAAACCACTCACTGCTCTTGACTGAATAACTTTAATAAGAATTCATCTATATTTAATTTATAAACTTTTTTCTATTGTGTTTCTATTTGTGCTATTTCTTGTAGTTTGATCTTATTTTTTTTACAGACTGTTTCCTCCTTGTTGTTAATAATGTTTGAAATTTATATTTTTTTATTTATATTTCATATTATATTTATATAGAACTTTTTCATTTGCATTTTTCTTGCACTGCATGTAAAAAGACTGGCGAGTAAAATAAAATGTACTAGCCAATGGTGACTTTCAGTGTTTCAGTGTGTCTGTAGAGGGTTGATTTACTTCAACAAAACTCTGTCCTGAATGTGTATATTTACCTAAAAATTGTTATATGAACAAGAATGTTATTCGGATTTAAGTCTCTTCATTCTTAAGTACACATAAAACCATAAACAAGTGGTTCAAAACTGTGTTGTAGCATTTTAGAATTATGTTCTGCTCACTTTGGTTAACAATGCAGACATTCAAAAAACATTAACAAATCCATGTCATAAAATCATTTAGTCCCTTTTTTTAATGGAACCATTTCTGAATAAGAACCAGTTCACGATTTCAACCCTCATCCATTGTCAGTAGTATCAGGGACAGAAATGTACTCTATATTGCCAACAGTCAATATTCTGCACCAGTGTGTAAGAAACACCAGCTAATTATAATGATATGCATATGATGTTTACCTTTGTATTAAATGACACAGCTCAGAATGATTTCATACTTTGCCTCAAGGCAAATACAGGCAGGCATTACCCTTCAACATCATTTAAACTATGTACTAAAGCAATAAAAAATCCAATCATTAAGCCCAGTGTAAATTAAGACTAAACACCTCATTTTACCTGCAATATGCTGTTAGTATTAATTATCCCAATAGTGTCCTTGCCCTCACTAAAAAACACATGAGGTGAATTATGCATGTAGATGTCTTTACCAGAGAGGCGGTCTGGCTGGAGTTGCTGAGGGCAGGCTGGATGAGCGTGCGAGGGGCTGTGGCGGTGGCTCCAGCAGTGTTGGGACTGGTAAGCACCACAGTGGATGCCTGGAGGGCCTGGCTCTGCTGGATGAAGGCTGTGGAGTCAGGAGTGAGCTGTCGCAGAGCTGGAAGACTCCTCTGAGGAAATGTATTGAAGAGGAAAGATTAATTGTGGGCAATAGGACTGTCCCAATTATGAAGTTTTCATACAAGCAATTGCAAATAATGATTTAATACAAATCCATATCCTCCTACGCTTCAGCTAAGCAATATACGGCTTATGCAGGCAGCGTGAATGCTGCAACGTGTTAAAACCACCTCCCAAATAAACACGATGTTTACATGTGCATTGTGAAATTTTCCCTCCAATTAGTGGACTTTAAACCACTTAGGATAATTGTCTACTTAATAAAAGGTAATTATGGTTCCTGTACCTGTAATACAACTATTCGTTCAAACTGAATTACATGAATTGAGTTACAGTTTCTTAGTATTTTAGGAAAAAAGATCTTTACCTTAAGGAAAGGCACTAGATAAGGCTGAGGAGACGAGTTGAGCTCTTTGTAGAGCCTGCTGGTGAACTCCTCTGCTTCAATCGCCCCTTCCTGAGGGGACAAAAAGCAAAAACAACTCACATATAGGGACGTTTTAGTATATTTAGAGGTTCATATGCCCCAGGACCAATACAGTGGGGTCCATCTCAAACATTTTATCATTTTTTTAAATGTTAAACAAAGAAATGTTATGATGTAAAATGAATAAGAAATGTATAAGATTTGTTACTATTTCTATATAACAAAGCACATTTTTGAACATATGTGTATGTGAACACCTTTGTACAAAAAGTCATGATCATCAGGTTTTACACAAAACAAGTCAAATCATATACTAAATGTGTAAACATTCAAAATGTTTAATTCATTTTTCAATTAAACTTGAAAATATGCTGATAATATAATTTGCAATGACCAATTTTCTATTCAGTTGTATATAGTAGTGGCCAAATGTGATGTCCAGATGAGGACTGGTTTAGGGATTTGTTTTAATGACACTACAAGTTCGATTAAACCATCAAAATATGAGGAAAATATTTATTATTTTTAAATATTTTAAATATGAGGAAAGAAAAAAAACACTAAACATGGATATTTATCCGACAAAATTATTTGGCAAAATACAGGTTTTATTTTACTATGCAAAAAGCTCACAGAAGAAATCATATATTATTGACTATAACAATCAGTTACTAATATTGGTAACACTTTACAATAAGGTTGTATTAGTTAACATTAGTTAATGCATTAGTTAACATGAACTAACCATGAACAACACAGCATTAGTTAATCTTTGTTAATGTTAACTAATATAAATGTATATTTATATAAATATAAAATATAAAAGGTTTTACAGCTGTTCATGGTTTGTTCATGTTAGTTCACAGTGCATTAACTAATGTTAGCAGGATTTTAATAATGCATTAGTAAATGTTAAAATGAACATTAACAAAGATACATAAATGGTTTATAAGTGCAGTTCATGATTAGTTAATGTTAGCTAATGTAGTTAACTAATGAACCTTATTGTAAAATGTTACCCTAATATTTTATTGGTTGATTTGGTTCTCTTTTGTTTAGCATGTGTTCATAACTTCTTTGTATGAAAGTCTGACCATAAACACATTTTTATTAATATTTGAATAAAGGGTAAAAATGTTAATTTTCCTAAGCCTGACATGACTTTTAGACACTAAATTTATATATAATTAAATTCTTATTCTCAATTATATCAGGTCAGAACTTTTTTTTTTTCTTTAAAGAAATTAATGTTTTTATTCAGTATTGTATTGATCAAAAAAGATAGTAAAGATGTTTACATTGTTACTTTTTTATTTCTAATAAATGCTGTTCTTTTAAACTTTCTATTAATTAAAGAATCCTGAATAATAATAATAATAATATTAAACAGTTTTCAATATTGATAATAATAAATAATGTTTCTTGAGCACCAAATCAGCATTTTATTATAAATTCAGCTTTACCATCACATGAATAAATTACATTTTTAAATATATTAAAATAGAAAAGTTTTTCAATTGTAATCATATTTCACAATACTACTATTTTTACTGCATTTTTGATCAAATAAACCAAAAAAAATGGTCACTAAAAGAGAATCAGTTCAATTCAGCTTTTACGTATTGTCATTTTAAAATTAAAAATCTTTAATAATGACTCACAAAATGTCAATGTTTTTTCCACAGAATCAAAAACATGAAAACATACTCAACCTCTGAAACTCACCAGCAGGTTCCTGACCAGCTCTTTAACATTGGCGACAGTCTCTGATGACTGCTTACCGCTTGTGGCCAGCTTTATCAGCGTGGACAAGAAGTTCCTACATTTCTTTACATTCTCCATTGTCTCCTATAAAAAAAGAAAAGTGATTGCATTAGCACAAAGTAGTTTTACTCCTCCTGCAGTAGCTTAAGGTTATCTTGCAACTGTCCCTTTGATGCATATAAATGTTCAGGTTCAGATTTAACAGAATGAGCCTTGCATCAAATGGGGATATCAGGGGATTCCCACTCTGAGAAAACAGTTTCTCATTTAGGTTTACACTTGGAAATTTTTTAACAACTCTTAAAACATATATGATCGGGTCAGTTTACAGACCCTTCAAGAAGCCTTTAAGCATAAAGCTAAATGTTCAGCACCGTGTCTTCAGTTGTGAACCAGCGTGTCTTTGTGTGACTGCAAAGTTAGCGCAGCCTCTCACCGTTGCCGAGGAGACGGTGGTCCCCGTGGCAGCAGTCACAGTCCTCTGGGCAGTTCCTGCCTGCACTGACAACACTGCACCCACAGAGGAGGCCTGCTGACACACGAAGGAGAGTATGAAGAGAGAAGATGATAGCCAACTGAAAAATACAATTCACAGTGCAGACTGATTCTGTCATTTCTAATGGGCTGTTTCGTCATAATGTGCCTTCTGTACCTGTACAGGTGGTCTCTGGAGTGTGGTAGTGGCCGTGCTGCTGGGTGTAGGAGAGCCCTGCTTTATGATGGTGGTAGGGGTCACCTGTCGGGCCATGAGAGGAGTTCCAGGTGCCTGCAGAAATCAGACAGACATCAATGAGGAGAGAGTCCTTCAAATACCAACTTGTTTTCAAACATCATCTCAGGGTTCAACAATAGAGATGGCCTGATGTCCCAGGGCCAGTTTGAGAGATTTCTGGGCTAGTGGGAAAAACTGTCACTTACCCTATTGGACCTGTGCTGTGTTGTCACAAAATGATCTAATGAACACGGGTGTCAAATCATGCTGATGTAATCTCAAAGTTACATTATCTGGCCTAGATGAGCCACAAAACTACATGCTATAGCCTTGGAAGCATAAGTTAGAAAGGGTAAAAGTTATAATAAGTAATATTTCACATTATATGCTATAGTTTCCTATACAAGTGTGTTTATGAGTTACACTACTGTTCAAAAGTTTGGGTTTTGTAAAAAAAATTTAAGACGTTTTTCTCATGCTCACCAAGACTGCGTTTATTTGACCAAAAATATAATACTGTTAAATATTATTACAATTTAAAATAGCTGTTTTATTTTTAAATATTAGAAATTTTATTTGAACAATTGTATGCATCCTTGCTTAATAAAAGTTTTTTTTTTTTTTTTTATGTTACTGGCCCCAAACTTTTGAACGGTAGTGTATATTATTGACTTTTTTGTAAAATAGACGCATGTTCAACAAAAGATATATACATATTTATGCATTTGATTTTCTTAATGAAAAAAAATCTCTCCCAACTAATGCCGAGAAACCTCTCATTTGGTACATTGCTATAACATTAGAGGTAAATGTTATATTAATTATAAAAACAGAGCCCAAACTATATTTTCAGATATAATAATTACACTTAAAGGGTTAGTTCACCCAAAATTGAAAATAAAGTCAGTAATTACTCACCCTCATGTTGTTCCAACCATGTAAGACCTTCGTTCATCTTCGGAACATAATTTAGTATATTTTTGATGAAATCTGAGAGCTGTCTCACTCCTCCATAGGCTTTCAGAGGGAATGAAACTTGATGGCCCAGAATAGTAAGTAAAAACGTCATTTAAGGAGTCCAAATGACTACAGTGGCTCTGTATTAAGTCTATCATGCGACGAAAATACTTTTTGAGCGGAAAAACAACAAAAATAACGACTATTATTGTTGTTCAATTTGAGCCTCTGACGCCACGACGCATGCGCGAAAACTGAGATTAGTAGTAGTAGAAGAAGAACGCCGTTTTCGCGCATGCGTCGTGGCGTCAGATGCTCAAATTGAACAACAATAATAGTGGGATAAAGTCGTTATTTTTGTTGTTTTTCCGCTCAAAAAGTATTTTCGTCGCATGATAGACTTAATACAGAGCCACTGTAGTTATTTGGACTCCTTAAATGACGTTTTTACTTACTATTCTGGGCCATCAAGTTTCATTCCCTCTGAAAGCCTATGGAGGAGTGAGACAGCTCTCAGATTTCATCAAAAATATACTAAATTATGTTCCGAAGATGAACGAAGGTCTTACATGGTTGGAACAACATGAGGGTGAGTAATTACTGACTTTATTTTCAATTTTGGGTGAACTAACCCTTTAAATAAAAACTGAAATGCTTGTATACCACTCAGTTGCACATAAGGTAGATTTCATAAGCACTTGTTTACATGTAAACAAACTCCAGCTGGTCCAAAACGCAGCAGCTCGAGTTCTTATTAGAACCAGGAAGTATGACCATATTAGCCCGGTTCTGTCAACACTGCACTGGCTTCCTATTAAACATTGCATACATTTTAAAATCTTGCTTATTACTTACAAACCACTAAATGGTTTAGCTCCCCAGTACTTGAGCGAGCTCTTAACGCATTATACTTCACCACGTCTATTGCGGTCTCAAAATTCTGGCCAGTTGGTAATACCTAGAATATCAAAATCAACTGCAGGCGGTCGATCCTTTTCCTATTTAGCACCTAAACTCTGGAACAGACTTCCTAGCATTGTTTGGGAAGCAGACACACTCTGTCAGTTTAAATCTAGACTAAAAACACATCTCTTTACTATGGCATACACATAAAACATTTTTTTTTTCTTCAATTAAATGATTGTTAGGCTGCATTAACTAGGTCAGCCGAAACCAGGAACGCATCCCATAACACCTGATGTACTTGTTACATCATAAAAAGAATGGCATCTACACTAATGTTAGTCTCTCTGTTTATCCCGAGGTTTACTGCAGTCAGCCGGATCCAGGTTATATGTCAGATGGTGGACCTGCGTCCAGAGAAGACCAACGCAATCCTGAAGTGTCTGCAGAGACCGTGTCAATTAGACTCCCCCTGAAATTGCCTCATCGACACGGCATCCTCAATAAACCCATCTCCGTCATGATGACTCCGATCTTTTGAATATTCCTATTTAATAATTGTTTAATCGACACGTCATCCTTAATAAACCGTCTCCGGTGTGATGCCTCCGATCTTTCTAATATTTCAATCTAATATGACCTCTGACCTGTAAAGTTGCCAGAATATACACTGTTTGTTAATTGGCCAGAGGAGAACTGGCAACCTGACTGAGCCTGGTTTCTCCCAAGGTTTCTTTCTCTCCATTAGGACACCTGATGGAGTTTTGGTTCCTTGCCACTGTCTCCTTTAGCTTGGCTTGCTCAGTTGGCGACACTAAATTTTCAACTAAATATCCAAATAAATTGAATTACTAAACTAAATTAAATACATCAACTAAATTACTGATCTGCCCACATTGTCACTAGAGTTGTTCCGATTCCGATACTAGTAAATATCACCGATACCACAAAAAATTCTGGCATCGGTATCGGCGAGTACTTGAACCCATGTACCGATCCGATACCATTTTCTTAAACAAGACCTAGTTATGACCACGAGCTTTGCCTAACCACTGAGCGGTTCTTTTTCGGTGCTCCGAATGCATTGCAAACACAGGAAGTTGTGCTGTTTTGCCACAAGGAACCACTGTTTAGAGCAGCGAAGAAGAAATGAAAACGCGTTAGCAGTAGGGGTGGTTAATCTGTCTGATTTCCCGATTCGATTCGATTACGATTATTGAAGTCCCGATTCGATTACAGTCGATTTTCGATTATTAACGATTCTCGATTAGCGATTATTGATTTTCCATTTCACAACAGTAAACGAAAATACACTACAAAGTGATTGCAGTATAAAAAAAAAGTCAGCTACTGAATTACTTAACTCTTTTATTGAGTAACAACAACTCAAAGCACTTGTCGTGTAGTGTAGAAATGAATACATCACATTGTGTTGTGACTCATCAAGTTGAACTAAACAATAACAAATAAATGAAAGGCTTATTTCCTTTAGGAAGTAGATCAGAACCAACATACTGTAGAAATTGGACAATTTTCTTCTAGAAAGACAACGTGTTCAGGTGGAGGAAGACTACAGGTTGCAGTCGAAACATGTCAAGGTAAAGAAGAAGTTTTCTCCACCTAAACACCTTGTCTTTCTAGAAGAAAATTGTCCAATTTAATCATTAAGAAGACAAAATGAAAATTTTTGAACAACTTACTGTAGCTTCAGCTTATATACTGTACTGTAGAACACAGTGACAAAATGTCAAGAGTGATGGATGCGTGCGCGCGTGAGGGGGGCGGGAACGCGACGCGTGGAACGATCGAGCTCCTCTCGTTCGTTTCCTGACGTGAGAAAGACAAAAGGGGAAAAAACGACAGAAGAAAAGGGTTCGTGTCGGAGGAGTGTCGAGGCCCGTTCGGTTCCGTGAGCGGGAGCCGCGAGTCGGAGCGGCGGTGTTTCCAGCATCAGTCCGGCTGTGTGTGTGTGTGTGTGTGTGTGTGTGTGTGTGTGTGTGAGATCCGCTCATCGCGTCCCCTCAGGATCGCCTTAATTCCCGCGAATGTGCGCGTCGATGTGTGTCGCTCATAAATCTGCGGATTGAAGGCGTTTATTCGGTGTTTGTGCGCAAATCTGAGCCGTGCTAACGCGCTAATGTGCCTGAGCTCCAAAGGAGGCGAGGCAGGAGGATTTCTAGAGTGTTCCCTCAGAATCATCTCAGCATTAAAGCATTAACGACAGATTTACATTCATCTAATGAACACACACACACACACACACACACACGGTGGTAGAGTCAGGTTTAGATCAATAAAAAAATCGATTTTTGAAAATGTAATGATCGATTCATGCTCGTCCATAACATACTCGCGATTAATCGATAATCGATTTTTTTCACCACCCCTAGTTAGCAGTAGGCTATGTCCGCTGTTTACTGGCTGTTTAGCAGTATTTCGTCACTGTGTGGATGGCGGCCGCCCGCGCGTGACACACGCTCGCTGTCTTTGTAATCTCTGCCGTGTGTCACTATTAAGCGGCAACCTCCCCCAGTTTCTCTACGTCCATATTCACAGTCTATGATCACTATATGAGGACACGAACACATAAACTGTCACTTCATGAGAATTTACCGTTTCATTTGGGAAAACTGTCATATAAGGAACACAGACACTGAAATATCTTTATGGCAACCCGTCAAAATAAAGGTTCGGTTTAAAACATTTTAAATTGACAGAATATATTAGGCTACTGCTGTACAGTAGATTTAGCTACGTCTCTATGTAATAATAATACGTCTCTACTAATAATATATATATATTATATTCCTACATTTATTTGTTGCACTGTTTTTTATACAGTTATATATTTATACAGTTTTATATAGAAGCTGCTTTGAAACAATCTGCATTGTTAAAAGCACTATATAAATAAATTTGACTTGACAAAAAAAAAAAATTAAACATGCATATATAGTTAACCCTCTGGGGTGACGTTTGAGGGGGTTTTTAGGACCTGGAGATGTTTTGAAATGCCCTGAAATTTGTGTTTATTCCTGTTAATTATATCCCCAGTTTCACAGACAAGGCTTGACCTAGTCCAAGAATGTATGTTTGAGCTGTTTTAACTGAAAGCGACTTGCACTGACATATCTTAAAATACGTCAGTGTCATTGTTTTGTCTCAAGATGCACACCAGTAATGTTTTTTCATGCTCATAAGGCATGCTCATAAATCTACTTAAATGCCCTGATTGAACTAAGGCCTAATCCTGGCTTAGTCTAAGATCTGTCTTCACTTCACTTCAGCATGTGTGTAGTAGTCTGTCTTTTTGAGAAAATTACATTTAAGTGTGGTTAGTGAAAAAAGAACACATAGATTACTGTATGAATAGCCTGTGCTGCGCATAGGTGTAGTCACATTACAGATAATGAGCTCAGATGCGAAAGATTGCACCTTTCGATGGTTTACTACATATTACATTATCAGAGAATATTTGTTTTTGATTTTAATTTGTTCATTTAAAAGTAGACATTCCAAGCGTTCTATAGATTTCATAACAACATTCACGGAGACTGAGAGGGTAGAAAGCACACCCTGTTTGCTTTCTTTATTTTACAAAAGCAAGGCGTTTTGTTGTTATTATGACTGTACACAAATAAAAAAAGACAATGTCTTACTCTTATCTGTATGACCAATAATGACAGAGTATTTCAAGCTCTTTTCGCTGTAATCAGGAAAAAATGCCCCAGAAAGGGCAGACATTGGTTGGCTTTGTGCACAAATAATGTTTAGTGTTAGGAATAAATGTGGACCTGCCCACCCTGGCTTGAACTACAGGTGATTCATAGGGTCAAATAGTGACTAACTCTTTAGAACATTATTTTAATAAAACGTTGTGAATTCTTTGTGTTTAGTTGCCACAAAGTTGTTTAGTTATTTTAGTTGTGTTTGTGTTAGCGTTGTTACCGGAAGAGCGCAACTACGACAAAGGTTATACATGCTGACTAGCACATAATTGGTTCAAGTTCCCTTATGCATTTTGTGCAGATGTAAGTTGTAATACTATGATTGTATAAATATCAGATTAATCTCATATAGGATGTGTTTGGTTGAGTTAATTAGCCCGCTAACAAAGTGCTTCAGTTTCCCGGTGTTCATTAAACTCTTCAGGTTCTGCTCATGCAGCTTAAACAACAATGCTGTTATTTGAAACAGTATTAATTTTAGATGTTTCTTTTTCAAAAGCATTGACGCATTATTAATAATAACTAGCACTTTATTTACAGTAGATTTAGTACCTACAGTAGATTTAGCTATGTCTCTATGTAATAATAATACGTCTCTACTAATAATAATAATTATGCTATATTATGGTTGATTTATGTTTCACTTTTTTATAAACAATGTTTACTTTTAAAGCAGCACTAGGTAACTTTTGCTCTCGGGGTCCCCCTACAGTTGGGAAACAGTATTGTCCTCTACTACTGTCGTAAACTCTATCATCCTACCCAGGGGATGCATCTCACGTGCATTTGTTGACATGACACTATGATAGCCCTGAACACTGCAGGAGTTCACATGCAGGTGTTCTGCTCGTGTGAAATGTCTTCATCCCAGGTACAGTGGCATATGTTTCAGCATGGCATATGAATATCATTTCATGAGTTTATTATTTTTTTTCAAACGCCAAATGATCGCGATGCTCACGTTTACAAGCCAGCGTCATTATAGTAGTCTAGTCTATTGGTTACCGTTTTACAGAATCTATATGATACTTCAATTCAATGTTTGAGTGGTAGGTAATAACCATATATCGTCAATATAATATCAAGCTACCATAGATGAATCTTCAAATTTGAAAAGTCGATTTGCATTATAGCTTGAGGCAAGACAAATAAACAAATATCACAGACATGTTAGGTATTGTAACGAGTAGGAAAATAGTGTGGCCTCTTTAAGTGCGTTCGCCCCGGTTGGAGCGCCTGCGTTCTGTGTGTGTGTGTGTGAACACTGCGCCTCAAGCTCCCATGTGTGCGGATTATTTTCTGTCTTCTGTTGCTAACATTCATTTATTTTTGTTTTGGTGGGTAATGCTGTGGACGGAAGTGGAGTTTGTGCCGGACTCTTGTGGGGGTTCCGCGGTGAATAAAGCTGTTTGATGTCAATCGCCTCTGTGTTTGCATCGACTCCAGTTGCGCTGAGTGAGCTATCCGTATTTTTCACCCGGACACACGCGTTACAGTATCCTAAAATATGATTTTGTACGTCTTATGTATTTACTTGCGAGAATGTAGCCCCTACCAAACGTGTACACGTTAAGGAAGTGACGTATATGCCGTAAAGCAGTCGAATTTTGTAGTTCTTTTTTTTCTCGGGTTACTACCCGAAACCCGAAGTTTAAAAGTACGATTAAAAACGATACAGACCCCGTCAGGCTATGGCAGACGTGTCATTCAACCTATTGTAAGTCGATGTATCATCACAAGAGTTTTGAAAATATATTATGAAGGTTGAAAAGTTACCTAGTGCTGCTTTAAACAGCATACAGATTATCATCATAAATAATAAACTTAATACATTTAATACTTTTTTTAAATAGTTAAATGAAAAAAAATAATAATAATAATCATTTTTGCTGTGGTACCGAGGACCGTCAAATTTTGATGGTATTGGTACTGACAACTGGAATTTTGGTACTGTGACATTCCTAGTGTGTATCTGTGTAAGCGCTAGGGCTGTCGAAATTGCTCAAAAATAACGTTCAAATATTCCCTCTAAAAAAAACACAAATATTCGAACTATTCGAACATCTGGTTGCGCATTTTGTCAATGAAGCCTGCTCCTCGTCAATGAAGCCTGCATTACGTCAATAACAGGACAAATTAATACAAAGAGACATAACTACGTGTATAGGTAGTCTATTTAAGTTTAAACATATTTGACAACATATTTAAACATATATTACCAACACACAAACAAGTAAATCAACTAATGGCCAAGACAGCAGACCTCTCTCTCGCCCTCACCTCACGCTCTCTGCGCATAACGGTTTAAATAAACAAACACATTTTGAGTGCTGATCAAGAGTTTTGTGCAAGCAAATTAAGGTTGCGACTCTTGTCCCAAATATAGCAGGCTTCATTCAGTGATTGAAACAAATATTAATTGAAGTTTTACAGCATATTGAATGCTCCGAGCGAGCTGTGCTGTGGTAAACAAGGAACTTTTCCTTGACATGAAACAGTAAATAATCAAACCAGTGGAAGCAGTGCATTTATCCTTTATTCATGCAATATCTATTCAGTCAGTACCTCGGTTCCATTGCTTGACAGAACTCCCTGAAGCCTGCCCCATCCACCACACTGATCGGTCTCATGTCCTTACAAATGAACTAAATTAATTTCTCCGTTATGGCCTCTTGTCGTGTTGCAGACAAAGAGCTTGTGTCGGGCGATGCAAAGTAAGGGTGGTCCAGGGTAAGGGTGGTCCAGTTTGCACATACAAATTTAGTTGCTTATATTTACAAAATGAGCCTACAAAAGCATAAACAAGCTCGTTTAATAAAGAAAAGTTCACGAAACTAAGTGAAAACTCACAAAAGTGTTTAGTGAAATTAGAAAACATTTAAGAGATCATAAATTTAGTTGTATAAGTTAACGTTACATTTCATTTCTACATACATTTTGTTCTCATGTCACAAGTAATATCAAGGTTTATTTTGATCTGTTTTACATGATTCTTTTGTAGTGTGGTTTTCGGTGAAGTGTACTAAAATAAATATCGTCACCTGTGTATATTAGCCCACTTCTCGACGCTTTTTCCTGATGGTTTATAGAACAATTACTCCGAGTCGCCCTCTGTCGTTTCAAAGAATAGCACAACGGTGAGCACGTCAAGTATAAACTAAACGCCTCGTCCGTTTGGAGAGGAGACCGCGCAGTCAGCGGGGGCTCACGCTGTGGAGCCAGGCGAAAGTATAAACAAACAAGGCTTCAGGCGCTAGCGCGCCCACTCGCAAAGCAGACAGCCACGCCTCTACTACCGTGGGTGTTTTTTCCCCAAAAAAATGTATTTGAATATTAATTTTCAACTTCGAAATTCGTTTTTTTTAAACTATTCGAATATATATTCGAATTTAGAATATTCGTTGACAGCCCTAGTAAGCGCTCTGTGAAAAACGCCACTGATGTATATTTACAAGCGCTGGTCATTGTAGCCAATCACAGACATATTTGATGAGCGTGTGAGCACAATGGCCAGTCAGAGGTGTTTACGATTCCGCTCAACAGCACTCAAAGAACATTTTTTTAATTTCAGTACCGACTTGGTATCGCGGTTGGTACTTTTGACAACACTACTTGGGACATGGCTTTTAATGGTGAGACTTTTGTTTTTTGTAATCAGGCTCATCCAAATTTTTATATAATTTTATATAAAATTTAGATTTATCAGCCAAAATATTGGTTATCGGCTTTCAAAGATAAAATCATATCGGTGCATCCCTAATCCCTACATATTAGAACACAAGAAATCTACATAACTACAAATGTATTTCTTATCTTGCAGTCATAGCCCCATTCATTAAGAAATGTGTACTGTTGATGTTAAATCAGTTGAGGGTGTTCAGGTGGCATTACCTGTGCAGAGGTGATCTGCCCAGGGGTGGTGCTCGTGGGGGCAGCAGGGCGGGCGGCCTGAGACTGGGCCTGCATCTGTGCCAACATCTGCTGAGGAATCATCAGCAACTGACCACTGTCACTACGCACCAACACCATACCTGGAAACACAAACAGACACATATAGAATGGCTGACATCACTTCCCATGTAAATTGTTATTCATTAGTGAGCTTTTCCTATTGATCTGACTGGAGTCAAGTCTGGCAACCGTGCCCTGCTTAGAGGCATGAAGAATAAAGCACACAGTTGGTGGCCTATATTTGCACAGCACACTGAGAACCCTACACAGTCCATCTCCCTTTACCGTGTGAACCAACGGATGTGCTCTGAACAGAAACTGTTGGTTGGAAAATCCAGATGGCCTCTTGTAGAAAAATCTGTCAAGGATTCTGTCCAGCCAGACAACAGGCTTGTCAGAATGACCAGAGCATACAGTTAAAAAGAAAATCATTAGGAAGACAATAACCAGATTTGCATTTTCTGAAGAAAATACCAGTGCTTGTGGGAAAGTAAAAGACAGGACGTCTCACTACACTTTTCATTCCATCCATATACATGTGAATGATTAAAACCGGAAACGCAAGCTTATACAATGAAGTTTTGCATTTTGCTAGTTTGGTAAACTCTGACCTGTGAATTCGTATCACGTGAAGACGTGTGACCAATAGAAGATTGTTTCATCACAGCGTGACCTCTTGAATGAAAAGAACACAAACTTTAAAAGTGCAGGTTTGTAGCATTGCAGGAAGGTGGAGTAAATCATGTATTTTTACATTTTGGTATTTTTACATCATGCTGCAGAGCATGGCATCATATCATGACCGTTGCAGTGTCCAAAGAAATATAGTGTGTGCTCTTAGCACATTATTAAAGGTCCCGTTCTTCGTGTTCTTTTGAAGCTTTGATTGTGTTTACAGTGTGCAATGTAACATGTGTTCATGTTTTGCGTGTAAAAAAACAGTATTTTTAACACAATTTACTTATCTGTGTACCGCTGTTTTCACTCTCCTAAAAACGGCTGATGACTTCCTTTATTCTATGAAGTCCCTCCTTCAGAAATACGTAACGAGTTCTGATTGTGCCAGTGGTTCCCGTGTTGTGATTTGACCGCAGCTTAGCAAACGTGGCATGGTTCCTGTGTTGTGATTCGACAGCAGCTTAGCGCACGTGGAAAGGTCACGCCTCTTG
The DNA here is from genome assembly GCA_023566225.1 of Romanogobio albipinnatus. Lineage (NCBI taxonomy): Eukaryota > Metazoa > Chordata > Actinopteri > Cypriniformes > Gobionidae > Romanogobio > Romanogobio albipinnatus. Next base: position 21,262,930 of record CM042254.1, on the reverse strand, counting down.
ACGGGAGATATATGCGCTTAATGATCTCTACAGCGTCCCTGGGAAAGCCAAACTCCGTGATTTGACTCCGGGATGAAAATAACAGCGTCTCGATGACATGGCGACAAACACACTCAAACGCAACACTTCCTTTTCTCCACGCGACACGTCCTCTTCTCCACATGGGACAGCAACAAGACCACGCCCCCTTTTTTTCGTATTCTTGTGGGCGGAGGTTAGTCTGTTCTACAGACGTCATTTATGAAGGAAGTACCAGGATGTAGTCCAAGCCAGCCGTTCGCTGTAGGCTTTGAAAGGGGACTTCTGTTAAATAAAATATCTCGCTTGGCATTGAACTTTGAGCTTTATAATTTTACAGGTATTATTTATGCTCTAACAGCAACATTACACACTAACTAAAGTTTGAACAATGGGATCACGAAGAACGGGACCTTTAATATGAAATAGTTAGATTTCAAAACTTTTAGCACAAAAGTGAATGGGAGAATCTAATCTCAAAGAATCTCAAATCAAAGGAACTGAACTGAATTGAAAGGGAAAAACTAAATTAATAATAAATAATAATTTGACATCATCATGCAAGGTTAAAGTATTTATACTCAAAGATCAAAAATAAATAAATAAATAAATACAATTCTGCCATCATATACTCATCCTCATGTTGGTCCAAACCTGTAAAAACTTTCTTCTGAACACAAAAGCAAATGTTAAGCGGAATGATTTTCTTTTTCCCATACAATGAAAGTGAAGGTTGACTGAACCAGTCAATCCGTCTGACAAGAATGAAAGTTATGCATATTTAAAGGATGTATAAAGAATAATTGACTATAATTGAAACTATAATTGCTTTACTGTTATTGTATGCACTTTTACTGTGTTTCCAGTTTAGGGCGCGCAATCACAACAAACTTCACACAAGATCATAGATGGGTGTTAAAACAATCTCTTCAACTTCCTCTACTGAACAGATTCACATAATTAGACATACATTTAAGAGCTACTGTGAGTTACGGTACCTGGAGGTAGCTGGATGTTTTGGATGTTCTGGCCCGGGTTGCTCTGAGGCAGTCGGGGCGCTAACACCTGTGGCGCAATGGCCCTGATGGCAGGGCTGGATGCTGCTGCTGCAACAGTTGCCGGAGCTGCTGTTCTCGCAACCCCCTGCAAAACAGCCCCCTTGGCCACTCCAGGACCGAGCGTCATGCCGCCGGCCGACTGGATTATAGTTTTAGGGTACTCGGACTTGTTCGCGGAGACAGAGGCAGGAGTCTGGTTCATTAAAAGAGGTGTCGTTGTAGGAGAAGTTGTTGTAGTAGTAGAAGTAGTTATCCCCGGGGTCGCTACATTGGCTACAGTCGCCAAAACGGTGGTATTATTATTACTCCCGTTAATAGTTAAACCTGTTCCAGCAGTTTGCATAGATGGCCTGACAACCGTCACTGAGGGTCCTGCACTGGATGCTGCGGATGCTGGAGGATTCCCGTAAGAAGACTGGATCACTGTGTTTGGGCTTGGGGCGACAGTGACGTTTCCATGTCCTTTCGCCACCCCGGGCCCGTTATTAACAACTGGTACAGAAGTTGAAGCCTCGTCTGTTGGTGGTGATGATGATGATGATGGGCCACTGGACACTGGAGTGCCGCTTTCAGTGTGCGAATCCATTGCATTGCCTCCGTTCAAAGTTTGCACTGTGGACGTCCCGATCAAAGTAGTTACCATAGCATTAAGAAACACCGGATCGCCTTAGCTGTCTTCCATATGTGCCTCTGGCACACATCAGTTCAGGAAGTTTGGGTTTTCATCCGCTTTTCCCTCCAGTTGCTGCTTTTCGAAGGAACAAGCGTGAGTGAAGGGGAGTCTCGTGTCACAATGTCAATTTGACAAGTGCCCGTGTCACCTTAAGTCCCCTTGTAACAATGCTCTTGGGAGAAATAATCATCTAACACACATGAAGAGTAGCTGCTTTCATTATGTTCATATGTACAAGAGCTCGCAGAATGTCAACATTCGCTAGTTGAATTGCCTCTTTTCCCGGAGTCAGCGGGGTGATTTTCCGGCTGCCTGGGCGCTTACCTCAAACTTATTGTGACAAGATGTGGAAACTTCTAATCTAATACAACCTGAAGTGTCGGTAAAAAGTTTCTTTCCCACTCTTTTAATACAGAAATCCTTATATAGCAGGTCAAAGCCTGCCGCCATCTTCGATGTGAACAGTGAGGAGCTTTGGACAAAATGACATTGCGCATGCGCGCAGAAGCGGAAACGTCATCACGCTAAAGTTTTACGGGATCCTCATTGGTTGTCTCCCTGCGTGGAGGCGGGACATGAGAAACGTCAGTTGATTCTGGCTGAGCGCGGTCAGAGTCGGTCTGTCATCGAGAAAAGGGCCTTGTGAAGTTGAAAAACAGCCGTTGATTTATACGCGTATTGCTCTTAGGTATATCTAGAGGCACTCTTAGCTTGTTATGTGTTGATTATAAAGCGTGTAGCGACTATTCTGTGAACTTCACAGCGGGCTGTTTTTCCCCCAAGATGGCCCCGTGTTTTGAAGCGTCTGTGTTGAAAGCGTGAAAAGGCGCCACACCTCTGCCAGCGTGACTGGCCATAGAGGGCACGCGTGCTACTGCATCTAGTTCACAGTGTTCCTGCTTAAACCTCATTTGATTTACAGTATCCTTACGTTTACTTCGTTCATTTGCATGCTATAGTGTTGATATTTGTTTATTTGGATGCCCATTAGCCACTACCTAAGGGCAGCGGCTACTCTTCCTGAGGTCCCAACAAGTAAAAAAGACAGATACCGAGTTTATTTTTTCAAGTTTGATATCGAGTTTAAATCTTTATTGCACAAACGTTACCTCAGGGTAAAACTATTTTGCAAGCACATTATGCATATAATAGGGAAATAAGTCAATGAAGGGATGACTTTGAATGAACCAATAAAAAACGTTTTCTTGGAGACTGTTTAGTGGACATCAGATTAGAGTGTAGTATTTTTTCTTAATTGGCCTACATTTGTCCTCAAAAGTTCTCCCCAAAAAAATTGTTAGTGAGGAAATGTGTTTAATGTTGTATATAAATTACGTGTAACCTGTTATTATAACAAATATCTTAAATAAAAAAAATAATAATAATGTAAACTTCTTGATTACTTTTAGATTGCTTTTGGCCTAACGTTTACCACATTGATTCGAATAGGATAATCTTGTACCATATTGATATAAAAATAAAATATATTCCATTATTTGTCATCAAAAACGTGAAGTAGGCTACATTAAATATAATATTACATTATTTCAGGGTTTCCCAGAAACGGTTTTAATGATAAGCTAGTAGGCTAAATCATAAAAATGTACAAAATAATACACATTAAAGAAGTTGAAAGATTTTTTGTTTACCTGCATGTGACAATTAACCGACATCAGAGAACCATGAATTGAATTTTATTAATATGTTATTATTATTGACTGAATTCTATATTAACATATTAATCTCAGGGGGTACTTCAAGTAAATATATTAGGTCAAAGAGGTTCAGCTGACAAAAAAGTTGAAAATATGAAAAGACATTTACCTTTTAATGTGTTAAAAACAAAAGCCTTCAAAAGACAGTAATACATGTTAAATGAGTGATAATTCAAATAATTAGTGATAAATCAAATAATTCGATATGCAATGTTTGAGAAAACGCTTGTTAAAAGTTAAATGTTTTCTGCAAAACCAGTGATCAAAAACTGTGGGTCTCAGTTTTCAGTAATAGGCCGGTCTGTGTGTGCAATTCCACAAACCCGGAAGACCTTCTGAACGTATATAAGCAGTAGTCTTTTTTTGCAAAGCAAAATTTAAAAGATAAGAAATAGTTACGAGAATCAATTAATTGTGAATAAATTACTGCCATTGTGAGAATAACATGTAATCATGTAATCAACTGTCTGATTACTGAGTATTTTAAAATGTATAATCTAATTACAAGTAGTTCATTTTTGGAATCAGTTTACATAATCCAGATTGCATATAATCAGTTACTACCCAGCACTGTGTGGGTGTATTATTTTCCTTTCATTTCTGGTTTGAAAAGGGTATGCAAACTTGTTTGAATGGTAACATCACCAGAGGTATGTCAAGATTCAATTAAAAGAATTGGTGCTCTGAAAAGGTCTTCTCTTTTTCTAACTGAGGAGGAAAATGTATACAATATACTAACTATTCATTCCTGCTTGGTTGAGATTAAAATATGAAGATGAGGAAAAGCATACATGGTGCTATAATTGTCTCCAATGACTATGCAAACAGTCATATAATGACAAGAGTATAAACAGCTGGTCATAATGTTGTGAAAACAAATACAGTGTTGAATTTCATCATAAGATCCTTAGCTGTTTATAAGCACCAATTTATGCTGTTTAAATCTGATGGATCTTAAGGAACTCCAGCAGGGAGGAGAAGCACATGATTATTTGAATGACAATGAGGTCCACTTTGAAATGGCGAGCACAATAAAGAAACTAAAAGTGAATGTAAACAACAAAATGACTGATTACAACAGCAGTAGTTGCATCAGGCAATGCATACAAGGTATGGCACTTTATTTGTATAATGTGGATATATTCTTCAAAAGTCTGAAAGGGCTGTGGAAAAAAAAAAACATTAGTAAACGATAATATTATTAGACATTATATATTATAATCTATAACATTGTCCTTCAAGTACAAATGTGCCTGCCATCTTTTGCTGTAAAAATATTTAAATGTGCCAAAATATTAACTGTAACATTAATAGACTTACAATGGAAAAATATCAGATAATAATATTGAATTTAACAAGTGTGATGGTTACAATCACCCCCTAAATGAATGGTTGGGACTATAGATGCACTGATACTACATTTCTTAACCGAAACAGATAGCCGATTATTCAGAATGATATCTGCCGATACCGATAACAATAGTTTGATTTTCTTAAGGAAAAAAAATCTTTACCAACTAATGCTGTAAACTATACAGGAAACCCTCTCATTTGGTATTACTATAATATATTAGAGGCCAAACGATTTATTTAACTGCAATTTATTATTACACTGCGAATTTGTGCGCAGGCGATGAGGATGAAGATGATGATGATGAGAATGAGTGAAAATATTTGGATTTGGAGAATGAGTGAAAAACTCTTGCCTGCTGTCTGAACGTAAGTTGTACAGCATCTTTCAATATACCTTCTGATGTTCATACATCTCACTCATCCACGGACAATAGCTTACTTCTGCATTGCAAAAAAAAGGTGGAAAATTGCCCCCGATTTTCCCTACTCATTTAATCACAGTTGTGCTTTGACAAGTTGTTACTAAAAGAGATTCAAATGAATGTATTTGCATCACAGGTGTTGCTCTCCTGCTGCATGTGCAGCTCCGTGAGTTCCAGATTCAAATTTCAAGTTCAGTATTGATACTCTATCAGTGCTTTTTTATTTACATTCAGTGTTAATAAAACAAGGAAGGGCAACTATTTATTATTTTGTACTGTTCTCACACAGGAAAAAAATATGTTTGCCGCTTGTTCAAATTGTTTAAAGGTGCACTATGTAAAAAAGATTTCAGTAAAATATCAAAAAACCACTAGGCCAGTCTTATATATTTTGTTCAGTTGAGTACTTAAAATATCCCAAATGTTCCCAACTATTTGTAAATCGTGAGAAAATTGCTATTTTAACCAAGGACGTGTGAGGGCCTGTCGATGGCGTCAAATCTGCATTCCCTCGGTTTCCGGTTTTATTTTGCAGAAACTCTTTACTCTTACTGCAGTGTGAACAAATGTCATAGCAGCCACCGAGTGAATGCACAGTAACGTCATAACATCATTTTCAACACACTCAGATTTATCTAATATGATAAACAGAGCTGCGTTACCTCATACTCATGGCTGGAAAAAAAGAAATGGCGACTGTGGCATAATAAAAGTCCCACCGGCAACTATGCCATAATAAAGGTCCCGCTGCTCATGAGGCTTGTGTTGCGCTCTTCTTATTAACAATCGCTCCTGCTTCTGCTTCATACTACAGTAAAGTTAATAATCACATCCATGAACATGATTTCTGCCCAAGTCCTATCCCGATTCTTTTCCACCGGCTGTGAGGTGAAGACCACATGTCCCAAGATTCTGCGCTCAAACTTGGTGTCATCAAACTATGCCTTTGTTTTGAATAGGCGACCTCTAGTGGACGTAAAAGTTACATAGTGCAGCTTTAATTAAAATGAGCTAAAGCAACACAATTGCTATACATTTTGATCTATAACTTAATTTGATTGTGTTCAATCCACTTAAATATATATAAAAAATCAAAGTTAACTTAATCCGTTTGTGTTGGGATTACATGAATGATTTGTGTTGCATTAATTGAAACTGGGTGGTGCTTATTAGTTCCCAGCATGCTTTGCATATGGCTGAATCAAGAGAGAGTAAATGTTGAAATTAAGTGTTATTTTATGTGTTTTTGAGCAAGATGAGAAAAAGGGGGAGACTTTGATAGTGTGTAATAGTGTTTAATGTTCAATTATGTTGGAATTAGAACCATTTAAATTACAGTGGGTTACCATTGTAGAGAAGAGTGGAGCATTTGCTTAGGCTGTGGACTGATACAGCTAAGCCCATAACAGCTATGCTGAAGGAGCATTTAATGCTTAGCAGTTAAAATGCTAATGTGCGTTATCGTTAGCTAAAAGTTTGTTAACTAGCTAGTACAGTTGTTGCCTGAATCATTTCAGAGAGCTATATAAAATTCAGACTACTTAATTGGGCCACTTAAAATGACTAATCCATGATGTTGAAGTTACGTGAACAAATTATGTTTGTTTAACTTAATTGATTCATGTGGGACCGATGTACAAGATGAAATCATATAAATCTAACACACTTGTTTTTCAGTGCATATATGATGCATGTTTTTTACTCAAAACAAACAGCAATCTGAAGATCCTTCTGGCATTTGATGGATTATATTGTACCCACCAAACACTAGGAAACAAATGACACTTTTGTTCTCTCGTTGACGTCTTATGCAACAGAATATTTGACAAAATAAATGAAGAATGTTTTATGGCAATGTACTTTAGGTCAGGCTACCTCATATCTGTTGCTTCCTGACAATCGGAGCGACTCAGGCATGGGATTCTTCACAGATGGTTCCCTGTGCAAACAACAGCCAGAGTGTTTGGGTTGGCTATGACAACATCAAGACCTTCCTGGGCACGTAAAGCATCATCACTCTAACAGCTTCCATTATATACTTTCATTAGCTAATAAAATATCAGTAAATGCTGCTTTCAGAGGTACAGTAGTCATCCGTTTTCCTGCTGTCGGTACTTGCTGTGTACAAACAAATCAGTAGACACGTGAGGTTAGGCCCTTCAGGTCTTGCACATAGAGGTAAATCTGTTTTTCTGGAAACTTTACATATTCAGTGGGTGATAAAATGTCATTTTGGGGGTGCTATGGCATGGATAGTGGACACTGATTATGGACCTTTAAAGGTCCCATGGCATGAAATTTTCATTTTATGAGGTTTTTCAACATTAATATGAGTTCCCCTAGCCTGAATATTGTCCCCAAGTGGATAGAAATGTTGATCGGTGTAAACCCGAGTTCTGGCTGTCTCTCTCTGCCTTTGAGAAAATGACAGGCCAGACGAGCCAATCCTGAAGTCTCCTGGTTTGACGTCCAAGCAGGAACGGTTACCTCCCTTTCCTCCGCCCAGAGAATCTGGCACGCCCATGCAAACGCTCGAGAGATCATTCCTTGTGAACGAGTGAATGCTGGCAGTTTCTCAGTGTTTGGATGTACAAATGAAAACAGAAGTCTTTTTTCAGTTCCTTCTGATCTGTGATCAGTAATTTCTGATGTGTAGCTAATTATTTATTATTCGTGCACACAATGCGGCTTCTCTCTCTCCAGACAGAACGGTGTTTTCGTGTTTTCTATCTTGTGAGTCAGTGTTTTTGTACGTCCTCGTCGCGTCTACCGGTTCTAAAATGTGCATACAGTCATGAGTTTCTGCTCAACATCGGCCTCACACACGCCGAAGCTCGGGCTGCACTGGCCGTTGGCCTTCAACATCCCCGACCCCCAGTACTGCATCTGGCCCACAGCGGAGGCACCAAACGCGGCGTGAGATTAAGCAGAAGGGGGGTAAGTTAAGCATGAGCATATTCGGGCTAGCCAGCCTAGCCCCACAATAAACTGGATTACATTCGATTACTGCTGTTGTGTCTTTGTTTGCGCTGTGTACTCAACGCGCGTCACTGACGCTTTTATTTTATTTTAAAAATAATGCTATTATCAACACTTACTTTTAACTCATTCATCTCGACAGCTGTAATGGTACTTTGCATGTGTTACAAAGTTGGTAATAATGATGAAGACGGACTCGGTGTGACTGGGACTCGTGTTTATTCAGACCTCTCAGATACAAACACAATAAACTCACAGCGCTGACTGACAGCGCTCTCATAACTCAGTAGGTACTATAAATAACTTTGTTAGCGATCGCTGAGCTCCGTCTCTGGTACGTTAGTGATGTCCGGTTCGAGAACGATCTTTCTTTTGAACCTGTTCTTTTTAGTGAACCGAATCAGTTCACCAAATCGGACTGAATCGTTCTAGATGTCAGCCAATCACAACAGTGGGCGTTTTTACTGAAGTCTCACAGCAGACACGCCTCTTGAAGCAGGGCATTCAGCCACAGGGCAAACAGCAGTATTGAAAAAATGCCTTTTATTTCTAAATTATGACATTTTATGATGTAAAAGTCATACTAACAATATAAGTACACCTCAGGAAACATTATAAAATAATAGAAAAATGCCATGCCATGGGACCTTTAAGAGATATAAAAACCCTGGAAAGAACAAGCAAAATGTGTGTATTGTCAAAAATGATTGTTTTAGATTTCACATATGGTTCCTGGAGAAAGAAAAAACACACACACATATATATATATATAAAAGTATATATATATGGATGTGAACATTTGGCAATATACTGTTTCCTGAGAATATATCACTTATTTGGAAAAACTCTGATCTAGAAAATTATTATTAAATCATAATGTTCTGCATTATGCAAGTACTTCAACAGAGAGTACCTGAAACCCATATTTGAGTAAAAGTACAGATACCTTACAGCGAAAATGACTCCATAACAAGTTACAAGTCATCAATTCCAATAGAACTCAAATAGAGTATCTGGTTTTAACAGTACTTATGTACTTTACTCATACTCAATGCAGGCTCAATGATGCACATTCCTCAACACCTAAGAGACATGCCAGTGAAAAACAAGAAACAGTTGATTTGTAAAGAGAGAAATCACGTTTATTTTCTAAAATTGAAATAAAACTGAACACCTCAGTATTGCAATGAATCGAAGTCGCCACAACAGCCTTTTAAACGTCTACAAACACTCAAGTCTCAGTTAAACTCAAGTGCTCAAAAAGGGCACAAGTAAACCAATAACCTTCATAACCTATGAAACACCTGTGATTCACAACTACCTGCTAATGCACTTGCATTCGTATAAAGCAGCCTTGATGACAAGTGTGGGTGAGAAAAGGCAAAAAGCACAAGATAAAGGCTGAATCTGAAATATTCCCTAGTCTGTTAATACAGTGCACAGATTGAATGAAAACGAGTGAGTGAATTCAGACAGCTGTTGAGCGTATATCGGCTGTACACTCGTAATTGCGGTGCAATATGGGATAGAATGAGTGCACTTAATGTACATTATGTTTCAGACACCACTACATATGGCTGTCCCTTCAAATAATGCTCTATTTGGGGGTATAGGAGGAGATCTCGGACAAAGCCATCAAATATCACTTCTTTTGTATCAGAAATAAAGTGCTGCAGAAAAAGTTAAATGCCATGCAAAATGCAACAAGTACAAGTACTTATTCAAAACTATAGTCGAGTAAAAGATGCTAATATTGTTGATGTACACAAAGTAGCCAATACATATATTTACTGTAATACTTTACACCACTGATTAACGATATGCATATATGTACCCCATGCATTTTCTTACTCGCTTTTTGTGATAGAAATGTTTGCAATATAAGATGTAGGATCTTTCAGTTGATTGTTTGGTAATTACACCCATATTGATTTGTTTATATATATATAAATGTATTAAATATGAATATTTATTTAATTGATATTAATAAATATGAATATTACCTTTCAATTTGGACATTAAAAACATAAATATTATATTTTCCAATAAGAGCACCTAAAGAGATAAATATAAACATACAAACTTCTCATAAAGAAAAAAAAAGAAAAAACTTAGAATACAATTCAATCAAAGAAAGGGATTCAAATTATATAAATTAAAACATTGAATTGTTCATTAAACTATGGAGGATAGTGTTACATATGTATATATGTACAACTGTTATGCTTATGTTAAACATTTTTTACAACCTAGTAGTGAATTTATTTGAGATTACAAATATATTTGGATCAGATCCGTCTCTCGTACCGTAGCGCTCTCCTCTGTGACACTCCAAGTAAGGACCCCAGTCCTCTGTGGGTGAACAGGCTGTTTTGATACGCTGTATGACAAAATCCAAGAGATCATAATGAATAGTGCATAACTAAAGAATAAAATGCACCACCGATGTACTATGCAAATGTGAGCATTCTGCTTTACCTGCCAGGGGCCTCCGCTAGCTTTGTACACTTTCCAGATTGCAAGAACAGGGATCCAAATAAGGCAAAACGCAGTCATACACCAGCCCAGGGAAATGCCCCAATCTGGGTATGCAACCGAGCCATATGTGGGTGATGTAAACGTATACAAAGACCATACAAGAATAATCTGCATTAAAAAAAAAACAAAAAAAAAAAAAACATTATTTCAAAAACAACATCATCATTAGGTACAATTTATATAAAGGTCTGTATGTTTAAAAATCATATGCATACAGAAAGAACCACTGGGGTGATAAAAAACCAGCAAGCTCTCCACCATAACCAGAAGAGGGAGCTCTTGCCCCCGATCATCATTTCAATGTCCTTGATGAAACGATTTCCACCTGGAATTGTACATCATGCATTTTAGAAAAGAACAGAACAATAATTGAAGAGAGCATATCATTATCACATATTACTAATATATACTAACCATAAAGTATGGATAAACCTAAAACCTCCAGTAATCCAGCAACCAGGAGAATCCATCCAGCACAAAATGTGTCAATTAAATTCACCCAGTATATTCCTGCCTTTGGAAACATAATTGAAAACATTTTAAATGTACAATTGGGTTCATTTTGTAATGGTGAGTTGGTCTCTCAGAAAAAAATGTGAACCTATATTACTAATCAGCACTATTCACTATTTGCCTACCCGAGTGACACACGGCAAGCCGAGCAGAAAAAGAACAATGCAGACCGCTGTCGTAACAAGTCCCCGTTTGGACTTCAGAATTTTGGGATAGGCATCCTGAAGGCAAGTGGTGATAACCTCTGTAGACAGATCATGATTCAAAATCAAATATTTGAGTACTGATTTTCTTGTAATTCTTTATTATAAATCTTTTCTTTACCTATTCCTGCAAACTGGGAGTCCAAGCCAAGGGTAATAAGCATAATGAAGAACAGGATTGACCACAGGGGTGATATGGGCAGCTTAGAGAGAGCATCAGGGTATGCTATGAAGGCCAGTCCAAAACCTAAAACACGAGTTGCAGCTTAGCTTCTTGCCAATAAGGTAAATTAATATTTCATCCAAAGATGATGATCATTTTTACTCTTTCTCATGTTATTCTAAACCTGTACACTCCTAAAAATAAAGGTTCCAAAAGGGGTGTAGAAGAACCATCTTTGGTTCCGTAAAGAACCTTTCTATGGAAGCTTGTTTCCGCCATGGAATAGAAAAAAAAAAAAGGTAATTGCGACGTTTTAGCTTATAATTCAGACTTTTTTAAAATAAAATATCAGAATTGTGAGCTGACTTTTTTTCTCAGAATTGGAGTTTATATCTCACATGGCTTTATGATTTGCAATTATGCATTTATAACTCTCAATTTTTACTTTTTCTTTTTGTACCTTCCGTTCACAAATTCCACCATGTAAATGAAGCCTGACGAAACGAATATGCTATGGTGCAAACGCAACTGGCCTTAAAGGGAATGGGAGATGAGACTTTGATTGGATTATTGCACGTTACACCCAAAACACACCCATGTGTCATTAAGAGACTAGGGACAACCCTTTTGGACCATGCACCATTTTTTCCGTCGTAAAACTAGCAAAAATGGATTTAGACACGCCCTAAGTGCACCTGCGCCATGTGCTTCAGACCATGTGCTCAGATTGTTAAAATAGGGCCCTTTCATTCAAGACTTTAGAACTCACAATTTTGAAGTTATATGTAAACATGCAATTACAAAAGAAAAAATCTGAATTGTGAGATAAAGTCGCAATTACCTTTTGTATTTTTTATTGATTATTATATAAATACCATACCTTTATGAATACCATACCTTTCAGTCAACAGTTCTTAAAAGAACGTCTCGGTTACGTTTGTAACCCTCTTTCCCTGAGGAGGGAACGGAGACGTAACGTTAGTGACTAACGAATTGGGGTTTCGCCTAGAAGCCTATCATCGTTGAGATCTTAGAAAACGCCCAATGGCAGTGCCAATGCCATGGGCATGCGGAATTTGCATACGTAACTCCGCCCCACCGCGTGGGTATATAAGGAAGTATGTGGCAATATCGCATTACGTTTACCTGCTGAGGAGCCAAGACTGGACTCCCGGCTGTGCAGTCAGCGGAGATATGCCATGATGCCTACCCGTAGGGAGGACTTAGAGAGTACACATATGATCCGCTGCGGGTTGCATATGGAAAACTCTGGGGAACCCGCCGAAGGAGGACTTTTAACCCCAGGGTGGTGAAGCCGCCAAGGGAAGACACCTGCTCACTAGGAGACGTATGGAGGAAATACACGTGTGGGGGTCGCCAGAGGGGAACCATGCACACGGGGCACATGGCCGGACACGAGGGTCTGGGCTCGAGAGGGCAGACTTACTGGTGTCGGCGTAAACAGTGCTGGAGGAACTCAGGGCTCCTGTAGAGCTCACCTGAGGAAAATATTGCACGTATCCAGTCCATAGAGTGGAATGGCGAGCAAGCGAAGACACCTGAGCCTAGTCCATTACCGGCCACTAGTAAAGGCGAGTACATAGTCAGACACAGGCTCCACTCGGAGATCATAAAATCTGGCAAATGTGTTAGGTGTCGCCCAGCTTGCAGCTCTGCAGATGTCTGTTAGCGAGGCGCCTTGCGCTAGAGCTCAAGAGGAGGCCACACTCCGAGTGGAGTGGGCCCTAACCCCAAGGGGACATGGTCGACCTTGCTGCTGGTAAGCCAAAACAATAGTGTCCACAATCCAGTGAGACAGCCTTTGCTTTGAGAGAGCTCTTCCCTTCCGCTCTCCACCATAACAGACAAAGAGCTGGTTTGAGGTCCTGAAACACTGCGTCCTGTCTACGTAAGCGCGGAGGGCGCGTACTGGACAGAGCAGTGCCAAGGATGGGTCTGCCTCCTCCAAGGGCAGCGCTTGCAGGTTCACCCCCTGGGGCCTCATTTATAAAACTTTGCGTAGGATTTGCGTCAGAAGTGGCGTACGGATGAAACATAGGACGTGCGTACGCACAGAAATATTCAGATTTATAAAACCGTGCGCACGCACATCCTACGCAGTTTTCCCTTAATAAATCCCAATCAATTCTAAATGTAGCGCAGCTTTTGCGGCTTCATGTCACGCCCATAGTTGCCCATAAATAGTCCGTGAAACGCCCACAAGTTAATATTCATCGATTGCGAAATCATGGCAAACACAGAGAGGAAATAAAAAAAACATAACTTCACTCAATGTGAAGTAGAAGTTATCATTGGCAAGGTTGAAAAGAGAATAAAAATTTTGTTTTGGAGAGCACAGTGTGGGCATTACTAATGCCAAAAAGGCACTTGAGTGGCAAAAGGTTGCAGACGCCATAAATGCTGTAGCCTCACAACCTCGGACCATGGCCGAAATAAAAAAGAAATGGTCGGACATCAAAGTCGAGGCAAAAAAGCGTCTAGCGTTCCATCGCCAGAGTGTGTCCTCATTTTCCAGCAAGTCTTCTTGCTGTGTGAAGATGCGTTCACTCCGAATCCTTCCATTTGCCACATCTTCTAAGAGCGCAAGATCAGCCATTGTGCGTCATTACGCATTGTGATAGGGCATTTTATTTCCATCCATTTAATTGCATCTGACAAGCTACAGATGTCGGTTATAATCTACGTGGAAATGGGAAATAGTTCAGTGCAAATGTAATGTCTTGCAGCTTTCTGAATGGTTGAGACATACGTCATACGTTATTTTATCAAAAATAAAACTAAAGGCATATGCATGAATACCATGATTCCGTAGCTGATGAAGAAATTTTACTATGAAAACAACCTTCCCCAGTGGACAATTAATCTATCTATCTATCTATCTATCTATCTATCTATCTATCTATCTATCTATCTATCTATCTATCTATCTATCTATCTATCTATCTATCTATCTATCTATCTATCTATCTATCTATCTATCTATCTATCTATCTATCTATCTATCTATCTATCTATCTATCTATCTATCTATATATCTATCTATCTATCTATCTATCTATCTATCTATCTATCTATCTATCTATCTATCTATCTATCTATCTCCCTAATTATCTATCTATCTGTCTATCTAATTGCATCTATATCTGCTCCGCCAGACGGACACATTGACGAGAATATCAGTTTTGTAAATTAGCTATTTCGTTCTGTTTACCATATTATTTATGAGGATGAATTGCATAATATGCCAATATTATTGCAGAACATATTTCACTTTTCTTTTTGCAAATATGTGTTAATTTGCATTTCTGTTGTAATTTTCATTTGATTTTGTTTGTTTTGCACTGCAGATCAATCAAACGGGTGTTCGTGTAGGCTGTTAATTGTAAGATTGCTTTGTGAAGTCTTCATGTTATATATAAGAGGCAGTATTGCCATTTCTTTTACACAACGGTCTACAGTTTCACACACTTTCACGTTTCTTCCATCTGCCGACGGTGTCGCCATTTGTCATTTCACCCGTTTTTGTGCGTAAGCCTGGGTCAGAGCACATTTTCCCGTCAAGTTTGCTTTTTATAAATACCAATTATTGCGTAGAGAGCGGCGTACGCCTTCTTTTGTGCGTACGCAACGTTTATAAATAAGGCCCCTGGTCTCTGAACGGAGTGGTGGGAACCTTGGGCACATATCCGGGGCTTCATTAACCGAAAATGCCTGCAGGTCCTCCACCCTCTTGATGGAGGCCAATGCGGTCAGGAGAGCTGTCTTCATAGACAAGAACTTAAGATCGACTGACCGCATCTAAGACTACTGAGAGGTCCCAAGAGGGTACGAGGGGAGAGCGAGGAGGATTTAGTCTCCTCAGCAACCTGATGACAAGGTCGTGCTGACTTACTTTCTTGTTCTCCAAGAGGTCGTGGTGGGCAGATATAGCGGCCACATATAATTTAAGGGTGGAGGTAGACAGCCTTCGCTCCAACCCTTCCTGGAGAAACGAGAGCACAGACCCGATCGGGCATTTCCAGGTGTCTTCTTGCCAGGAAGAACACCAGGTGATGAAGAGGTTCCACTTCAGCACATAGGCGTGTCGAGTAGACTCGGCCCTAGCGGAAGTGATGGTTGCCACCACCGGAGGTGGTAGGGTACTCAAACCTGCTGCGTCCCATCCAGGAGCTACACATGGAGGTTCCAAAGATCGGGATGCGGGTGCCAAAGTGTGCCCCGTCTCTGAGTGAGGAGGTATTGTCTATTGTCTATTGAAGCGTTCTCATATGATGCAATCCGAGCGGCGTTACCACGGCTGCAGATGCCATATGTCCCAGGAGCCTCTGAAATAACTTCAGTGGAACCGCGCTCTTGCTCTCGATTTGACGGAGGCAAGTCAGCAGTGACTGCGCATGCTCGCTCGAAAGCTGTGCGAACATGGCGACCGAGTCGATGTCCATACCATGAAAAGAGATCCTCTGCGCTGGGCAGAGTTTGCTCTTCTCCCAGTTGACCCGAAGGCCCAGACGGGCTAAGTGTTGGAGCACTAGATCTCTGTATTCGCACACCTGCGCTCGAGAGTGGCCCAGTATGAGCCAGTCGTCGAGTTCAGGATGCGAACCCCGTGCTGCCTGAGTGGCGCAAGGGCTGCCTCGACAATCTTGGTGAAGACGCGAGGGGACAGAGATAGCCCGAATGGGAGGACCGCGTACTGATATGAAATCCTACTGGATGGAGACATGGAAGTAGGCGTCCTTCAGGTCGATCGCTGCAAACCAATCGGCTGGACGAACGCATTCGAAAAGGCATTTCGCTGTCAACATCCTGAACGGAAGCCTGTGAAGGGATCGGTTCAGGACGCGCAGGTCCAGGATTGGTCGTAACCCACCGGTTTTCTTGGGTACAATGAAGTAGGGGCTGTAGAAGCCGGACTTCATCTCGGCTGGAGGGACAGGCTCGATCGCACCCTTCACCAGCAGGGTGGCAACCTCCGCACGCATGACGGGAGCGTTGGCCCCGACCATGGTATGGCGGACTCCCCTGAAGCAGGGAGGAGTCTGCGCGAACTGAATCGCATAGCCGAGCCTGATGGTCCTCGTGACCCAGCGGGACAGCCCCGGAAGCTGAAGCCAGTCTCCCAGGAACTGCACCAGCAGGGTCATTCGGACCACAGACATACCCAGGGTGGGGCAGCAAGGCAGCGTTACCAGCCCGGACGTGGGAGGCGTAGCGTCCCGGTGTGGGGGCACGGTTAACAGCTGCGTCCTGACAGAGGAGATCAGGGAAGGACACGCAGTCCACTGGGGTCTGCTCTTAGAGGAGGCTGGCGACAGAGAGGGATGCAAGTGGCGGGACCCGGGGGTGGCGCATACTGTCATCACCGGTCTCTGGCTGCTCAGGGATGGGGTTGTCATTTCTTTCTTTAAACACAATGGGGTGCTGCTGACCAGTTGAACAAAAGATTCTCCCCCGGCCCTCCACCGGGGGAAGGAGTGGCCCTGCTGCCATCTCCTGGAAAGAATTGCCCATCCCTGAGCTGTCCGCGTCAGGAGCACCGCTTAGCCTGGCTTTTTTTCGCGGGCTACAGGGCTGGAACGGACTGGGGAGCCTTCCTGCGGCTTCCTCTGCGGGAGAGGGAGCCGCGGGAGGGCACCCTCGGCAGCGAGCAGGCTGAGGCAACTGCGCGGGCAGCTGGGTGGAGGCAGCAGCTGACCCCCGGGCAGTATGTGTTTTATGGCCTCAGTCTGCTTCTGGGCGGCTGAGAACTGTTGGGCAAAGCTCTCAACCGTGCCGCTGAATAGCCCATCCTGGGATATGGGAGCATCGAGGAACCGGGTCCGCTCGCCGTCACGCATATCAGCCAGGGTGAGCCATAGATGTCTCTCCTGGACCACAGCTGTGGACATCACCTGGCCCAGGGAGCGTGCGGTCACCTTCGTGGCGGCACGCAACTCATCCCGAGTCCCGGGTTAGCTCCACCCTCGTGCAAGTCGCACAGCAACTTGGCCTGGTAGGCCTGAAGAGTTGCCATGGCATGAAAAGAAGCGGTGTCCTGCCCCGCAGCTCTATAGGTCTTCGCCACCAGAGACGACGAAAACCTACAGGCTTTGGAGGGGTGCTTTGGGTCACCACGCCAGGTCGAAACACTCTGCGGACACAGATGCATCGCAACAGAGCGTTCGACTGGGGGGACCCGAGTGTACCCTTTAGCCGCCGCTCCATCGAGGGCGGAGAAGGTGGAGGAGGTCGCCGAATGGTCGCGGGAAGACAACAGGTTCTTCCAGGACCGCGCAATCTCCTCATGCACTTCCGGGAAGAAAGGAATTGGAGGGGTGGCCGGACGGGTGTCCTGACGCGCCGCCCCCCAAAAACCAATCGTCCAACCGTGAGTGCTCAGGTCGGGGCGGAGGGTTCCACTCCAACCCAAGCGCTGCGGCTGCCCGGGAGAGCATGGCTGTCAACTCTGAGTCCGACTCGGGCAATGCTGGCACACCCGAAGGCGGCAGCACAGCCGAATCATCATCCTCAGATGACTCCAGCCCACCTTGCGATGCGGCGATCGACATCTCCTCTTCTTCCGCGGCGCCAAACGAGACAATCGGGACAGCAGGAGCCTGAACGCACAGCGGGTTCGGTACATAAGAGGGGGGTGTGGGCCGAGGCATGAGCGTCGGCGCTTGATTACACACGTCACCCTCAGATCACCCTGGCCACCAGCCAAAGTGCCGCCTCTCGTGGAGGCCGCAGATTGGGGTGTGGCAGAGGGGACTCTCGCTCCGGCATCGCACGGAGTTCACGGAGTCTTGATCGTAACACCGAGATGGCCATGTTCCCGCAGTGGGAACATGAGTCATCCACGAGCACTGCCTGAGCGTGCTGAAAGCCCAAACACGTCAAACAGCGATCGTGCCCATCAGAAGGCGGAAGAGACCGACTGCACCCAGAAGTACATGGACGAGACATCCTGAAAAGGATGTGCCACGTGTAAGCTCTTTTTGTGGGAGGAAAACCTCGCAGTCGATGCCGAAGCACCCAGGGAAACACACACCAGCTGGATACAGATCACTGCACAGATCAGCAGGCAGGAAGTATGCGATCACTGGAACGTGCCGTCACACCAACACCGACTGGAAGGCTCCTCGTCTCGAAGACGCTGACAGAGTCTCAGAAGGCTTGTGAGGAGTGAAGAGGTAGGTACTCTTGGCTCCGAAGCAGAAACGTAATGCGATATTGCTACGTACTTCCTTATATACCCGCGCGGTGTGGCGGAGTTACGTATGTAAATTCCGCATGCCCATGGCATTGGCACTGCCATTGGGCGTTTTCTAAGATCACAAATATGATAGGCTTCTAAGCGAAACCCCCATTCGTTAGTCACTAACGTTACGTCGTAGTGACTGAACGAAAGGGAACCATTTTTTCTTAGTGTGTAGAACATTTTATAAGCTAAAGAAACTTTTTGTCACCTATAAAGAACTTTTTGTGCATTGAAAATGTTCTATGGATGTTAATGATTCTTAACGGAACCATAGATGCCAATAAAGAAACTTTATTTTTAAGAGTTGATGTTTTTTAACTGTTGTTGTTTAACTGTAAAAGTTAAAAGTTAACAGGAAAAAGTGGGTTTGAAACAACATGAGTAAATCATGCTAGAATTTTAGAAAGAGAAATTGCTTAAACTATGGCTTTCATGACCACATTACTAATTGTATTATTTATTTTGTATTAAAATAATGAAATTGTTTAGCAAATACACACTTTTGATGACTTGTTTTTGATTTCTGAAAAATTTAAAACAACACATTTCAGATCTTACCTGCATTTGCGACTTCTGACACTGGTCTTTGGTAGACATGCGCCATGTGTCCGAGGATAGAAAAGATGGCGAAGCCGGCAAAGACACTGGTGCCACAGTTTGTAACACACACAATAATAGAGTCTTGGTAGCAGTTGTTGTAAAACTTGTTGTAAGAGGACAGAGCCATCAAACCACCCCAGGCAATTGAGAGAGAAAAGAAGATCTGAGTAGCTGCATCCTTCCAAACCTACGATAAAAACATGCTACATTAGCTGTCTGATTTACAGTATGTGTATTCCGGTACAGTTAGACCATTGTGTTTAGATCTTTACAGACCTCAGCATCAGCCAGTTTGGTGAGGTTGGACTTTGAACCAATGTAGAACTCAATGCCGTCTTTCGCTCCCTCCAGAGTTGCACCACGAATTAGCAAGATAAAAAGGACGAGGTAAGGGAAAGTAGCTGTGAAATACACCACCTGTAACATATTATTTATGTTCAATTGAATCCAAAATCGCTTGCCATCTCAATACAATTTATTGTACAGATACAACTTAATGTTTCTGGGGTGAAGCACTAACCTTCCCAGAGGACTTGATTCCTTTGAAGAGAGCTGCTCCGACTAGTATCCAGGCGAGCAGCAGGCAGAGGGCCAGTTGCCATACCACCGGCCCCGTCTCATTCATACTGCTAGTGCGCTGAAGAGCCACCTCACTGAAGAAAAATTATTCAGGCAGAAAATGTTCAATCCAAAAACATGAAAGGAAAAACACACAAACATGACAAAAATAATAAAAAAAAATGCAGAGAAAAAACCCAGTTGCATGCAATGCATGAATGAGCACTGATTGTACTGTGTCTTGTACTTCATGGCTTCATGGTCTTGTACTTCATCTTGTAGATCATGGTTGTTTGACAAAGGTTTTATTTTCTACATGTAACTTCTGAAAGTTTGCCCTTGTGACTTGAACCCATTGAATCATTCAAGACTGATGATTAAAACCGATTAATTGCCATTAAACCGACTGATGATTAATGGTGCAGATAATTGTTTTTGTTTTTAGTTTTATCAGAAAATTGTTTTTTTTTTAAATGTACTGTATATTTGAGTTATTTCAATGTTAGTTATTAGATATCTTTATGGTCTTTTTTTTGAAAGAAGTCTCTCATGCTCACCAAGGACGCATTTATTTGTATTAAACAGTAGTATTGTGGAATATTTTTTAACAAAAACTTAAACAAAAATATTAAAATATCTTTTTTCCATTTGAATACATTTTAAAATGTATTTTTCAAGTAAAATTTTCAGCAGCGGTCACTCCAGTCTTCATATGATCCTTCAGAAATAATTCTGATTTGGTGCTCAGGAAACATTTCTTATTATTATCAAAGTTATCAAAACAGCTGAGCTGTTTTTTTGTGAAAACCATATGCTTCTTTGAAAAAAAAATTATACTTTCGTAATGTTATAAATGTCTTCACTGCATCCTTGCTGAAAAAAGTATACAATTATTAAAATACTGTAAATGATTTTAAGATCTGCTGAGTGGTGTTAGGTTTAAAACAAACATTTTACACATTTTTATCTTTTGTGTTTGTTGCTTCCATCTTAAAACTACTGCCTTGTAAACATCAAAAGGCAAGATAAAACACCTAAACTTCCTGTTTTAACAGTAAATACTTCTTACTTCCTAAGAACAGGAAACAACAAGAAAAACCTCCTTCTCCCCCAAAACCTGACACAACCCAAAACAATACTTTAGTCACAAACTTAGAATATACTTTGTGATAGTAAACATGTCTGTGTTTTATCCAAGAACTTGGGAAGAACTGAAAACCGTGCCAACAAACTCTGGTTTCACTGACAAGCAGGTATTGTATAAAAACAAAAGTCAACTTACTCCCAGAATTTCTCGCTGAGGCTCTGGCCTGCTGAGAATTCATTCTGGCAGGTTTGATTCTCAGCAGTCACATTCAGTGCTGCAACAGAAACATTGTACGCTGCTGAAATAACAATGTCTAAACATCAATTTACTGCACCATTATTCTTTTGTACAGTATCTTGATAAATAAATACTTTGAATATGCAAGACAGGAGTTAGATCTAAGTAGTTATAGTTATAAGCTCTTATCATTAAAGGCGTAGTTCACTTTAAAATGAAAATTACCCCATGAGTTGCTAACCTTCAAGCCATCCTAGGTGTATATGACTCTTTATAATGGCAGTGATGGGATCCATTGAGTTTGAAGCTCAAAAAAGTGCATCCGTCCATCCACCCACCGGGGGGTTAATAAAGGTCTTCTGAAGCGAATCGATGGGGTTTTGTGAGAACAATTTCATAAAACGTCATAAAGTAAAATATCTAGCTTCTGCCAGACCGCCTTCTGTATTCAGCTTACAAAGAAAGTGTAACGCCCAACGCATTTCAAATCGCTTACACTACGTTATAGAGATACGTCATGCCAGTTATGCTTTTTCCGTAAGCTGAATACGGAAGGTGATCTGGTGGAAGCTAGATATTTTACTTTACTCAAGTTTTAAATATGGATCATTTACTTACAAAACCCCATTGGGTGGAGTAAGTTTATGATGATGGATGCACTATTTTAAGCTTCAAACTCAATGGACACCCATCACATTATAAAGCTGGGAAGCATCAAGATATTTATTAATATAATTCCAATTGTGTTATAAAGAAAGTCATATACACCTAGGATGGCTTGAGGGTGAGTAAATTGTGGGGTAATTTTCATTTTAAAGTGAACTAATCCTTTAAGCACAGAGCTGTAGGGAAGTTCCCATCAGAGAAATTTGTGTGAAAAGCAAATTTCCCTCAAAAAGCCAGTTCATCTGGAAAAATCCAAATACTTTCATTATCTGAGCAAAAAGTCTTGGTATGTCTGACACAGCAACATGGGCCTCTTTAGAAGAGAAGCAGTGTACACAACAGACCTGTTGAGCTGCAGTTCTTGACACTCCAGGGGAGAGGATATTGAAAAGATGCAAAAAGGTAGTAGATACTGTATGCAATGATCACATTATAGTAGATTGCCACAAAAGTGCTAACCAGCATCATTGTGATCCCAACACCTACAAAAGATCACATAAAAAGATACATTTAAGGTATTATTGAGACATTTGAATCCATTTGTTTAAATAAGCATAAACTTGATTTGCATAACCTCCTTAAACATTAATATAAAGGTCCTGAGGGCAAATTTAAGTATGCAATCTGCATGTTAACTGTGTCTGCAAAGTATTTGTCCTCGGCATGTCTCAAGGTTGGTTTAATACATGTACAAATTAGCCCTGAGGCATTTACCACATTAGTGGACCTCAAAATATGGTAAAAGTCAATCTGAATCCTTGATGTAGCTTCTGTATCTTCCAACTTTAATGGAATAGTTCACCCAAAAATGAAAGTTCTGTCATCATTTAGAAGATATTTTGAAGAATATAGGTAACTAAACAATTGATGACACCATTGACTTCCATCGTTTCACGAGTTCACACTTACATATAATTTATGGAGAGAAGTTTAACTGCGTATTTGGCGTGCTGTCCGGGGGAGGGCTTCGAGCTCGGAATTTGGCCCGAACCCAGAGTACCCCCGTATATGAAAGTGGCTGATAAAATAAAAGTGTGGAGAAGGGGTGGTGGAGGGATGCTAGAAACTGTCAATGAATGGAGGTAAGACTGCTGCGTGTATATATATACCTCTTACTGTTGATTAGCTGAGTGCTCTCCACCTGTGTCAATTATCTGACGTGCTCCTCCCGAACTATGTTTATAAAACATTATTTCACGAGTTCACACTTACATATAATTTATGGAGAGAAGTTTAACTGCGTATTTGGCGTGCTGTCCGGGGGAGGGCTTCGAGCTCGGAATTTGGCCCGAACCCAGAGTACCCCCCAAAAATGTTAAAGCATAGGACAGCCGCCTGGCTAAATACCCCCCAAAAACAGAGCTTTGGCGGGCTGGCATTTGAGAAAGGCCTGGTTGTTTGACCGGTAGGCCCCTGAGGGTGGTTGTGGCGCATCGTGCCGGGGGATTGCCTGCAAGAGAAAACGGGAAAAAAGGAAATATGGGAGAGGCAACAATATTAAAAACATTATTAAACACTTCCTTACTGCGTGGAAACTTCTTACTCTGCGTGGAAACATCAACTCTTTGTACTGCGTGGAAACTTTCCGCTCTTTCGTACTGCGTGGAAACTTTCCGCTCTTTCGTACTGTGTGGAAACTTTCCACTCTTTCATACTGCGAGGAACTTCCTCTCTTTCGTGCTGCGTGGAAACTTTCCACTCTTTCATGCTGCGTGGAAACTTTCCACTCTTTCATACTGCGAGGAACTTCCTCTCTTTCATACTGCGAGGAACTTCCTCTCTTTCATACTGCGAGGAACTTCCTCTCTTTCATACTGCGTGGAAACTTTCCACTCTTTCATACTGCGAGGAACTTCCTCTCTTTCATACTGCGAGGAACTTCCTCTCTTTCATACTGCGAGGAACTTCCTCTCTTTCATACTGCGAGGAACTTCCTCTCTTTCATACTGCGTGGAAACTTTCCACTCTTTCATACTGCGAGGAACTTCCTCTCTTTCATACTGCGAGGAACTTCCTCTCTTTCATACTGCGTGGAAACTTTCCACTCTTTCATACTGCGAGGAACTTCCTCTCTTTCATACTGCGAGGAACTTCCTCTCTTTCATACTGCGTGGAAACTTTCCACTCTTTCATACTGCGAGGAACTTCCTCTCTTTCATACTGTGAGGAACTTCCTCTCTTTCATACTGCGTGGAAACTTTCCACTCTTTCGTACTGCGAGGAACTTCCTCTCTTTCATACTGCGTGGAAACTTTCCACTCTTTCGTGCTGCGAGGAACTTCCTCTCTTTCATACTGCGTGGAAACTTTCCACTCTTTCGTACTGCGAGGAACTTCCTCTCTTTCATACTGCGTGGAAACTTTCCACTCTTTCGTACTGCGAGGAACTTCCTCTCTTTCATGCTGCGTGGAAACTTTCCACTCTTTCGTACTGCGAGGAACTTCCTCTCTTTCATACTGCGTGGAAACTTTCCACTCTTTCGTACTGCGAGGAACTTCCTCTCTTTCATACTGCGTGGAAACTTTCCACTCTTTCATACTGCGAGGAACTTCCTCTCTTTCATACTGCGTGGAAACTTTCCACTCTTTCGTACTGCGAGGAACTTCCTCTCTTTCATACTGCGTGGAAACTTTCCACTCTTTCGTACTGCGAGGAACTTTCTCTCTTTCATACTGCGTGGAAACTTTCCACTCTTTCGTACTGCGTGGAAACTTTCCACTCTTTCATCCTGCGAGGAACTTCCTCTCTTACATACTGCGTGGAACTTCCACTCTTACGGATGGCGTGGAAATGTTCCACTCTTTCAAGCTGTGAGGAACTTCCCCCTGTGCTGCGTCCATGGAAACTTTCCATTTCTTACTGGAGCCTGAGAACATAAGGAAGAAAATGTGAGTGTTTGATCGGGATATTCTCACTGTGTACTAGTCAATAAGGGTTTGGTGAGCTTTTTTGATGTGGAACCGATTGGTCCTGATATAGCTTTGGAAAGCGTCGGAAGACCATCTCCCGAGAGCTTGGATCTGCTGTTGGGAGAGGCCTTTTTGGGCTGCTGAGGTTGCTGCCCCAATGCGGAAGGAGTGACTTGAAAAGTTCTTTGCTGGGACCCCTGATAGTTGGAGAACGGATTTGAGGTGTTTCTGGAACCAAAAGCGAGTCGCGGGTTTGTTGGATTCGTCTAGAAAAAGGGGTTCCAGGGAAGATTTAGCCTGAGATTTCCTCCATTGAAGATAAGCCAGTACTGACTGGTATGGCTGGATTGGAGATGGGAGATTGAAGATATAGATAAAATGACCTTTTTTTTGTTTGGTCGGTCTTACTTTGCTTAATCAGATATGAGATTGTTTCCTCGTCTAGAACTGATAAGTCTGCAATGGTGGGGTGGATTTTTGGATCGAATTTGGAAGTGGTGGTGAGTTCCGAGCATCTAAGAAAACCAAAAAAGGCTAGGATGAACATGGCATCGAGTGTTCGTGCGGTATTAGGGGGCTGGTAGCCTGAGCGGAGAGCGTGGATACATTTGGTGAGGATGTCCAGAGTTATAGGTTGTCTGGAGTCGGTACGGGTGGGCTGGGTTTTTTGAATACCTTTGATCAGAAGGGATGTTTGTGAATTACTTATCTCCTGAGAAGGAGCACCGTAGATCAGTTTGTGGAAAAAATGAATGCCGCTTAGGTAGCCTTTGATGGACCCTACGTGAAGACTCTTAATGGTATTGAGGTAGGAAATAAACGAGGTGACGGAAAGGAGAGAAAAATCGGGGAACTGCATATTATAGGAGATGTGGAATGCTCTAAAGTTTCTCCAAGCGGTCAGGTAGGATTGAAGTGTCCTTGGAGAAACTGCTTGGAGGATGGTGTCGCGAGATACGTCAAGGAGATGTTTTAAAGGGTGGTTTACGGGAATATCAGTTCCGAATAGGGAGGTACTGGAGTTGGGAATTGGTCCGCCTCTGGAGCCAACGTCCTGAATTTCTGCTAGGATCTGTGCGCGGATGTTTTGCGACACTGGAGGTGGTTCCATGGCGAGGGCGTTGGACGGCACGGGCATCTGGGTTGCTGAAAACAGAGAATATTGAGTTTTAGGTTGCAACAGAGAGCCGGGAATGTTGTAAGCCGGGGCTGTGAATGGAGGCTGCGGCCTCGCGCTTGTATTGCCCTCTGTGGCGTGGCATGAAAAGGGAGCTGTAGGACAGAAAGGAAAAGGTTGAAATGAGGTGTGGGCTTGAACTGCGAGCGGCGGTAGGCTCGCGGTTGTTTGCCCTGCTGGAGCTGCAGACCACTGGACCTGGGCGGGGTTATAACCTGCTGGAAAAAATGGTTGAGCTGATTGGGCCTGTTGTGCTAGCGGAGGTAGCATTGCGCTAGCGTCTGCAACGGGAGCCATCGGTCCCTGAAAGGAATAAGGGTTAGAAACAAGAGGAGCATAGAACTGGGAAACAGTGGGGAGGCCGCTGGGCCCAGCTGTATTCGGCGCTGCAGTGGCAGAAGTCGTGGAGAAAGGCCGATCTGCATCTGGCGGTGGGAGAGGACTAGCCCCTGCGGAATCTGGAGCGCGGCCCAGGCTCGCTGAAGGCCTGTTGATGCGGCTCGATTGGCGACGCCGGCCGGATCTTGTGCAGGGAGATATTGGTGTTACCGGGAGAGGCGAACTTTGAGCCATGCTGGGTTGGCTTCGCCTACGGGCCGTCCTAGGAGCTGGTGACGAGCTTGGAGAGAGGTTAGTGGGATGCAGAGTTACATAGAGCTCATACAGCTCCGCTTTATTTAGTTTGCGTGAAGCCTGTATGTCTGCATTCCCCAGAGCTTGCCTCAAGCCAGCTACCGTCCATTTCCCGATAGGAGGAATTGTCGGGACGGTCGAGCGGTAGGAAGAGGCTGGGGAGGAAGCTGTAAATCTTGCCGGAGGTGGTGAAGGCTGACCTCGGCGTCGGGGCGAGTGCAGGCTCGTTCGAGCAGGCGTGCGACCGCGCCCGGAAGCCTGGGGCTCGAGTTGGATGACCGGCGTCGGGTTGATGGTATTGGTGCCGGCGGAATGTGGCGGCGGATCCCTGGGGATGTCGCTTTCATCGTTGGAACGAGGGCTTTGACGCTGTGACATTTTGCTAGAAACTGTCAATGAATGGAGGTAAGACTGCTGCGTGTATATATATACCTCTTACTGTTGATTAGCTGAGTGCTCTCCACCTGTGTCAATTATCTGACGTGCTCCTCCCGAACTATGTTTATAAAACATTATATGGGGAAAAAATATCGTAATACTTTGATTACTGACATTCTTCTAAATATTTTCTTTTGTGTTCAGCATAAGAAAGACATTCATACAGATTTGGAACACCTTGAGGGTGAGTAAATGATGACAGAATTTTATTTTTGGGTGAACTATCCCTTTATGTTAGAATTTAAAATGCTCATATGTTACCTTGCAGTATAGGCACAGCTTTCCACACATTGATGGGTCCTTGGCTGCAGAATTGTCCAAAAGAGCTCTCCATGAAGAACAAGGGAAGGCCAGCAACAGCTAACATGATAGTGTAGGGGATGAGGAAAGCCCCTAGAAATGTAAAGGAGATGCAGTATTCAAAACAGAGAGAAATGTTCTTAAAAATTATTTTGTGCTCATATAATAAATGCTCCTGGGCAGGTAGATTTGTAGTAGTCTGTGAGTTATGAAGGAAATGAAAAATATACAATCTCGCTTAGTTTTACATTTTGCCCCTCTATTATGCAGTACTTAAGACATTTAATTTCATTTATCATGCACTGATTATGAAAAATCATCTCAAAAAAATCTTTACCTCCCCCATGTTTGTAAGCCAAGTAGGGAAATCTCCATACATTTCCAAGACCAACTGCATAGCCGATCATAGACAGCATGTACTCCCGTTTGCTACTCCAATTACCCCTGTCAGTGTTCTCATCTTCCTGCCCAACATGAGGATCCGAGTTGTTGTATCCATCTTTATCCTGCAAATAAATAAATAAAACTCATTACTCAAAAATCTTCAGTTGGTCTTGCTTTACAATTTTTGTCTAAAAAAAACCTTTTCAATTTGTTATCGTTATCAAAACATGCTAATAAATACGTGAATAACTTGTTTGCTTCTTACCTTCTCAACTGCAACAGAGTTTTTGAAAAGTATTCCTGTAATGTTGTTCAAGCCGTATTTCCTCATGCTTCAGCACAGTCTCAAGAGCGAAAGTGATGGATACACCTGACCGAGTGAACTTGAGGAAAAACTGTACATGGTAGTCTTATATAGGTGACATACACCCCTCCCCACTCCATTTTTACATGACAAAACATCACATTTGGTGTGTTCAGCACAGTTCAGTACACATTACTGATTATAATCTCGTCTGATGGAAACATTGAACTTTAAATCAATATTTTACATTTCACATTGATTTATTCATAGAAAGTTGTTTGGAAGAGTTAAATATGCTTGAGTGTGTAAATATATAGTAATATTATACAGTCAGTGTGGTTTTTTTACATAGGAAGAACTGGACTAATTTTAGTGATGACTAGGTATCAGTCATTTGATACATTTCCAAGTGTCAGAATAAACTACTAATCACTGTAAACCAAGGCCCCTGGTAAACTACACTTACTCCCTCAGAAAGGGTGTTTCACAGTCCCCCTCCGTCATAACAGCATGAACGTCACCTGTTCATGATTCAACAAGAAAATAAAAAACCCACAAGGTTTAGATATGCATGACATTCATATTTATTCAGCGAGTATCACTTTTCAATGAAATTTTATTGGTAAACATTTAGGCGAGGCTGAGCTATTCAGGGAATGTCAGGGAAGCAAAATTGCTGTTATTAATATAAAACGTTTTATATGAAGTTAGTTTAACAGAGCGATAGTTATTATTTATTTCAACACCATAGACAAATACAGCAATCAAAGCTTGATTGTGTTTTGATTGTTTCCCAATCCTTAAATTTATAATAAGGAAATGTATCATAAGAAGGCACACAAAAAGATTCCAGGAATGATCCCTGTTTTTTTGTCTCCCAAATCAAGTTAAAGCGCAGATTCTAAAACCATTATTGACATTCCACAGACCCTCAATGGCTGGACAACTGAGGGATGGAGAGCAAACATAAGATCTTTGTATCAAGCACAGCCCTGAAATAATCAGGCAACTTATTAACTCGACACCCTCAACATTTACAGGTTTGAACATCTCGCCACCTGCATTTAAGCTTGCATTTAACTCGCTGTCATTTTGTTAAGCGTCAGATTATAGTATGGTTTGTGAGCCATTTGTGAGATAGGTCATGCGTTGTCTGCCGCAGCATGATGTTATTGCCCAGAAGTGTTTTGACTGCCATTAAAGTGCTTATCAGGTAATTACAGGTAAAAGAAACAAACACCCCCTTAAAGACTGTTTCAGAGGAACCATGTTATTATTAAGAGGTTCAAATAAAGTCACTGGAATGAGAGTGAGCACCCACCAACAAAAAGTGCTTATGGTCAGAAGGGCATTTATATATATTAGTATTAAAAATCAGTTCATTTGACAAAAGTGTTTAGTGAGCCATGGAAGGTATATCTCATGTTATGGACTTTTTTTGAGTTTACTATATCTAACAAGTCATTAGTTGTATGACAGTATCTTGCTGGTGAGTTTCTAATACGAAGAAAGTAAGCTATACTCTAAAAATAGTTTGCATTCAGGGTGTTTTTGATCATGGTCTTGGGATCACAAAATATTACAAATAGATTGTAATGGACTACTCCCTATTACACTTACTAAAGTCACAATATGATGTCATTGTCCTATTGTCACAAACACATGGTGACTCAAACGAAACAACATCATTAACCTCAAAACATTCTCAAATCTGTGTAATGTGACAATAATTCCCAATGACCTGCAGGCTAGTAACACAGGACTTGCAAATTGAATGACATTAATATGTGACTGATTCATGGCATAAAGCACAACAGCCACATTCTCCTAACTGTCATTTTTCTTTGAAGGTTACTTCCTTGATTCGGGCCTAAATCTGTCTAAATGTTCAGCATGCAGGAATACTCCATCAACATTTCAAATATGTGTCAATATACAATTAAGTTTAATAGCAATAAATTGACATTTAAAAATGAATAAGAAAAAAATCTATTAATGGGATAGTTCACACAAAAATGAAAATTAGCCCATGATTTACTCACCCTCAAGTCATCCTAGGTGTATATGACATTCTTCTTTCAGACAAATAAAATCAGAGTTATATAAAAAAGTCCTGGCTAATCCAAGCTTTATAATAGCAGTAATAGTTGCTCTGTTTTTGAAGTCCATAAAAAATGCATCTGTCCGTCAAATAACGTGCTCCACGCAGCTCTGGGGTGTTAATAAACCACCACCGCCTTCTGAAGCTAATCGATGCGATAAAGTAAAGTTTTGGCCAACCGCTTTCCATATTCAATTTATGGAAAAAGTGTTGAACTTTCAACACTTTTCCACGGAAGGCGATCGGCTGGAACTGTATTTTATAAAGTTTTAAATATGGATATTTTTCTTACACAAACGCTTCAGAAGGCCTTTATTAACCCCCCGGAGCCGTGTGGAGCACGTTATTCGACGGACAGGTGCAGAACTTTTTAAATATTTATTAATATTATATTTAAAATGTCATATACACCTAGGATGACTTGAGGGTGAGTAAATCATGGGCTGATTTTCATTTTTGGGTGAACTATCCCTTTAAATGAGTGTTGAACTTGAATGGTGTCTTAAGGGTAACATAATACTAAGGGCCCTATTTTAACATTCTAAGTGCATGGTCTGAAGCACATGGCTCAAGTGCAATTAGGGCATGTCCAAATCCACTTTTGCTAGTTTAATGATGGAAAAAACAGTCGGCGCGCCAGGCACATGGTCTAAAAGGGTTGTACCTAGTCTCTTAATGAGTCATGGCTGTGTTTTGGGCATAACGTAAACCAATCAGAGTCTCATATCCCATTCCCTTTAAAAGCCAATTGTGCTTGCTCCATGGCATATTTGTTATTTACATGGTGGAATTTGCAAACGGAAGGACTGAATGCTTCTTCAAAGAGGATTCTTTTTATTTTTAATATTTAAAAATGTGTGTGTGCTGCTGCCCGGTGTGTGTAATAAGCAGTGTAAACGCGTTGTGCACCCACCTATAGGCACATATTACTAATGCAACCTTTAAATAACACAAAAAATACTATGGCATTGACTTTAGGCCAGGTTTTTGTTGGTCAATGGCACAGTCTTTTTCAGGTGCCTCAAAATAGCAACACGCCAACAATGCGCCTGAACACACCTTGTTTTCAGACCAGCACGCCCATGGCCGAACAGATGGGTGTGAGTGCATTTGCTATTTAAACAACCTGCTGCTGGATGTGAAAATGAAAACTGCGTCAGGCTGTAGCTAGCAAAAAACACTTGCGTGGTGTTGCATTGCGTCGGGTGTATGATAGACTAAGTAAATTAGCAGTTTGTGTGCTGCGATTTATTCAACAGAAATGTGGTTTTACATTAATATCAGGTTTGGACAGACCATATTAGGCCAATATAGATATTAAGATATGAAAGTTGGCACAGAGAACTAATGAAATACGATTTGTTTGCATATGTATTATATTCACATAAAATAATTTAAAACATCATAATATGTTTTATTGAGTCACACGAAAGGTCTACAAGCATGTTTAAACAGCAGGACAATATATAGGACATTTCACATGCAATATATTTGCTCTTAAAACAACAAGTAAAGTTTTTTCTTTCCCCTCGTTCAGATGTGAACAGGGGAGAGATTACTGATTTAAAATGTTTTCCTTTTCTTATGATTATATCATATCAGATAACACATTATAGAACAAGTTAAATGGATGTAGTTAAGTAAGATGTTTCTGTTCTCAGATCTGTTCTTCTGTCTCACATGTAGAATAAATACTCACAGCATTGTTCAAACTCCTGTCCTGAAGAGTGAATGAATCCAGGTTGCACAAACCTACATTAAATCAAATGCGCATCAAACAAATCAGCAAACTGCAATGTTGGTTTTGTGTCATCTAACCAACAGAAAAGCATATTCGAATGGCTATGTGGCTTTTGGCTTCACATACCTTTACAGAGGATCTGCATTTCCTATCTAAATCTCTCAATTTCCCTTTTTTTTATCCCATCTGTATTTGTACTTCTCTCTAAAGACCACAGGAAATTAGATTCCTCTACAAAATCCCAAGGCACTGTACATTTCCCTATTATAAAAATGTACATCAATGCAAAGTTATGCCACTTTGAAATAATAATGTTGGAGAGAAACAGAGCCCCCTGCTGATTGGTCAATGCTATTACACGGCGATATCAGAGGCCAGGCGAAGGCACAGGGCAGCTTCAGAGGGCATATCTCCAGCACTGATCTCATTTCCTTCCAGCCTCAGGACTCTCAGCTTGGAGAAGTTCATAACATCCACCACAGTGCAGAAACTGCCCAACGTAAACTCTGAAACGAATGGAAAAACACTCACAATTTCAACATTTCTGATATGGGAACAATGAAAAGCAATAGATGCTATGTACACCAAGTGCAAGTAGCAATAGACACAATATTTACACAAGTTAGATTATATTCATACTTATAAATAGTGACAAATCCTATTTGCACCTCAATGTTGTTGTACATTTAACAGTATGCAATAATAACAGTGTTATTGATTATGTTTGTAAAGATTATTAAATGAATGCCGCCTTATTGGGATAATAAAGCACTCACTAAACCTACCTCTAACCGATAAACACACGTTAGACACTTTATTTCCACTTTTCAAATATTTTTTTTTTCATTTTTATTAAAACAAATGCCTTTCCAAACTGATATGTGATGGGAAAAAAGATTATAGAGAGTTCGGCAAAAGGCTGATTCGAACCTCAGGTCTATTTGCTTTTCTGCCACATGTTTTACCCCTACACTACTACAACTGTACACAACCTTGTGTCTTCGTCGGTGGGTGGAGTTAGTGCAAATAGCATTTGCCAATAAAGCGGGCTATTTGCACTTCTGTTTCTCTGTCTTGCTTAGTTTTAGTTTAGTTTTCATAGTCTGTTTTGCATTGTAGGGTGTGTCTACACGACACCGTTTTCAACTGAAAATGGAAAAAACGTTATGCGTTTTGGCCGTTCATTGACACGACACCTGCGTTTTAGGGGCCTGAAAATGCAAGCTTTAGAAAACAGATTTCAAAGTGCAAGGTTTTGAAAACGATGCCTTTACCGCCTCCATGTAAACAACAAAAAAGACCGGTTACACCAGGATTCGTGTACATTAGCTCGGGAACTAGGGAGCTGATTTGAGATGCACCCTAAGCTTGTCTTCCTGAATTCTTGGACTTGTGTTCTGTCAAGGCGGTCTTTTGTTAAAGGGAAAGTTCACCCAAAAATTAAAATTAGCCAATGATTTACTCAACCTCAAGCCATTCTAGGTGTATATGACTTTCTTCTTTCAGATGAATACAATCAGAGGTATATATGTTAGTTTAAAAAGTTATAAATATGGATATTTTTCTTTAAAAAACCCACACTTTGCTTCAGAGGGCCTTTATTAACCCCTGGATTATGGATTACTTTTATGATGGGTAGATGCACTTTTTTGGACTTCAAATTCAGGAGCACCATTCACTACCATTATAAAACTTGGAAGAGCAATGATATTTTTTAATATAACTGATTGTG
Organism: Romanogobio albipinnatus; assembly: GCA_023566225.1. Lineage (NCBI taxonomy): Eukaryota > Metazoa > Chordata > Actinopteri > Cypriniformes > Gobionidae > Romanogobio > Romanogobio albipinnatus. The sequence continues at coordinate 21,229,167 of CM042254.1, read as the reverse complement.
TTCGGCTAAAGATAACCATATACACCTGAGATGGCTTGAGGGGGAGGAAATCATAGAATAATTTTCATTTTTGGGTGAACTATCCCATTAACATTACATGGATTATAGTGTTTTAGTTCCCAGGGTTGATAAAAAAAATTATATCTCACGCATAACCTTTGGATTATCTACACAAAGGTTAGTCCAGTCATGAAATATGATCTAATTATATTTCATTAAAATAAATCTCAATATTAATTTGAACAAATAAGCCTGAAATAATTGCTTCTTATTAAGTATATTCACAAAAATCTCATGAAAGTGTTTACAATTGATACACATTTTTTGTTGAAAATAGTAGAAGGGCTGTACCTTTGATCTGATTGGCCTGAAGATAAAGATGTTGCAGACTGGTACTAACAACTGGAATTCTCTCCAACTTGTTGAAGGACAAATCCAGCTCCACCAGACCGCTGTTGTTAAAGGTGTTTTGGGGGATGCCTTTGTTTGTGAGCTCATTATGAGCAATACGGACATACTGCAGGTTGGTAAACTGGCTGAAGAAATTGGCTGGTACTGCTTCGATGGAGTTGGACTCTAGGTAGAGCTGGTGGAGCATCTCTGGAAGACCATCTGGAACCTTCTTGAGCTGGTTACTGCTCACATCCAGCAGAGTTAACGACTTCAGACCTTTCAGGCCACCACCAATATCCTGGATGCCATTGTTATGGAGCAAAAGTATGGTCAAATTCTCCATGCCCTCAAAAGCGTTGGGGGGCAACTTGGCAATTTTATTGTGATTAAGACGAAGGTCACGTAGTGAGCGAGGTAAGTTGGATGGGACCTCGGTTAGGTTGTTGCTGTTCAGGTACAGACGATCCAAGTTGGCCAGTTTAGCAAACGCTTGCTTTCCCACTGAGGTAATATGGTTCTCGTGCAACATAATCCACACAAGGTTGGTGGCATTTCCAAAAGCATTATCTGGGACAGCGGTGATCTGATTGTGCTGTAGGTAAACATACTTCATCCGGGATGGGATGTAGGGCATTTGTTTCATGTTGCGGTTGTCGCAGTACATGGCGATTGGGAAGGTTGGAGGACAGTCGCATTCCTCAGGACACTCTCCCCCAGTGTTGTCGGCCTGCAGAGAGGCGTAACCACGGCTGTGCAGAGAAGAAAGCCACTGAAAGGGATCTCTCCCCTCAGCCAATGTGAACTTCAGGAGTCCCAACAGCAAGAGAGCAACCAACCGCATTGTCACAGAAACAAGAGACTCGACAGCTGCAGAGAGAAAGAACATTTTAATATTTGTAGGATTAATTAAAATGATTATATACTAAATTACTGGCAACCCTGTTGTAAAACCAGCCTCAGATGGATTGCTGGTCTTTGCTGGTTTTAGCTGGTCCAGCTGGCCACCCAGCCCAGATAAGATGATAGTCAGTTAGAGCTGGTCTTCAGCATATAGTTTTAAAGGAGTTTTGGGGCATTGTCTGACCAGCTAAACCAGCAAATAGGCCAGCTGAATGCCATTTTGGACAGGATGAGTAACCAGTTTAAAATGGCTAAGACCATCTTAAACTGATTTAAGCCTTTTTTTTCTCCAGCAGGGTGACTAGCTTGGCTTCTGGATTGTCTAGCTGACAAATGCCAAAAATCTAAAACCAGAAAAACAGATCAGGCTGGATGGCCAAAACCCCTATAGCATGTAGATAAAAAGAAGATTATTGCACAGCAGGCAAAATGGTTTATTGTGCATGATAAACCTGAACAATAGTGGCTATACTATAGAAATTGTGACAAAATAGTGTAGTCAGTAGTGAAGGGGAAGAAATGGAAACCCTAAGAACAACAAACTTTTAACCCTATTCCTGCAAAGAAAACTTTCAAGAACAAACAGCAACACACAACCTGCATTCAGCTACTGTGAACTTACTCCACTCAGTACCAAATCCAAAGAGGAATATTTCAACAAGTCTCCATTGATGCAGAAATGCAAAATAAGACAAGAAAACAAATGAATCTTCCACTAACATGTTGGCAATAGCTAACGGCATCACACCTACCTGATCAACAAAGGCACTGCCTTCTCTTTGTCTCACTGTGAGTCCCTGTAGCAATATGGATTGACTTTGGCAAAGATTGCAAATACCCCTTCTCCCCTACAAGCTTTTTTGCCTCCACCCTCCGAAGCCCCCTCTCAAACCCTGTCCAATTACAGAAGACTAGCCTTTCTCCATCCCAAGTCCATTTTTTTCACCAGTTTTGAGTGGCTGATCTCGATCACTCCCAGCTGTGGAACATGTTAGCGACATCTGCTTCTGCATACATCAAGCTTTTCTCATTAAGGAGAATGCAGCCCTCACGGCAAGGCAGACCAAACTATCAACAGTACATGAGGGAGCTGTATACAACTCTACAGACTTTTCCTACCTCTGAGTCGCCCAAGAGGCACAACATACATTTTTGCTTCAGATTCAAAAAAAGAAACATATTCATCACATTTTCCTCAGATGCAGATTTACTGACTCAAGTCATTTACCAGACAAGAAGTGTCAATGCTAACATTGCGGCGAATATTAAGTATTCGTCTGCCATTCGATCTCTTGTGTGTTTCATATCTTTTTGTTTCTCATATCTCCAGGCACTCATCTTGAGGAATGTCAGGTCCTCCATCTCCTGAGAGGCCTCTCTTTTTGTGGTCTTTGATGGTTGGTTGCTGCCAGCTGGTTTTTGGCAAGTAGATCTGTGGCGTGCTAGAGGTGCCTTGCTTTGGACCCAATACAAGACACAAAGCCAGACAGCTTCATGTTCTGACAGCTCCAGGCATGAATATACCATCACAACCACAGGTCTTGAGGGAGGCTACACTTTTATTTATTGTTTGGGATGGAGAACATGAAAAACCTCAGGTGTGAAAGTGTAGTAGTGGGAATTGTTAATGTTTTGGCTAGTTCAGAGATGGCTAGTTTGGTTTAATGTACCAACAAGTCAAAAAAATTTCAGAATCATCGTTAACCTTCCAAATGCAGTATTAAAGTTACTGGAGTAAGTGGTTGTAACTTAATTTTATTTAATACTAATATGCCATGATATTAATATAACACTTTATGGTAACACTTTATTTTACAGTGTCCTTGTTACAAGTTACATGTACTTACCATAGTAATAACAGTAAATTATGCATAATTACATGCAACTAACCCTCAACCAAACCCTAATCCTACCCTAACCCTATAGTAAGTACATGTACTTAATTAATATTAATCAGTACTTAAATATATAATTACACTGTAACAATGACACGTTAAAATAAAGTGTAACCCACTTTATTTTAGCGTCCCTGTTACACATCTCACATGTACAGTAAATTATGAATTATATAATAATAATTTATAAATTATAAATTATGCATAATTACAAGCAACCACAACCACTAAACCAAATCCCCCAACCCTAATTATATAAGTACATTGTTAATTAAAATGACTCTGTACTTATTTGTATAATTATACTGTAACAAAGGCACCTTAAAATAGTGAAACCAGTGATTATTACTAAATTCATCATTAAATTAAATACATCTGTATACATGACATACCAGATTAAATAGACATGACATTAAAGTATATTTTATTTTCCATAATGCTTGCCAATTCATTCAGCAGTGGACTTTTACCATGTTTCAAAAATTATAGAAGTAATAAAATAAAATTACATATAATAATCCTACTTAGTAATCCTAAATATCCTACCTACTTAAAAGTCCTACTTAGTGTGTCAATACCAAATCCATCAAAAACAATAATTGCATTTAATATGGATTTAAATTACAATACTTTTTTAGTTAATTGCAATTAACATGCAAGTGCCCAAAAACATTACATTAGTTCGCCCTCAAGTATTATTTGTCTAAAAAGTACTCTTTTTTTAAGTATGCTAAAGTGTACTTCTTCAAGGATGTCAGTCTATTTCTGTAAGTTGCTTAACTTAGGTCTGTTTAGTAAGTAGATCATCGAGCTAATCACCTATAAAACAACTTTAGCTAGCCAGTTTTAATATGAATTGCAACAGACAATTCACATTCTATACAATGAAACAGCAAGGGGTTCCTCACCCCCCAAGTACACCTTCAGTCTGAACACTTTTTGGGATGCATGTAAAGATGATTCGATCACTATAGCCCTCCATATAGTAATATATTATTCATACTTTAGCAGCACATAGCCTGATTGTCTCTAAAAAGCCTCAGGTCCAGAATGCACAGGGTCTGATCCCAGAGGGAGGTGAACTCAGCATCAGGAAACACTTTACATTCCTGCCATCCCTGTCCCTGCTCCTGCTGATCTCTCTCCAGCCGTGACTTAGCCTCTTTGAACTTTAAGCTGATATGTGATTTGTGTTTCAGCACACAGAGGTCAGACTACAGAGGTGACCTGAATCACTCAGAGACATGCTTTCTCGCATTATCTTGAGTGATGACCTCTGTGTGTAAATGAAGACTGAAACTATGGTCACACTTTATTTTGGGGAAGACATTCACTAGGGGTGAAACAATACACTATATTGACAAAAGTTTTGGGATGCCTGCCTTTACATGCACATGAATTGTAATGACATATCATTCTTAAGCCATAGGGTTAAATATGGAGTTGGCCCACCCTTTGCAGCTATAACAGTTTCAACTTTACAGTGTGTTTATGGTAATTTTTGACCATTCTTCTAGAAGCGCAGGCACTGTTGTTGGACGAGAAAGCCTGGCTCGCAATCTCCATTCTAATTCATCCCAAAGGTGTTCTTGAGGTCAGGAGTGTGCAGGCCAGTCAAGTTCCTCCACACCAAACTCGCTCATCCATGTTTTTATGGACCTTGCTTTGTGCACTGGTCCGCAGTCATGTTGGAACATGAAGGGGCCATCCCCAAACTGTTCCCACAAAGTTGGGAGCATGAAATTGTCCAAAATGTCTTGGTATGCTGAAGCATTAAGAGTTCCTTTCACTGGAACTAAGGGGCAAAGCCCAACCCCTGAAAAACAACCTCCCCCTCCACTAAACTTTTTTACTTACACTTGGCAAGTACCGTTCTCCTGGCAACTGTCAAACCCAGACTCATCTATTGAGTCTTCGGTTCCACCAGTTGCGGAGCCAGGATTTTTTCATAGGGATGGCTGGGCAGGGACCAGCAACCAGTCTGGGGTGGCACATAAATCTTCATTATTTCAACAACAAAAAATTGTTTGACTATAATGTACTGGACTGGATAGTAGTGAATTAGCTCAAGGAATACTGAGTGAATTTGACCTCACCTCCAGGCATATTAATAAAGGGGCTCACATTATAGCTAAAGTTCAACTTGCTCAGTCAGCTTGGTTCTGGTTCTTAAAAACCCAATAGTTTGTTCTTCATTGTTGCATCTTCAGAGATGAGACATGCAGACAACTAGGCTACTTAGCCTTAATTATTCAATCTTCATTGAATTTCATATAATCAATGAACTCTTCAACAATTCTGAGTTAAACTGTAAGGACTGTTTCCAAAACCTGTAACCGAAAAAGTAAACACTGAATGTTTAACTTTCTATATAAATTCTCAAAATAAATAATTGCAACAGTTCTGTCATAAATTAAACTATCATAAATTAAACTAGAGGTATGTGGCATCAAAAAACAGTGAATTATGTTTGTCACTCACTCAAAACCGTCTTGCAACCCACCAGTTAAGAAACATTGACGTAGGCTATATGTTCACCATTCACTGTTGTTCTGCTGAAGCTCATTCGGCACCTGTACATTTTCCGCAGTCATTTGACTTGTGCTTGACGTTTACATTTGTTGGAGTGCGCGTCTGAAAATCTCCCATATTTGGTGGTCTTAAAGAGACGGCCACCCCTCGGCCCCTGGTCTCCACTGCTCTAGAGTCCAGTGGCTGCGTGCTTTACACCACTGCATCCAACACATTGACTCTACAGAAAGTTGGCGACTTTTGCGCACTGTGTGCCTCAACATTCACTAACCCCGCTCTGTGATTTTACATGGCCTACCACTTCATGGCTGAATTGCTGTTGTTCCCAATTGCCTCCACTTTGTTATAATACCACTAACATTTGACCGTGGAATATTTAAGAGTGAAGAAATTTCATGAATAGACTTATTGCAGAGGTGGCCACCTATCACAATACCATGGTACCAATTCCCCGAGCTCCTGAGAGCAACCCTGTAGTAATGTTCGTTGGTGTGGGAAAAAGGAGGCGGGAACCGGTGAACGTTCAACAACTTTAATAAAACAAATGAACACAAAATGAAAGTAAAAGCGGCAGCCCCTCGCGGACGACTGCCATGCACACACATAACAAAACGTAAATAAAACCCAACGCAAAATCCCAGGCCTGGTCATCTCTCGTCCTTCACTGTCGTCGCTCCTCCTTTATACTCCCGTCACTCCTCCATGAGACACGAGACCCATCCACACTGACCCATCCCTCGTCCCGCTCTCACGGTCCCTCAGCCTCGCTGCTCGCCACAAACCCATTCTTTCACAAATGTTTAGAAGCAGTCTGCATGACTGGGTGTTTGATTTTATACACCTGTGGCCATGGAAGTGATTTGAACACCTGAATTCAATGATTTAGATGGATGTCCCAATACTTTTGGCAATGTCTTATGTTACCAGTAAAAAGTGTTTTTATTTTAAAAAGTTTATTTACCTACTTTATTTTAAATATATCTAATCAGTGACAGAGTGCAAACATATTCGTCTAAAATAATTCTGTATTTTCAGCTTCATAATCATGAATATTTTTATTCTGGTGTCACCATTGTCCATTGTGTTACCAGCAACAAGTCCAAGCCTATTTAGCATTTTAATCAACAGAACATTTTTTGTTGACCTTTCACCATATGTCTTGGAGTATCGCAAAAATATTGTATCGTGAGTTCATATTGTTACACCCCTAATATTCACTATTAACTACGACTTTTGCCCAAAAAAAAATCCTAATTTACTGCTATTTATAGTTAGTAAGGTAAGGTTGTGTCATCATTTAACCGTTCAACCATTTGTTGTTCCAAAAATGTATGACTGACTTTTTCCTGTGGAACATAGAGATGTTAAAAAGCAAGTAAAAAATGTTCCCATGTATTTTTTTGTTTGTCTGTGTCCAGAGTTAAGCAAAGAAAGTAACGCATACAGGTTTGAAATCACATGAAGGCAGGGCCGTTTTTAGGCATAGGCGAACTAGGCGGTCGCCTAGGGTGCCATCAGCTGAAGGGGCACCAATGAACGCATATCAGGGGGGTGTGTAAAGGGTGTCAAGGCCACCCTGAAATAGGATTGCCGCCCCCACTGGTTCCCCTAACACTATTGGATCAGAATACTGTCAATTACTGTCTGAATGTTGCATGTAAAGTTTGCATTTGGAACGCTTAACACCATTAGATCAAAGAGCTCGGTCAGAGCTTTGGCAAGGTAACACTTTTTTAACCACACAATAAAGCTAAATTCAAAGGCCAATTCAAAAAACAGGTACAATAAAAAGTGCACAAATCTGTATTTTGTTAGGGCCGTATTTGTGGCAGTCGAGAAATCACGCTGTGAAATGGGCAGATAGTGTAATATTGCTCGGTGTGTATTATAGACGCAAGATATAGGCTAACCACACTCACTTTAGCATTTCATGATATCATTATATTTAGACTCTATTAAGTTTTCTTCTCTTACTTGCACCTCAAAAAGGTGTGTGTTTTTGCGCTAATGCATTGTTAAAGGATCAGTGTGTAATTGTTCCATATAAAACTTCAACGGCCATTTTAAAAATAGTATAATAAAATGTGCTAATTCACAATATTTATTATCCTTTATTAAACCGCTTTGTCGAATTTAATGCATCTTTACCGGTGGTGTTGAAAGGGGTTATTTAAAGGGGATGTTCAAGCGTCAATGAGAAACAAAGACCGCACTGAATCAATATTTATTCTTGTTACTTTCATCAAGCTTTTTCTTTTTTACGTTTCCAAATTGTATTTGTATATATTTGTTAATAAGGATTACAGTTCCAAAATGGTATGTGTGTATGTATTTGTTAATAAGGATTCAAATGAATACCAGTAATAGGCTACCATGTTGCTTTTTAAGATTTGGCTGGGGGGTGCTAATAAGGATTTCGCCTAGGGCGTCAAAATGACTAGAAACGGCCCTGCATGAAGGAGATGGCTGTTTTTCTTCATTTGGTCGACTCATTTTTTTTTTTGATCATATTTTTTCTGTCATTTCCACCACATTTCAAATTATATAATGTGTTTAACAGCTCTTTATGGCAGAAATGAACATTGGAAATTACATTTAAAAAATTCATGGAATAAAATGGCCCTCTTTTTTGCTAAGGCTGATTTTTAGCAATTACAAATATTTTCTACACAATTCTGCATAATTAATAAATAAAAAACAGCTGAATAGTAATGACGCACCATAAAATATTCTGCTTACAAACAATATGTACTGTGATTTGTCTGTTTTCTTCACAGGTCATATCTCACAGTCTTTGTGATTACAAAGTATACTACCTTCATTGGGGAAAAATTGTTCATTGTGATTTAAATTGCATCACATAATTTGTGTAAAAATGCATATTTTTACAGTATTTGTTTTACAAATACTTCATTACCTTTAGTAGAAATATTGGGTATCTATACTTTACTGGAGTAATTATTTTTTGTTATTATTATTTATGTAATTATTATTATGTTTTACTTCTACTCCTTACATTTTCATGCAATTATCTGTACTTTCTACTCCTTACATTTTAAAAAGAGCCTCGTTACTCCTATTTCATTTCGGCTTGTTTTCCAGATAAATCTTGCCATTCCAACACCCTATTGGTGTTGTACGTGATCCATCGCACCTGCAAATGACACAAATCACGTAATGCTCAGTATTACACATTGGCCTATACGGTTCTTTAATGCATTTGCGTTGTACTAAAACGCTTTCATTTTCAATGGGCAACAGGCAGCCTAGTGCATCCAAAATTTTTCACGATTAACATTTTAATATAACACTAAAGTCATTATGGCCTTTAAAAAAATGAGTTGTTTTTTTTAGGAGGTGGAGTAGTGCACTATAGGCCCCTGTGGCACTGCCTGCTTTTGTCCTTACATCACATTATTACATTACTTCCTTACATTAGTTTTACTTTTATACTTTAAGTAGTTTTGAAACCAGTACTTTTATACTTTTACTTTACTTTCTACAGAAGTCTTTTTAAACCCTAGTATCTATACTTCTACCCGAGTAATGAATCAATGTGAATACTTTTGACACCTCTGAATAGCAACGATAAATAATGACAGCTGTTTTAATGTTTTTAAGCAGTTTTAATGTGAACTTTTCAATTAAAGAAAAAATTATCATTCTGATGACCTTTGTGTAGTGATGATGCGTAGTTTGAGATATAGCACCCTCTAGCCATCACTTAAGGGAAAAGCATGTGATTCTGCAGCCAAGATATGAGTCATACTCTCAGGCAGATGATCTCAATAGGAAATAACTGATCATATCCATTCATATAGACTGGAATGAATCAACAGGCATGACCAAAGCTTTCAAAGTAACATATGAAACAAGGCTTTGAGAGAATTAAAAACAGGCTTCTTTACCATAGGCAGTACTCAAGCCTGTAAACCGCTTGTAAGGCATTTGTACTTGAATGCATTAGCTCTGAAATACAAAACAGAAATATCTTGTCCTGTGAACTGGTCGTCATACCTGCTCTGTGACATCTCCTCCACCTTGCCTATCCTGTGCCCATGACTTTTATGTGGCATGACTTTGCCACAGCAGTCTGCTAACCACAAAACAGTCACAAAGACCTCAGTCATAACGTGCCAAGAGAAAAACAGCACACACGACTGGAATATGCTCATGAAAATGCAAACACAAATCGCAATGTACACATGTAAGCAGTGTTTTGACGGGATGCAAGTATACACAGAATTTATGCTGACTGGAAGTTGTAATTAAACATGAAGGATGGAAGAAAGTACTAGAGATGATGAAGAACATGAGTATAAGGAATTATGGATGTATACTCTAAATATTGAAATAAGCACTTATAAGAAATTATAAGAAATGTGATAGCAAAACTATTTTGCTGTATCATGGATGCAAAGCATTTTTTCTTCTTCTTGTGGTCAGGTTGCACTGCCTGCTGGGTTACAAAGTACAATTCCAAAAGGCATTGGAAGCTTCTTCATTTCCTTCTGTTTAAATAGAAAAGAAATTTGGCAGCCACTGGCAGACTGCAGTGTTTCAAAGAACAGAATAACATAAACGCCCCCTTCAAAAACACTCCAGCTCAGGCTCAGAGCAATACTTACACAGGTAAGTCAGTGTTTTTCAAAAACTAACTGTCTAGCCTTTAAAGAGAGTTCAAGGACCTTTTTACATAAGGGTCAGTGACACACCATCTTCATTTGGTTTCCTAAAAAAACTAGATAATTTCAATTTATAAACTTTTCGGTCTTGTAACAGATCAGCCAAGTTTGATTAGAAGCATTTTGTGAAACTGCAGAATAAACTAAACTATTACCAGCGTCCGCCAGACCGTCTTCTGTAGTCAACGCTTTTTTCATAAGTTGAATATGGAATATAGCTAGATATTTTACTTTATAATGTGTTAAATATAGATATTTTTCTTACACAAACCCATCAATTCACTTCAAGGCCTTTATTAATCCCCCGGAGCCGTGTGGATTACTTTTATAATGGGTGGATGCACTTTTTTGGTCTTCAAATTTTGAGCTGCCATTCAGCTTGGAAGAGCCAGGACATTTTTTAATATAACTCTGATTGTGTTCGTCTGAAAGAAGAATGTCATATACACCTGGGATGGGAGTGAATTATGGGATCATTTTCATTTTTGTGTGAACTATCCCTTTAAGCAGTTTATTAATAACATTTTTGTGAATGTCCGTACAACATTTTTCATGACCTCGAAAGCCATAAAGAACAATAATAATATGATGTAATTAAAATATGAATCTAAAGCAATGAGTATAAATTAACGATAATCATAAGTATAAAATAATAATAAAATATCAAATAATAATATATCATAATAGAAGTCTTCCATTATATTTCTATAGGACAGGAGGTCATGCAGAACCTTGCTTTTGTGATTGTCATGGTTGATTTGAGTGCTAGGGGGCACTCTGACTTTTCAGACGTTCATAAACCAAAACATTGTCTCATCCCTATGGAAGGGCTTTAAAGTGTTGGACTAAAGCTATCTTAACTAAACCACACTTTCTCTCCCTCTTTTCTTCTCTCCTGCTCTCTCATAGACGAACAGGGTCTGTTTGGCTCCCCAGGCCCCATCCAGCTGTCTGACTATAACCATTGCTCTCTGTGCTAGATGTTCCAGAGCTGACTGCTGTGCAGGGCATGTCTGCAAAGAGAAAATATACTGCCTTCAAACATACTCCTCTTTCTCACAGGCTCAATGACGTGATATTACAGTTCATCAGTCAGCGGGCTGAGGCTGTTTATGTAACAGTATATGGTTTGCATAAGCATTAACATATGATTCAACATCAGTTGTGCATTATACATCATCAAGCTTTGAAGAAATAAGTCACAATAAATCAACAACAGGATTTCCATCCATACATTATGTGATATGTATTAAGTCCAAAAGATCTTAAATCACAACAGCATTGTCTCTAAAGATTGCCCTTTCTACGCTGCCAGCACACATGTTTCTAACAAATGTTGTGCAGTGGTTAGACTCCAACCATAGGCTTCCGAGACAGGTTGGAAAAAAAGGAGTGAGAATAAGCTGTATGCAAGAAAAGGCCATCGCTGAGTGAAGAATGTTTCAGTAGCCGGGTAAAACTCTCCAGGTTGCCATTCAGTGTCCAGCGTAAACGTCTACAGGGATAGTCTCGACAAATCTACCTTTTCAGAGGCTTTCCTAACTAAAATTGGCTGGGGAAGAGAGGCAAAAGGTATGCACATTCCTCTCACATATGTAGATGCATGTGTTTGCAATGTGATAAAAGAGATTCTTTGGGAAGTAGCATTTTTAACCAGTTTAGTAACTTGCATATATTCATTGAAGCTCTTGGAAGTAGTTTATTAACTGTAGCTGATAATGAAATAGAGATTACATAGACATTAAGTTATACTCAACACATTATTATTATTAAGCAAGACTGCAAAAAGCTTTGCTGGGAATGGAATTGCTGCTGTAACTTACACGAAAGGCTATTTTCTAGAGCTATCTGTCTCTAAACAGTATGTGTGTAAGCTTTTATTTATTGCTGCAAGGAGAAAAGAAGCTTCCTGGTTTGTTTGAATAATAAATTCTGTTAAGGGTTATTATAGACTGTTTGTGTTTCATCTAGGCAGGCGGAAAAATGGATATCAGATCAATTTTTTTGTTACTCTCTTTGGGTGGGCCGACTTGGGCCTTCACGCTGGACTTTGACTATGGAGGTGTACCACTCTGGATCAACCGTTTTTTGGGAGAGCCAAGTGTTTTGACTTTGAAAGATCGGATGGATCCGGGCTGGTTTCGTGCTGTGAATGGACAAAGTTGTCCTTTGGAGTGTGACTGCCCTATCCAGTGGCCAACAGCCCTTTATTGTGACCACAGGGGCCTTAACCAGCTTCCCTCTGGCCTTCCGTCCCGCACACAGTACCTGTTCATCCAAGGGAATAATATTACTTTCCTTAGATCCGGAGCATTCGCCAATGCCACCAACTTGCGCTGGTTAATCTTGGATCACAATCAACTACTGAGTGAACAACCCGATAATATGTTGTTCTCCAATCTGACCCACTTGGTAAATCTTTTCATAAATAATAATAACCTGACAAAGATACCATCCGGACTGCCAAGTGGACTCAAGCAACTGCGACTCGCATATAATCACATCGAAACGGTTTCTGCAGGTGTATTCCAAAATCTGGGCAATTTAACGGTACTTCTGTTACAAGGCAACCGTCTGAAGATAATTGAAGAGAGCAACTTAAAAGGTATTTATTGGGTTTTAAATATTATTTTAACACATCTTTCAAATGCTAAATGTAGAGATGCACTGTCTGCCTGGTACAAATAAGCTGATATTTATTTTAATATTATGGCCGATAAATAGCCGTTATATTAAAATGATATCAAACGGTTAGTTTCAGTCCTTGATTCTGATTGGTCAATAGCTGTGTTTTATTTACGATAAAACATGGCTATGACCGCTTCACCCAACGCTTCTGTGTATCACTACACAACACCCTTAGGGCCCTATCATACACCCGGAGCAATGCGGTGCCAGGCGCGACGCAAGTGTTTTTTGCTAGTTTCAGCTTGACACAGTCATCATTAGTGGTGGGCATAGATTTTTTTTTTTAATCTAGATTAAAATGGCTCATTTGAATTCTGCCGAAGGCATTCAGAATAAGTGATAGTTTGTCTTTTTGTAGTTTGAATAATAAATAACTTCTGTCCCTTTAAGACCTGACGCACGCATATCCAAACACTCTTCCTGTGAGCTGGTTACGACTTTGTTTAGGTTAAAACTCACCAAGATGGCCATTGAGACATTTTTGAGTGTATTTGACCATTAATAAGATGGAAAAAGGAGCTCATTTTTGCACTTGTATGTCAGAGGCGGCTTTATTACGGTATGTGTGTGTGCGCTTCAGATGCGAGCGCGAAATCTGCGGGAATTAGTAGAATTAACGTTATGTGCAACCCCGCGCGAAATTCAGACCGGTCACACCAATACTAACAAAAGTCCAGCAGAACACCATTCACAATGTTCAGAGGATTAAAAGGACTGAATGAGAAGCGGCGGGTGCGTGTCACTCGCTGTTGGTCGGAGAGGAGTGTGCAGCTGATATCAATACTGTAGAAAATGAGTATTGTATCGTTTCAGATATTTCAGTATCGATACATAGCGAAATATGGATATTTTTGCAACACTAGTAGGCATACACATAGGTTTGAAGACTCGTTCTCTCACCCCCTACAGTGCAATTCGGCTAGGTGTACATCCGCGCTAAAATATCAAGGTGAAAGTCATCATAGCTTGCATAGTATAGACCCAGCTCCCAACCCAACTTTGAGAATAGATTAACGGCGATATTTTTTTTATCGCCCGATAAGAGTCTCGCATTAACAAAGCACGATAACGATAACGGCCCACCACTAGTTATCATTTTCATGTCCAGCTCCCATTGTTTAAATAGCAATTGCATTTGCGCCCATCTGTTCGGCTGGTCAGAAAATGAGGTGTGTTCAGGTGCATTGTTGGTCCGTTGCTATTTTGAGGCAACTGAAAACAACTGCGCCATTGACCAACAAAAAACGCAATCAATGCCGCAATATTATTTTTTTGGTTATTTAAAGAGTGAGTAAGTAATATGAGCCTATAGGCGTGTGCAAAACTGGCATACACTGCTTATTACACACACAGGGAAGTGCAGCAGCACACAAACATTTTTAAATAGGAAAAATTAAAGGATTAAAATGTAAAATATTACTGTGTAGATAAATATGAGATGGTGGTCCAGTGGGTTAAACCATGGAACTGATATGCAGAAGGTTGCTGGTTCAATCCCAGCGGTCACCACCAGTGTGTTCTTGAGCAAGGCACTTTACTCCATGTTGCTTCAGGGTGATTGTCCCTGTAATAAGGTCACTGTAAGTCGCTTTGGATAAAAGCGTCTGCCAAATGCATAAATGTAAATAAATATAAAAATGTCAACATGCCATAATGGATAGTCATTGCATGTATCAGAATTAGCCTAACTATTTGCAGTAATGATGAGCAAGCAGGCGTCATTGGAAAAGCAGATCCGTTTCTTCACTAGAGAAACTTTTTTCCACTTGCAAATTCCGCCATGTAAATAGCGAATCCACCATGGTGCGAGCACAACTGGATTTTAAAGGGAATGGGAGATGAGACTGATTGGTTTATTGCACGTTACGGCCAAAACACACCCATGACTCATTAAGAGAATAGGTACAACCCTTTAGACCATTTTTTCCATCGTTTGCACCGGTGCCATGCGCTTCAGACCATGTACCACTCTAAGCAACGTAAACAATGCAATGCTGACACTGACAGCACTAATCAAAGCATTTGTCAGTTGCGTCTTTCTGCTCCGTGTGCACAACAAGTTTCAGTCCTTTCAATATTTAAAGTCTTCGCTACTGACTCACTCACTCATACAGTTTTGCCACCATCTAATATTCTAATAATGTAACTACTTGCCGTTCATGGTCAGTAACTATTTTTTACAGTAACTAACGATTTTCCTTCATGAAAGTAGCATTGATACATATTTTTTGGCTTTAATATTTGTATTGTGTGGTAACCGTTACATAAAAGCAATAAGGTACTCAAGGTTAGTGCTGTATCGTGAATATGCTTTGCGACGTGCCCAACAACACCCTTCAGCTGAATTATTCACATGATTGATTCACGATACAGAACAGCCTCTATAAATACTTTCTAAATCTTTTTTTTTACTAAACACTAAAAAAAATATTCTAAATACCACAAGTGAATGTAGGCATCACAACATCATAAATGTACAGTATAAAATGGATATTCATTTCAAAATTTGCTAAAGATTATATTTAATATTAATTTTTGAGTGTTTGATGATGGCCAATGAAATCTAAATGTAAAAAAATAGAGCAAATGACAATTATAAATAATAACAAATTACTTATATACAACTCCAGATACTGATACAAAATTAATTAATTAATAAATTAAATAAATCTCTAATATCTGATATGAGACAAATAAATTGTGCATCCCCATAAATCATCAGGAAACATTGTATATAAGTGAATCATTCTGTAAACTCAGGATATAACTCTGTTATGTTCTTCATCAGGTCTTGGAGGCCTCAACCTCTTGGATCTCAGTCACAACCTCCTGGATACTTTTCCCAAACATCTGCCTCCATCCGTCCAGCAACTTTACCTCTCCAACAACTCTCTGACTGGCCTGACCGAAAACAGCCTTCATGGTTTTAACGGACTCCGTTACCTACGGCTCGGACACAACAAATTGCAGAATGAAGGACTTGACCCTAGGGCCTTTAACCTTACATCTCTGGTAGAGCTGGACCTTTCGTATAACCAGCTGACAAAAATCCCAACAGTTCCCACCACCCTTCAGTACCTCTACCTTGAGGTTAACCATATCCAAGGTGAGTTGATGTAAGGCTCTTGAGGTTTATTCTTTAGCACTGCATTGAGAAAAATCACCTCTGCTGAATTTCAAAGTGACAGAGGAAATTTCTCAGCCCAAAAGAGTTTTTCATGCCAAGTGTATTGACGGGATAATTATGACAATACAGAGAACCTTATTTTTTAAGATATTGTCTTGCTAATGTTAAATAAAAAAAGACTCGATAAATTGCTTTACCAGAAGAGAGAGCACAACACTTAAATCTTACAGCAGATTTTCAAGAGACAAGATGTTTATAGTGTAAATAAAGCAGTGCTGACAGACTTCAGGAAACAATGGATTGGTTTTAAACTACAAAATCATTTCAATGTGGCAAACTACACAATTGCAGTTTCACTTGGGAATGTGTATTTGAATTGAATTGGCCACACTGGAATTTTGGAATTTAAAGTGTTAGTAAAGGAAGTTTGTAATTTACTGGATTATGAGAAATTCAACAGTAAATTCTGGGAAATGAAGGGCCCTATTTTAACATCTGAGAGCATGGTCTGAAGAGCATGGCGCAGGTGCAATTAGGGCGTGTACAAATCCACTCTTGCTAGTTTAACGACGGAAAAAAGCGGTCGGCGTGTTTGGTCCAAAAAGGTTGTCCCTAGTCTCTTAATGAGCCATGTTTTGGCCGTAATATCTAATAAACCAATCAGGGTGTCATCTCCCATTCCCTTTAAAAGCCAGTTGTGCTTGCACCATGGCATATTCACTATTTACATAACGGAATTTGTGAGCAGAAAGACTGAACGCTTTTATTTTTCATATTTAAAAATGTTTGTGTGCTGCTGCGCATCCCTGTGTGTATAATAATAAGGAGAGTGTACACACGTTGTGCACCCACTTATAGGTGCATATTTCTAATGTGCCTTTAAATAACACAAAAAATATTGACTTTAGACAAGGTTTTTCTTGGTCAATGGCACAGTCGTTTTCAGTTTCAGTGCCTGAACACACCTAATTTTCAGACCAGCATGCCCATGGGTGAACAGATGGGCGCAAGTGCATTTGCTATTTAAACAACGTGGTGCATGACGCGAAATTGAGGAACTGCATCGGGATCGGGACTAGCAAAAAAACAGTGTATGTTCTTCTATGTTTACCTATACATTTATTGAATATAAATAAGTATTTCAAACACATTGGTTTTAAAAGGTCAATACAACCTATTGATTTTTTTTCTAAACTTAACGCTTTGTCAAACTTTCAGTTCATTAAGAATACTTAAATTCTGCATGCTACAGTATTTTCAAAATCAAATTTAAGTCACATTCTAGAACTGTTTTGGAATTTGAAAAGCATTCTAAGTTCAATTTTGTATTGTACACAAATCTGTCGGGAATGCTGTCCCTGACTTTGTAATGCCTGGCCTTAAAAACCCAGCTTCTATGTCGCTACAGTCTTAGTGCAGCCAAGTGCAGAAATTATTCTAAACACAAATCTGTATGCTTGACTACTCAAATGTTTGTCCTGATCAACAGTCTTATGCAATGAGGCTATGTTCTAAGGCCTGATGAAATAATTTCTGGCACGAGAGAATCAACATTAAAAATCGGGCAGGCCATGGGAAAAAGACGGAAAATGTGACAGGATTTCAGAAGAGAAATAACAAACTTTCCCTCCTCTCTTGGTTTACTTTTTTCTAATGCGCTTTTCACAACGTGTTTGCAGACAGACACATCCTGGAGAGACACAAGGTGACTAGAAAAAGTAGGTTAGCTGAAAGAGAAGGAGGGAGAAAGGAAAAAAGGAAGGTTTGGGAACATCTGTGAATACTCCAAAAGGAATCCACATGTGCTAAAAGCACGCTCTGTTCTCTCCCCCTCCTCCTCAGAAGCACGTCGAGCTCAGTTACAAGAGCTGTGCCACTGGTGAAGGCAAAGACTTCAGCAGACCTTTTTTTTCAGGCATTGGCCATGATTCACTGTTTTGAACCAACAAAATATCATGCCATTAGTAGCGGTTTACCAGCTTGAAGTAAAGTATTCTATAATTCTATAATATTCTAATTACTACCAAGCCACTATTGTCAATTGATATATTATAATCTAGAAGTGGAGGTTAGGAAAAGGTTAAACAACCCATCAACCTGTCAGATTTATCCTTTAGAAAACAAATGGAAAGAATGCAATAGAAAATGTATTGACAAGCCCAGTTTAAAAGGCTATGTATGTATGAGGATGGAGACACTGTGAGCTTGTTTTTCACATATATATTTCCAGAAAATATGATCATAATATTATTATTATTGCTGGATTGATGGGTAGAGGTGTGGAAAAACAGATACAAAATATTTACACACAATGGGCCCTAACATACACCCTGCATGGGTAGAGGTGTGGAAAAACAGATACAAAATATTTACACACAATGGGCCCTATCATACACCCGGCGCAATGCAAGTATATTTTGTTAATTTCAGCCCGATGCACTTATCATTTTCACGTCCAGCCGCGTTGTAGCAAATGCAGTCGCGCCCATCTGTTCGCCCATGTTTTTTTTTGCCAATCTGTTTGGCTGGTCTGAAAACGAGGTGTATTCAGGCGCATTGTTGGCATGTTGCTATTTTGAGGCAAATGAAAACGACTGCGCCATTGACCAACAAAAACCTGGCCTAAAGTCAATAGCACAGTATTTTCTGTTATTTAAAGGGCGCGTTAGTAATATGTGCCTATAGACGGGTGCACAACACGCGTACACTCTGCTTATTACACACACAGGGACACACAGCAGCACACAAATATTTTTAAATAATAAAAAAATAAAAGGATTAAAGTCGGCATGAAACGGAAGTTGAGATCATCTTTTTCTCCTTCTTGTGACGTAAATACGAGTGAAACCGCTTCTGAAATTAGAAAAAAATGTAGGGCGAGGCTTGATTTCGTCCTTCGGGGTTGGATTGGATCGTTGGAAGTTGGGCATTGCTAACAAAATGGAGGCAGATTTGAAGTTTGCACTTAGTTGTGGAGGAAAAACTCGATCTATCTCTTAAATAAATGTATTTTCTCTCTAAATCTTTTCTACATATGTTACTGAACATATTTCCTCACTTTTCGCTGGTTTATGCTACGGATTTCACTTATTTTAAGTCTTTTATGGCTTTATTTCTGTAAAACTTTTTCTCAGCTCTCCCTTATAAGGGGGGCGCGCCGTAAGCGCGTTCACACACGCTGCATTCCTCAGTGCGAGCCATCACGACAAGCTGTTCCGACTATATTGAGTAATTTTTACATAAAAAAAGCTTTTATTTCTCATATATTTCTCTCTATTTGCCTCAAGTCCTTCTTGAAGAAAGTATTGTGTACACCGAGAAAAATGCACCTAACCACCATGCTACGATCAGTGACAGGTTTCTGAGAGGCGGTGCAGAAACAAGATGGGATAACCCCGCCCTCGCGCCATAGCACATGACCGGGAAGGAAGAGAGGTTGCTTCGATGGGGGAGGGAAAGTTAACATATTTGATTAAAGATTATAAGGGTAAATTATTTTTAAAAAAATAATGAAGTGCACAGATAAATCAGTTATAGTAAACACTACAATATTAAATATAAAAATATGAATTGTAAAATTTGATTTCATGCCACCTTTAATCTCTGGAGAAGTGAGGCCATGTAAATAGCAAATCGCCATGGTGCAAGCGCAACTGGCTTTTAAAGTGAATGGGAGATGAGACTCTGATTGGTTTATTGCACGTTACGCTCAAAAAACACTCATGACTCATTAAGAGACTAGGTACAACCCCTTTAGACCATGTGCCTGGCGTGCCGACCAAGTTTTCTGTCGTTAAACTAGCAAAAGTGGATTCGGACATGCCCTAAGTGCACTTGCTCCATGCGCTCAGATCGTTAAAATAGGGCCCCTTAAGTGCTTTGTAAATGCATATTGATTCTCTGTACTGAGAATAGTCTCTGGTCTTTCAGTTCATGGATTTTTCCTAAACTCCTAAACTACAAGTTTAGTATTAGCAGCTTGAGCTTAAATACTTAACCATTATTCTACAATTACAATCAGTATCTAAAACAGGATGAAACAGATCATTGAAGAGGTGCCAATGCCAGCGCACCTGTAACTTATTCACACAGGAAGCAGCTCCTGTTTACGAGGGCTGTAGTTTGACTGGTGTGTGATCTAGTGAAGGATTGATGTCTGCTTCGAATTCTCTGAAACGGCACGTCACATTAATCGCTGAATATGTTGACTTCATTGTCTTGCTATTTCTGTCTACAGTAAACAGTGGAAGTTTTAAACAGACAGAAATATGAACAATCTTAGCCTGCTAGATAAAGTACTTACTATGAAAGTTAAGTGGGACAAATGTGAAAATATGTACAAATAAATCAATCAATAAATACCCTTCTGGTAGTGATGATAATGCTGCCATATTGGTTAAGATAATAAATATCCTTTACAAATATATATCAAACAAATCTATTTTTATGTTTGATCATGTGGCATGAACATTAAAAAAACACTACATGCCAACTAAATTACAACAACTAATCTGTTCTGCAATAACTTTCCTGTTGTGTTGTCCAGAGTTCAACGTGGGCAGTTTCTGCAGGACAGTAGGACCCACATCATATTCACGAATGAAGATCCTGAGGCTGGACGGTAATAAACTGGAGTACCACAAGCTGCCTCCTGATTGGGTGTTCTGCCTACGTGTCCTCCATAACATTTATATTTGATCTAATAAAAGCAGTCATTGCCTTAAGTAGCTCTACATTTTAATGCATTTTAAAGACTTAGCATGCAATAATATAAAACATAATATTTATATTTAGTCTGCACTAGAAAGCATGACAGCAGAATTAATTGCTCAGTATTCAAGGTGCTAATGTTTTGAATAAGCATGTTGTAAATGGTCTTATAATGTTTTAATATGATTTTACTCTGGATGTACTGTATATGGGCAGCCATATTTTGTTTTGATGTACAGTGCAAGCCTTGAGGCTTGTCCTAGTCTTTACTTCAAATGTTCTAAGAATATAATGAAATCTAGTCTAACTGTTAGACATGTGAAATACACTAACATTCAAAAGTTTGGGTTTTTCAGAGTCAACGATTTTTCGTTTACACTTTAGTGTGGGGAACACAAATTCACTATTAACTATGACTTTTGCCTCAATAAACCCCTAACTTACTGCTTATTAATCATTAAGGTAGTTTTTGTAGCACTTAAGTATTGGGTAGGATTAAGGGATTTAGAATATGGTCATGCAGAATAAGGCATTAATATGTCCTTTATAAGTACTGATAAACCGTTAATATCCTCATAATATGCATGCCAATAAGCAACTAGTTAAAAGCAAGAATTAAACTCTAAAATAAATTGTTACCGTTTTTTCACAAATTTTATTTAGTAAATTGATGAAAAATGACAGTAAAGGCTTTCACACTGTTCCAAAAAAACTATATTACTATCTTTAAAATACATACACTCTTCTTTTGAACACTATTCACTATTCCTGACAAATCAGCATAATAGAATGATTTCTGAAGAATCATGTGAAATTAATGATGCTGAAAAGTCAGCTTTTCCATCACAGGAATATTATTATTTTAAATTGTAATAATATTTCACAATATCATTGTTTTTACAGATTTTTTTTAATCAAATAAATGTAGCCTTATGACCATATAAGAGACCATAACATTACAATACCAACCCCAAACTTTTGAAGGGTAGTGTAAGGCTTTTTGTTATGTGAAGTTACTAAACGTAATTTCGTGAGGAAGTACGCCCATCTAATCTTCCAATTAATTCCAAGGTATAAAACCAGCAGCTTACCTCTTCCCATTGTTAGTTCTTGCAGCATCCCTCCTCCTCCCCGGCTCCTCCCTTTTGAACAATTTTTCCTGTTATAGGGGGGCAATCGGAGCTCGGGTAGAAAATCCTCTCCGAGCCCCTCTATAGCAGACAGCACGCCAAATCCGTTTACCACTTTTACCAAGATTATATGGGCACACAAACTCATGAAGTATAGTCTAGAAAGTTAATATTACATCGCTGCGGCACCTCTCTGTAACATTACAATGTATTTTATTCCAAACGCTTGTATTGAAAAAGAGGTTTTAAGATTACAATTAAATTAAACCCCTTGATGTCAAATTATATTGACAGTGTTGTTATATTCATCTGTGTTCCACAGTAATTTAGTTGATTCGTCTGTTGATTTGAATTATGCTGAATGCAGAAAATATTGAAAAGTGTTGTACATGGTAAAATCAAGCAGCATTAATTCTCATATCTTATGATAACATCACAACTCTGCTGCATGTTTTTGCCTGGTAATTTTGTAATACACTGCAATACTGTATCTGCCAAGTTTGAAAAACTACAAAAAATATTACTTTATCTTTCTGAATTACTCAAAGAGTATAAGACATTGTCTATGACAAAGATAATGGATTTTGTGACAAGCACTTCTGAAACTGATCTTTGGATATAAACACATTCCATTGTGTGACAAAGAACGATCACATGTCCCTCAGCGAGTATTCATAAACAAAATTAGTTTAGCCAAAACAAAAAAGAGTCCACTAAAAGAAATGTTGCCATAATAAAGAATGAGATGTAATGGCTTCATTTATTTATTGTGCAATGTTTCTTATTAAATACAGTGGATATGGATAAAAGTTCCATATTTGGTTGGCTGGGATTCTGCTTACTCAGGCTAACACAGTGTCCCAACAAAACACATGGTGACAAGTAAATAAATCACTTCCATGTTAATCCTACTTTCTGTCCTACTATATTTTTTCAGTCACTTGAATCTCTTTATGCAGCATCAGTCCAAGATGCTCACTGTAAACTCACTGAACCGAAATTCTGTTAAAACATAAGAGACTCATATATGACAAATCACAATATCACAAATCATCGACACACAAAAAAAAAAAACACAAAAAGCATGAGATCTGTAGAAGCATAGCAGTAATACAAGTTAAGTGTTTTTCACTTGTGAGTGCAAGAGAGTGTGCAAACAAATCCACTTTTATATTTAGGTATATAGACTTGGTCGGCATTACCACAAAAACGTCATATTCGCCATATGCCGTGGGGGAAAACAACCCATTAGAATGAATGCACGTAGACCTTGTTAGACGCTTAATCTTTACTCTAAAACTTCATATAATTTACTAGACGTGCAGTATGCCACATGGCAACCTTTTCGGGACTGCACCAAGCAAAAATAAATCATAATCATTACAAAGAGTAAAGATAAAGCGTCTAACAAGGTCTACGTGCATTCATTCTAATGGCTTGTTTTCCCCACAGCATATGGCGAATATGACGTTTTTGTGGGTGTTCCCAGTAATGCCGATCAAGTCTATTCGATGCAGCATTTTTGCTTTCAGTGTGGACAGGCAAAAGACTTAAGACATGGTAGACATATAAGAGAGCGAAGTCAACCACAGCATCTTCAAGAGAAGAGCTCATTCTCACCAGTCCAAAGGAATGAAAAGAAAATAATACATCATGCTTGAACTAAACTCTCATTTCGTACAATAGTCCTGTCACAAGTCTGACTTGTGTACCTAATGTTTGATCAATAAGTCCAAATAAATGACTCCTCCATATCCCATATATATGTGAGTTAATGGACCATGTGTTCAAGATGCCATAACTCTCTCTGGGACCTTTTTTTTTTAAACTGCAGAGCAGCCTTTGGACTTCACATTCCCCATTAGCAGAACCATGACAACAGAAAGAGCATGAAAATTTTACTTTTTAAAACAAAAGATGGATTAACCAGGAGGACTACAGTTGGATAATTCACCTCCAACTCAAGTCATCACATACACATCATATTTATACTATTTCTATTTTTAAATCTTACCTAAATACTTATTTTATATATACACTCATAATTATAAAATGTACAGCCGTTGTCACATAACGGGAAAGTTGAGAAAATACATAAACCAGCCTAAACATAGCGCGGCAGTCATGGGAAATGGAATAATATATAGCAGTGTTGTGGTAAAGTCATTAGTGAGGCAAAAGACAGATTGATATCACCTCTGAAAGATGATATGGTCCCACAACAGACCTCAGAAATAGGGGTCCTACTGGTGCATATTGTAGCAGTGATTAAATAGATAGCGATTTTTGATAGCAATTAAAGTGCTATACAAGCATTTCTTTAGAGTAGGGTAGGCAATTTTTTCATAAACACCTTTTGTTATTCTAGTTGAAACTTTTCTGGTACTTTTTTAAATAATTACAAATTGAAAAAAACACTTACGCAGAGTCACACACAGCATGCGCAAGCACTCTTAACAAACTAAGGGCGCGTCAGCATTTGAAATTGAAAGCAGCCTTCTGTCTGTTATGGAACAGAGACTCACAACCAGGAATAACGTTAAAGGGTTACTTCAGTGATTTAGCATGAAGCTTTGTATCAGTAGAAACCCGGTAGTATATTCGAATTATCGTACTTTCCCTACTCATGTCCCCCTGAGATGAGAGAATTATGCATTTTTGAAAAAATCAAAAATGCATTTATTTTATTTCTGGAAAAAATCCTCCGATGACGCAAATATCGTCATTTTGCGTCATCAGAGGATTTTTTGGCCAGAGGCTAGAGACTACAGCCAGTAGTAGGAGCTAGTTCCGCATGTTTTCAACCCGCCCATAGGGGAGGGATCTCACTCACAGAATGTGAATGCGCATGGCCACTCAGCTCGGGCATTCATAACGGAGCAAATTGAGTGTTTCAACTTTTCAATTAATTCCTATGAAAGTTTAGCTTCCATAAGCATGATCTGATAATGCGTCAGACTGGACACACGGCATGAATGACTGCCACGCTTACCTCAGCTCTGCTCAGCTCTTCGCTCTCGTGATGAATGAAATATGACTCCTGCTGCGTTTGCGCCGTGACTTTCGTTCGGCTCACTCACACTTTATTGAAAAGACACATTCAGTTTTTAAATGTGGTGTCTATTCTCTAACTGAACAAAATGATTGTATTACTATTAAAATCAAAACCACTGTGGGCAAGTGATAACCAGTAGCCGTGGCTTTGGGAGTGGCCTCGTTGGGCAGCGCAGTAAGAGCTTTCTGGGAGTTGTTGTCTTTCATCTACATGAGACGAAAATACATTTTCTGTCTTTTCTCAGTCTAGAAAGCACCAAATTAAAAAATAATTTCACATTTCTACTACATAAATGACCCAGTTTAAATACACATTCATCTTCCCAGCGCTGAAGTACCGCTTTAATATAAAAGAGTTTATTAACAGCAGAAGGGTATGGAGATGATAAGGTACGCATTTCAGAGATGAGGTGCAGGTGCAGGTGAGTAGAACTCAGGTGACATAGAACTTCTGGCCCATAGCCCTCCCAGTCTACCAGATATTCTAGGCGACCACCATGGCTTTGGGAGTCCAAAATCTCCCGCACCGTGAAGACTGCTCCATCCTCTAGAATTGACGGAAGGGGGGGTTCCTCTGTCAGGCCAGACTCTGTGGAGGAATCAGACACAGGTGAGTGAAAAGGCTTGAGTAGTGAAACATGGAATGTAGGATGAATTCTGTAGTGTGGGGGTAACTGAAGGTGATAGGTGACCGGGTTGACCTGCCGGATGATGGTAGCCAACATATCTGGGATTCAGCTTCTTGCAGGGCAGGTGCAACTTAATGTCCCGTGTGGAGAGCCAAACCTTCTCACCTTCTCCAAACCTTCTCCAGCTGAAAGATGGGTGTCTCGGATCTCTGAGCGTCGGCCTGGGTTCTTTGTCTGTGCACTGCCCTTTGAAGATTATGATGAGCGTCGTCCCAGACCCTTTCACTCTCTCTGAACCAATAGTCGATGGAAGGGACATCGGAGGGTTCCCTGGACCATGGGAACAGAGGAGGCTGGTAGCCGAGCACGCACCGGAAGGGAGTGAGTCCAGTGGCAGGTTGACGGAGAGAGTTCTGCGCGTACTCGGCCCAGCCTAGGAATTGGTTCCAAGAGTTCTGGTGGCCGTGACAGAAGGTTCTCAGGAAACACCTCAAAAAGTCTTCTTCTCTGTTTGCCCGTTTGACTGAGGATGGTACCCCAATGACAGACTGATGGCCACACCTAGGAGTTTGTAGAAGGCCTTCCATACATGCAAGATGAATTGCGGCCCTCAATCAGACAATATCCTCACGAATGCCATAGTACCCGAAGACGAGATTGAAGAGAAGTTCTGCAGTGATCATAGCTGTGGGTAAACCTTTCAAGGTGATCAAATGACAGGATTTAGAGAATCAATCAACAATAATTAATATGTAGGTGTTACCATCAGAGGGAGGCAGATCTGTGGTGAAATCTACTCCTAGGTGTGACCAGGGGCGTTGTGGAACAGGCAATGGAAGGAGCTTTCCGGATGGAAGATGAAGTGGACCAGAGTGGATGATATGAGACTGCCACTCTCGGAGGAGGGTTCCCCGCACACACCCACCCTATGAGCGGCCGCGCTGTCTCTCGTCCCCCATCTGGTGGCTTGAGCGGTGCGAGACCCGTGTATAGGAAGCCGGCGCGCCGCGGTTCTCCATCCCCGGGGGCTACCTGGTTTATCCTGCCAGTAGCATATGCTTGTCTCAAAGATTAAGCCATGCAGGTCTAAGTGCACACGGTCGGTACAGCGAAACTGCGAATGGCTCATTAATCAGTTATGGTTCCTTTGATCGCTCCAACCGCTACTTGGATAACTATGGCAATTCCAGAGCTAATACATGCAAACGAGCGCCGACCCGGCCCTTCCGGGGGTCGGGGACACGTGCATTTATCAGATCCAAAACCCATCCGGGTGTGGCCGGGTGGTTTCGGCCGCTCGGCCCCCCGGACGCTTTGGTGGCTCTAGATAACCTTGGGCGACGACTCATTTGAATGTCTGCCCTATCAACTTTCGATGGTACATTCGGCGCCTACCATGGTGACCACGGGTAAC